>OZ010594.1:59981193-60023693 GCA_963932145.1 Acanthosepion lycidas | reverse complement strand
TATTTTTCAACGGGTCTCTGATCCCTACACTGCATGAACTGTGCAGATATAATTTTAGCAACATCGACAAACAATTGTTTTACCCTAAGCAATGAAATATTTATTGAGTACTTAAGACGTTAGTACCAGAAGTACTTCCTCAGATCACTTAGCCAAAAGCAGATGCTGTTTACAATCTGAAGTTCTGTAGCTTGAATAACCGATCGGGTACACGCTATTTTATCGTCGCGGGAAGAAACAGGTCATTATAATGCTTGGGTTCTTCAGTATATAGACAAAAATAGGTCATGAGTTATAAATTTAACAAACCGATCATATAAATCCGTTTTACAAGCAGGATATACTAAGAGTAAAAACTGCAGTTACATCCATTCTCAAGTATTACGAGGAAGAGTACCATACTGTTGTGATTGAGTGATCAAAAACAACAGTAGAAAACCGGAATTGGTTTAACAACAATGTTATTACCTTTAGGTACAGGAAAACATAATGTAGAATAGAAACTACGTAATGTTTAGCATTAATTGACTGTTTGCAGCAAAGGCTACTGCTCCTCCTGATACTCCTCTTGATGTAGGCGTATTTTTATGTCTTTCGTCCGACAGCCGAGTCCAAACTTGTAGGGATATATTCTCCCTCGCAACACAAACGTACATACACACGCAGCCCATCGTGATTGTTAGTTTCACGCCTCCAAATATCTTTGTTCGAAGATAATGACAGTCAATATGCAGTGTTGATTACTTCATTCACAATCTGTTTATCTAAAAACAAATATATATAATTGTATATAAATTACAATGTTTAGATCATGGGCGAATATGTGGTATTGGGGTAGATGTTTGATTCAATGCAGAAGATGGTTGCTTGTGTTGATTGAGGAAATTGTTAGAATGAATGGTTCGCGTGTCGGGTTAGCTCGGTGTTGACAAGAATTTCCCCACATCCATTCGGCATATCTATTACACAACTCGAATACCTAAGCTTACAGCATCTGGTATTCTCAAGCGGTCATTCATCTAGATAGTGTCTAGAGTCGACGTTGCTTAACATCGGTGATCCTTTAACATGTATAGATATTATTAGGTTGGTTAAAAAATAATGACGTAATAATGTCGTTTTTTGACGTATTTATTAACGCCAAAAAACAACATTATTACGTCATTATTTTGTACCAACCTAATAAAAATAAACACAAATTATTTATCTATCTACCTACCTATTTCTCATAATAACTGACCTCAAGCGATATGCCAATCACGTGTCACTACTTCTTGAATAGCATCTGTATATAAGCCACTGTCGATTAAGAGAAGTGGATATGGAGGTACATGTCCTCTCCAGTTCTTCTGTTTAGACGTAATGCTTAGGAATATGTTAGGTAAGCTCTTTAAATTGCTTATGATATTTGTCTACGTATTATTTTATTAATTTTGAAATTTTCATTATTTATTTTGAATATTTTATTTTGGATCTAATTAGAGTATGGGATTTAGTCTTTTGGGTCATAATGCAGCTTTAGATAGTCTAGGTGGAATTTTCGTGTTTTCATTTGAAAATAATGTCCGATAGTTGGTTTAAGAGTTCATCTATTTCTGGAAATGTGTTGATGATTATTTTACTCCTCTGGGAAAAGGGGATTTTGTTTTGAATTGTTATAGGGTGGAAAATTAAAAGCAAAAACAAATATAAAAACAATTATTTATATACAAAAAATAATTGACTGATTTTCTATGGCTTATCAGGCTGTTTAAATATTTTTAGATTGTAAGATTTTTTTTCACATTAGTGATAAAAGTATTACTAATTGATTCATATCTAGGAGGAAAATTGGTGGTTCCACATTATTCCCAAGTGTATTTGTGCGTAAACGAAATTAATGAAACTATCTGGAACTATAACTCGATTCTCTGATTAACAATTCCAAGCAATTATCCAATAAACCACTCACATATCTAAGTTTACAACACCTGGTATTTCTAAGCGGTCATCCATCTAGGTACTGACCAGGATCGACGTTGCTTAACTTCGGTGATATTACGGGAATCAGTGTTTCAACGTGATGTAGCCGTAAGCCTTATTTAGAATAAAAGGATTATTCAAAGCGTGTACCGTGTATACTCGGTACAGTGCACTATACACAGTAATATCTTTTGAATTGGTTCATGCATTTTCGGTGATCGTTTGCACAGGCAATTTTTATGGAGGGGTTAAAATTAGTGCAAAAAAAACAAGAATAGCATTATACATGGTCGACTTATACACGGGCATAAATCCATTACATCTAAAAATAATTAAACAAGGTGGAAAATGAAAGTTTCCAGCTCTATCAAGAATGGATCCAAAAAAAAAGTCTTACTTATTAGATTTTGAGATGCTGGTCCGAATGAGAACTTTTCAGCATCAATTGCTTTTTGTGAAAAAAAAAAGCAAAATACTTCCACTTACTTTTAAACACTTCATAGCTTTGTAATTCACTGACACAGTTCTTTGACTTTCTATTATACCCCACCCCTCCCAATTTTCTCCTAGGTCATGTCAGAAAAATATCTTCACATTATTTACAACAATCTGTTCATGTCGTCTAACATCATATAATATATTATTCATTTCTAAATGATATTAGATTTAGAAGAGGTAATTTTTTTGCAATATTAGATAAGCCTATTTGCTACGCTTTCCAATATAACACGTATGTTCTCGGGTAACGCAGAAAACCTTTTTGTTCACACTTGAAAATACTGTATTTAGTGACCCCCTATGATGTAATTACCAAAGTTGTTTAATCAAATATACCAATAAAAATATGTTTGTTGCGCACTCCTTGAAGATTTCTTTTTAAACATTTGGCATCAACTCAAAAGAACTATAAACATGATCAGCAATTATTGATTGGCAAAGTTTGATTTCTTCTTTAGCTTCTCTGAAGATAATAAAGTGTAGGATTTTTTTTTGATATATTGATTAGTGATTCTGATTGGAAAAATATTTCAAATGATTTATTGATCGATAAAATGTATTTATTTTTTCTCCATCTTCAATTTCGTCTTATTTATTTTACTCTCTGACGCCAGGAACGCAATCCTCGAAGCAAACATCTTACAAGCATATGCAAACGTGTAAATATTGAATAATTATTGACTGACTGCTGCCTATGTTAATGACTGCTTTCACACGAATGAATCTTTATAACCATGATATTTTTTCAAGAGTTTTCGCCAGTTAGAAAGCGCTTACTACTGCAAGACTAATTAGATATAATTGATTCTAAAATTCTAAAAGTTCTGGGTTTGGATTCGTAGAATCCACAATTTATTGCTAAGTTAATTGGCAATTTGGTGTAAATCGTTATCAAATTTTCCAATATTCTTTCAGATGTCTTATGATTTATGTTTTAGCTCAACGTTTATAATTATTTAGGAAGTAGTGTGAATCCTAGTTTTATAGTTATTTATAAAGCTTTATTTTTACTTTAGAGCAAGCAGTAAAAATAATTGTTTTATAATTATATTTTCTTCTTCTTCTTCTTCTTCTTCTTCTTCTTCTTCTTCTTCTTCTTCTTCTTCTTCTTCTTCTTCTTCTTCTTCTATATGCCGTGTCCCTTCAGTATATTGACGATTTCCACAATTTCTGGTTCTTTGTAGCTGTTAATAAACATTCTCTCCACATTATCACTACTAACCTCCGATTTGCCATCCATTATATACAAGTTATGCGCCGTTTCCACTGTCCCTCTTGCCTTCAATCTGCCATTTGAGTATCAAATATTCCAAGCCCTCTTTCCGCATTACATTCCCGAGATATTTAAAATTTATCTTTCTGAAGCGCAAAATGAGTGTATTTTTTGGCTTCCATTTTCTCTAAATCTTTGTCGTTATTCATATCTTCGGTCGATGCAATTCTCAGCATCCTTCCGTAGAACAACAGTTCTGTTCCTTCAAATCTTTTCTTCATCTCTAAGGACATTTTCTATCATTCTCTACCATATATGAGGACTGATAATCGGCCACATTTCTGTACTCACTGCATTGTTTCTATCGAGATATTCCTGTTTCTTAATTCATTGCTTAGCTTTTGGAAGGCACCTTTCACTACCCCATTGAGCCTTAGGATATTATTATCGCAATTTTCGTTACGTTAGTATAATCAATAACAACCGTAGTTTTATAATTATTTCCAAAACTTAATTTGGAGTTTTCTAGAGAACTATAATTTTATTATTTACAAAACTTAAATTTTAATGTGATCAATATTGAAAATCATAGTTTATTGTTATTTACTAAGCTTAACTTTGGAATACTGGCTGAGAACCAATTGATTACCAGATCAAATGAGTCTGCGAGATATACCACATAAAGAATACGCAGCAGAATGTGTTCGACAAGTTGGTTCCATGGCTGCAAATTGTAGTTGTGCCTTGGTAAATGACGCTTTCAGAAACTGCCAGCATTGAGTGTCATTTAACCTAAGCAACAAGTTTGGTGGCAATAGTCCGAACAATTTCTATAGTTGTCAACCTAATTTTAACCTTTTCTACTTCTACAATTCTTTCTCTAATCTGCACTGAAGTGATTTGGGTTCATCCCTCATATCAGCGAATAAAAACCTGAAATGCTAGACGTCTAAAAATTGACTTTTAAGAAAATCGATTTCGATGTGATTCTTCGGCTAAATCAAATGTTCCTTGAGATGATATTTTTTTAGCGGTGGTAGTTTGATCGCTTTCAGAGCTGTAGATAACGTTTTTAATGATATAGATTCCTTTTATTTAGTTTAAAATAGGTATCTTCAAATTCTTCAGATATTTTCCTGCTAAATAATCCATTTTTCAGGCTTATCGCTCATATATTTTTTCTCAAATATTTATTTTTTTTATATTGTTAACGTCATTTTTCTTTTCTTATTTTTCCAGTGTTAATATATAAGATTTGTTACATTTTGTACACCTGAGTGCATAAATTACATATTTTAAACTTACCGTTTTTTCTTCATTGAGAATGTTGTGGGATTGCCGAATGTGTAAGTATTTCCCTCTATAATTATATCACAAACCCCACATGTATTTTTTGTTGACTAAATTTGCATGAGATTAATATGATTTTAGGTTTTTAGAGTGACGTTTACTTTTAATTATTTTGGTCGTTTTTAGTATATCTTTTATTTTAACATTCTTGTTAAGTAGGTTTGTGTTTCTTGTTATTTCTGGAAACTTTTTAGCATTTATTGGTGTATGCTGAAACTAATGCTAGAATTAGTTCGTTGTTGAATTTCTTTGGCTTTCGTAGTTGGTTAAAAGGTACTTTCTAATAGTTCGAAACCCATGTTAGTGGAATTGGGTATCTTTCTTTATTGATAGTTTTACGTAATTCTTCTAGGCGAAGTTTTTAGAGGTTTTTGTCGGTCACCATTGTGCAAAACCTACGTGCCAGGTTAGATCAGATTGAATTTGGCAACTTCCACTGGGATAGCTCTAAAAATGAAGATATCGTTAGGTGTCTGTAGGTTTGGGTTAGATATCTGTTATAATATGTTTATTTCTATGTTTGATGAGTATACCTAAGAATGGTAATTGGTTAAAGCTATGTTCTTGGGTGAATTTAATCTTTAAGCATATATTTTGCAGTAAATAGATTATATATATATATATATATATATATATATATATATATATATATATATATATATATATATATATATATGTATATATATATATATATATATATATTGAGAGAGAGAGGGAGTATATATATATAGAGAGAGTATATATATATATATATTATAACATTTTATTATAATGAATTGCAACAAAAACATTTATAATAATAATAATAATAATAATAATAATAATAATAATAATAATAATTGTAATTAATTTTATTAAAAATATTGTAACTATATTTTGCGTTACTTTGTATTGAGCACTTATTTAAACAGTAAATGCTGCATACTGTGGTTTATACTCCATCTATTCGTTCTCTTTATACACGCACACACGCACACACACACACACACATACATATATATATATATATATATATATATATACGCAGTCACAGACGCAGGTATTAACAATCCAATCAATAAGACCTGTCTGTTTGATATTTTATTAGTTTTTCCTCTGTTTTTGATAAAAGTTTTAAAAACTGGTGTTGTTAGCGTCCGCAAACTTGATCCTGTTGTAAAACATCTTATTCTCAAATTGGAAAAAAATACAATAAGATTTGACACATGGAACTTGTCGAGTGAAAAACTTGTTTGGATAAATTCGTTTCACCTAAAAATGCGCCACACAAAGACGGAAAATATTACACACATTCATAGAGGCAGAAACACACACACACTATATATATATATATATATATATATATATATATATATATATATATGTGTGTGTGCGTGTACGTATTGAACGGAAAAGTTTATAAACAATGTAATATCTTGTTTATTATTAAATATGCAATTCTCGAGATATTTATAATTTAAAAGATAATTCCTATGACATCTGAGCAGCATTATCTCAAATTCATTGCGTTTGCTCACCTTTTTTCACTTTTCCTCCCAGGTCATCAATCGCCGTTATTCGCAAAATATTGCAATCAGTCACAACTTTAATATTTTCTTTATTTTCATTCATTTGTTATATTGTTTTGAATTTCTATCTACTTTTTGTATCCGTTCTTCGGTTTTAATTTCTCCTTTTTTTCTTTTCCAATTCCACATTTCCTTATCGGTTTTCCACATATATTTTTTTTTTATATTGAGGATTCTTTCCATTGTCCTTATTTATCTTGTGGTTAATTTGTTTCCTATTCAATCATTCTCTGCTGGAATAACAAGTTGAAATTCCATGGTGGATTTTAGGGAAAATTAACGATAGAAAATATCCATTTTTAACCTTACAGAACAAAGATAGCATATTTGAACTTTTTTTTTTATTTGAAATAATAAATCATTAACTGGCAGATTTGCAGAATAGAAAAAGAAAGGTGGTTTTTCATTAAAATTTGCAGATATTGAAGTTCTATGCTGTTTGATTAGTTTTACTGGTGAAGACTTTTTATGTTAGGCGGGCCTTCGTTAATGCAAATTAAGAAGTGAAAAAAAATATGCAATGCTATATATTCTATAAGAAACAAGAATTTAAAATTATAGAAGTTTTTTATCAACATACCAAAATAGTTTGTTGTTCGGTTGTCACACGGACACACACACACACACACATATATATATATATATATATATATATGTACGATATCTAAGGGCCATGTGACGTGTGCTGATGCTTGGATCGTCTTTCGCAGCCTGTACATTGTGTTCTTCGTGGTCCGGTGTACGAGCGCTCTCGGCCTTACTCCATTCATAGTTTTTAGTGCTACGCATCCTGTTTCACCAATGCGATGATAAACAGCAGTAATATTTGGATGATTCGGCTGTCTTCTGTCTGGAAACACAATCTTAGAGAGCTGTACAGCCTCGTAACCATTACCATTCGCGTGACCATAAAAATCATATCTGCCTGCTCATGATTTGAATGTCCTGCCACGGAACACTTCTATTTTACCTCACGACTACACAAATTGAAAGTTGAAGAGAGACTAGCCAATTATGTACATGAATGACAAATGTATATATATACATATGGTACGAATGACAATCATATATATATATATATATATATATATATATATATATATATATATATATATGATTGGATAATAAGTGATAATTTTGGATTCAAGTATGGAAAGAAAAATGAAAATTTTGCATAAAATCTGAAAGAAATATTTGACATTTTGGGGACCAATGATGATGACGAGATAAGAAGGCCTCGGAGAATCTGACATTTACAAAACATATTGTTTGCTGTCATATATGGTCTGCCGCTCCCACTGTATGTCTCGAAGTCCTTGACAAAATACATTGACGAATATATAAGATAATACGTTCTGATCTGGCATCTATTGTATAATCGCTACCCCACAGACGTAGCGTGGTCTCTCTATGTATATTCTAAAAATATTTTCACGGCAAATGTTTCGGCGAGCTACTTTCGCTGGTTCCGGGACTGCATGAATTTAAGCGAGCTACCAGACTGGTATCTCTGACCCACCCTTTCAGTCAAAACCGTCAAATATAACCGCCACTTTAATTCAAACAGCTTCTTACCCAGCACTTCTCGTCTGTGGAACTCCCTTGCGCTTACTTGCTTCTCTGATGACTATAATCTTCAAATATTCAAGTGTTATGTCAATCGACATCTTGCACCATGAGCTTGTTTCGCGTCCTTCCCTGTATCCTTTGCCCAAACAGGCCTCTTTACTCTTGTTCTCAATCCTCTGTAACCCTTTGCGTGCTAGTGGCACACCCGCTTTATTTGGGGTGAATTGCTTAAAAAAAAATAAGATGGACAGAATAGCAGGCAGCAAGCAATATATTGAAGAGCGTGTGCAAATGAATGCTGAGACATAATGAAAGAGTAATATTGCTATGAATTATGAAGTATATGAAGTTGTGGGGAGCCATGATTACCTACGCTCAATAGTGAAACGTCGCACAGAAGTAGATGCAGTGAAATAATTGCTCAAATGAAAGAAGGCAAATGAAACTTTTTCTTGTTCATCATCTTCATGGCTACAATAATTCTTCTAGTATACACAGTGGGTTCTCGGTTATCGAGTACCCCCGTTATCGTATTATTCGGTTATTGTTCACGTTTTCCGGGGAACAATTTGGTGTACTATTTCTCGAAAATAGTACACTACACAATAATTTACCTGTCTGATGAATATGTGCAAAAACATGAAACATACAGTCGTGGTCAGTCACTGACTGCCAAGTTTTTAAATTAATGTGTGCGTATGTGTGTTTAAATAAGTATTTCTGAAGTAAGAGTTTTCTCCATGTCTATTTAAATAATATGCACAAGTAGCGTCTATCAATATTTTTTTTTATTAAATTTTTCAAATTCTCTAATATGTTGTATAGCGTCATAAATAAATTTGCCAAAATTTATTTTAACTTTTATTTTCTATTATTTTTTCCTGAGGACACTCGAATGTCGCCACATTCGTTTGCAAGTTTGTTTGTTTTTTTTTTTTTTTTCCGTGTAAGTATTTTTTTTTAATTCTGGCTTTCTCACGTTTGATGGAACCAAACCCAAGCTCGCGCATGCGCACGAGCACACACACACACACACACACACACACACACATACACACAACAACAACAACGTTTATATGACGTCACCTCTTGTCAGTTGAAATTGGTTCCCACAAACATGAGAACACCGGAATGAAAAACCTTTTCGCAATCTTCATCCTATTTATTTATAAATAAAAAGAAAATTTACTTTTTGCGTTTATTTTACAAATAACAGACAAAAGAAAATCCAACATAAATGCATCTAACGCTGTAAAAAAATATTAACGGTATCTGCTTTTATTATATAAGCATTTCACACGCAGCAAAGCGAGAGCGCCACTGGTACGCAAGGGGTTACGGAGAGAATAGACTGGTTATAGGGGGGTTGAGGAAAGGATAAATTGATGGACGGGGATCAAGGCATCAGAACATGTCGATTGACATTACATTTACATTTTTGAAGATTATAGTTATCATGGAAGCAAGTAAGAGGAAGGGAGTTCCACTGTCGGGAAGCGTGAGAGAATGAGCTGTTGGAGTAGAAGAGGCGGCTACACTTAACTGCTTCGACCGTAAAACGGTTGGCCCTAGATGCCAACCTAGTAGCACGATTAAATTCATGCCGTCGGAGCACAAATGAAAATAGCGCGTCAGAGCAGTTGCCATGAAAATATCTGTAGAAAAGACAGAGGGAAGCCACATGACGTCTGTGAGAAAGTGACTAAAGTCGAGATATCAATTCAGGACCAATCAAATTGTATATCCGTCTTTGGAATTTGTGTAGAATCTCGAGATGATCAGACTATATATGGACACAGTATTCCATAAATGGACGAATGGTAGATTTGTAGCCGTGAAGGATGTATTCAGGCGAGAAAAACCTGGCGCGACACAGAAAACCAAATGTCCTTGCGGGAAATGCAGGTGTTGATTCAATGTATTTGTTTCACCCCAGGACAGTGGAAAACGTGACACAAAGAAGAAGAGATATGAAAAAACTAAACTTCGCACAGTAAGTATTATTTTAGTGTATCATCATCATCAGTACCAAGAACCGGTTGGTTTTTGAGGTCGATGTGCAGCTATGCACCTGCTCAGTTCCCTACTGATATCTGAGTTGAAAACCGGAGAGGTATTTATTCGCACGTATCCTTCTCCAGGTCACATAACTGTCAATGTCATTCCACTTGAAAATACACTTTAGTGCCTGACACTCGGCGTTGATTCTACCAACAGCGGTTTAGTTTAATCTAGGTCCAGCCATAACATGTCACCACTACAGTTGCTTAATGCATAACTTCAGAGGCAAGTATAACACATTCTGCTGGGTGGTCGTTGTTCTTAGGGTCATCTATCTTTTAACCGCTTTTATTTGTAATGTTTCTTTGTTTACATGAAGTTTTCTCGCCAGAAAGACGTGGTGGGAGAACCGTATTAGACACTGATGACCCGGTGAATAATACTGAGCTACATGGTACCATAATTACTGACAGAGTGACCTTACATAAATATATGAATAGGAATTATGTTATATGTTGCCTTCTCTTTCAATTCTTTTCTAGGATTATCGCTATTATCTCAACCAGCGTTAGATCTATCGTTTAACATCTTACGATAAGCCTTTGATTAGGATCGATTAATCGGTCACATTAATGATTATACCTTTTGAATCATTTAATCATTAATTCAGTCTTGTCAGAGGCCATTACCAAATGGACCACTGCTTGCATCATGTTTCATTCCAAACCAAAACCCTTACCATCTTTTGTAATTCTCCCAATATCGAGCCTTGCAAATCTAGATAATTTTAGATTAGTCGTTTATCCTGAGGAGACATCAAATCTTTTGAACCATGTGTGTTCAATAAAACACGGAACGGAATATACGGAAACGAATTTCCTAGCGTAATTTCATGATAGGTAGGGTCATTATGGAAGCCACTCTCACCGATTTCTAATGGCAAATGAACGTGGATAGCGAAAAAAGGACAAAGAAAATTTCACATCCGTTTCCTTCTCAAAACCAATTCACTAAAACGTAATGCGGCGCCGGCATTCTTTGGCCCAGCAAAGGTTAATTGATTAATGAAACCCGACGGCCCTAGATGTCATTTATTTGATTATTTAATGTGTTCTTGCTCTTTTTAGGGATTTTTTTTTCTTTTCATTATTTTAACTTTTCGTTGAAAGCGGGCTTAAATTCTTTTTTTTTTTTTTTTGAAATGGAGTTGGTGAGACATTATTCTAAGAAAATGTCTTTCTACAAAAAAAGAATCCGGAAAACAAAGAATATTTCCTCCCGGTTCTTGATTTATTCACTTATCGAATTAGAATTTCGGGATTATATCGCAAGATGTATTTAAAACACCCTCTTGTGACCATCTTCAGTTCTACAGGCTACACAAACCAATTAGTGCCGCCTCTCTTTGCCACTTTCTTTGCAGTGAAATTTCAAATTAAAATTATTACTCTACATTCTAATGTTGAAGTTGTTACCTAAATACGAAAAAAAGTAAGAAAAGATAGAACTGAATTACATTTCTTTGAAATAATTACATATGTGATGTTTCTTCAAATAAGTGTAAGAAGAAATAATTAAAAAATATTATAATACACAAATTATACTGAAAGGTATATAAAAAAGAAAATTTGAAGATCAAATTCGACCAACAAATATATTAATATTGTGTCGTCCTGTTATTAGGTTGGTGCAAAAATAATGTCGTTTTCTCAGGTATGTTACTACTTGAGAAAACGACATTATTTTTGCAACAACCTAATATATTCCTTTTTTTCTATATAAGTATAGGTATCGAGCAGTATTTTTGATTACCATTCGAATTCTTCCTCACATTATTCTTGTATATATATATATATATATATATATATATATATATATATATATATATATATATATATATATATGTGTGTGTGTGTGTGTGTGTGTGTGTGTGTGAAAATATTGTAGAAAATAGGAAAGAAACTGGTTTGGTAAATAATCCAAAGTTCCTTCGTATTTTTGTTATTATTTTTAAAAAACAGTGCTCGATACGAAAGTAGAGCATAAATATAATTATTTATTTAATTATTTAAAAGCGAGTTGGAATGATATTTTTAAATAAATAATTATATATATATATATATATATATATATATATATATATACTCGACTCTCCCGTTAAATTCGACGTATGAGGGTCTAGCAGATCAGTTCAAAGGTAACTAACAGCCTGACACCAGCACATGAGATTTGATTATAGTGGTGAAGGTTTTGTTCAGAACCATCCACACTTTTTGAAGGGCTGAATAAAGAGACTTGTTGCACTCCCTGCTACAGTGTCTCCAAACGACCTTCCACAGGCTTTGAATTCAGTTTCCTTCTCCTAGAACATTTGCCATCCAAGGCTATAGAACCCAGTCTGTCCTGCGAGTTACACATAGGTGGAAGGAAAAAAAGAGTATTCACACCTTTCCCAAGCGTATTAGCACGTAAGTAAATGTAATGGATTCGACTGGAATTCGAACTCGATTCTCCGGTTCCTCAATCCGAGCCGCTATCCATTACTCTCTAAGATTGTTCGCCGTTCTTCTCTGTATCTTTTCCTCAAACACGCCACTTTACCCTTGTTCTTATTCCCTGTAATTCGTAGCGTGTGCTAGTGGCACTCCCGCTTTGCTTGGGGTGAATTGGCATATATATATATATATATATATATATATATATATATATATATATATATATATATATATATATATATATATATATACTAGCAGTAGAACACGGCGTTGCCCGGGGATGTAACAGTAAGAGATTGATCAAGTATCGACCATCATAAAGACTGAAAAATAAAATTGACAAAGATTATTTGTTTAAGGTTGCTCGGACACGCATGTATTAATTATTTTTTTTTGTTTTTTTTTTTACGAATTGGTCAAACCCAAACTCAAACAAAAACATTGTTTTCAATCGTTATGAATCTACCGATTGAATAGAATTTTATCATAAACAATTGTCTTGTAAATGGGGTTTTAAAGCATTCTGAATGTAAAAATAAAGAAAAAAGTGTGCAAGACAATAAGAAACACTACCTGCCAAAAAAAAGTGAAGTTTTGTTGAAATCGGCTGAAAAATGTAGGAAATCCCACCCTATATATAAACGAACACACACGCACACACAAACAACCTGGGTTTTAACCCGATGTGAATTGTCCCTCTTTCATTAATGCCTCTTAATCGTGTTTTCAAATTGATTTTGTGCAAAAACAATTGTGTTTTTCCAAATTTTGGCGTTGTTAAAACCACCGCAAGGTAATTTTACGTAGTGCTGTGAAGTTTTGATGAAATCGGTTGAAAAATGTAGGAAATCCGATCCAATATATAAACGTTACAGACACACACACACACACACACACACACACACACACAATCTGCGTTTTATAATAAGTAAGATTCAAAGCGGGAGTGCCACTATCACACGCTAGGAATTACAGGGAATTTAGAACAAGGGTAAAGTGTCGTGTTTGAGAAAAAGATACAGAGAAGAACGGCGAACAATCTTAGAGAGTAATGGATAGCGGCTTACATTGAGCTCTCTGTATTTTATCCTCCTTAGGTTTGCCCATACGGTAGGGATTACCTAGTTTTTCATAAACTATATATATATATATATATATATATATATATATATATATATATATATACTCTGTAACTTTAACATATAAATCAACTGTATAATACTAGACTCTATCTTATTAAGGATGCCTCTTCTACCCTCAAATTCGATAGACCCACATACAGTTTCTGCACTTGTAATTTTCAAGAAGCAAGAACTATCACTGAACAATATGTATTATTTGATAGAAATAGACAGCACGAACGAATGATAACGAACTGCTCACTCCGACATCAATAACGCATATGACTAAAAGGACCCTAATTTCGTCCAGTTTCACGTAACCACTTCTGGTATACCATGCAAAAGTGTCATGAATCATCTTTACTGACTAATCACAGAATTCCTGCAGGGTTTCCGCAGTAGACATTTCTAAGCTACTGGAACACTATAAAACCAACACTGATTTTACGGATGAAGGCTACCTTTAGCGACGAACCCAAATAGTAAGCAAGCTTAACCACCTCAACATCAGCGCCACCACGGTGCTTCTATCGATAGCGATACCTTTGTCCAGCGATTAAACTAGCAGCAGTGAATAATTCTCAGCCGCTTCATTGCGATAATTCGTGGAATATTTCTCCCTAAAATCAATCTCACTGGAGTAGATAAACGTGTTGATATTTCTCTGCACGTGTTTATCTTAATTACTGCCTTCTTTTTTCTTTTTTTCCCCTCCAGACGAACTTTCAACTTCCTTCGACTGACATACGACACAACGGAGCGAGCAAATAATCGAAACTTATAGGACCACAGGAAATAAAATCAATTTTACTAATCTCAATTACTTGTTATTTCCATTTCTTCTTTTGTAAGACCAGCGTTAAAATCGAAAATATTATCTCTTCCAGTGTTCGCCTCTAAACTGTGACCATTGACACTTTTCTGAAGTGTCCAATGATCATACCGCTATAAATTGTATCCATTGTAGCTCTACGTTCATCATGAAACTTACAATCTATAAAAAGAATACCCGCTAGGCCCGGTGGCTAGGATCAAAGTGTAGTATCTGCGCTTTGTGAGCTGCCGGGTCGGGTGTCTGTCGAACTCTCTGCTTGCAGAGAGGAACGCGAACGAAGCTCCGCCGAAGGGTAGGGTTTCGTTGGGGTAGGTTGACGGAACTGGCCCGCCTCGGCGGGTTTGGATGGTTATTTATTTTTGGCTGTGCCTACGGGTTCAGAGATACCCACATTAAAAAGGCCTTGTGCCACATTCGATCCCCGTGGGTGGATTGATAAATACCATCATTAAACTTACAATCTATAAAAAGAATACCCGCTCGGCCCGGTGGCTAGGATCAAAGTGTAGTATCTGCGCTTTGTGAGCTGCCGGGTCGGGTGTCTGTCGAACTCTCTGCTTGCAGAGAGGAACGCGAACGAAGCTCTGCTGAAGGGTAGGGTTTCGTTGGGGAAGGGTGACGGAACTGGCCCGCCTCGCCGGGTTTGGATGCTTATTTATTTTTGGCTGGGCCTACGGACTCAGAGATACCCACATTAAAAAGGCCTCGTGCCACATTCGATCCTCGTGGGTGGATTGATAAATACCATCATTAAACTTACAATCTATAAAAAGAATACCCGCTCGGCCCGGTGGCTAGGATCAGAGTGTAGTATCTGCGCTTTGTGAGCTGCCGGGTCGCGTGTCTGTCGTTCTCTCTGCTTGCAGAGAGGAACGCGAACGAAGCTCCGCCGAAGGCTAGGGTTTCGTTGGGGCAGGTTGACGGAACTGGCCCGCCTCGGCGGGTTTGGATGGTTATTTATTTTTGGCTGTGCCTACGGGTTCAGAGATACCCACATTAAAAAGGCCTTGTGCCACATTCGATCCCCGTGGGTGGATTGATAAATACCACCATTAAACTTACAATCTATAAAAAGAATACCCGCTCGGCCCGGTGGCTAGGATCAAAGTGTAGTATCTGCGCTTTGTGAGCTGCCGGGTCGGGTGTCTGTCGAACTCTCTGCTTGCAGAGAGGAACGCGAACGAAGCTCCGCCGAAGGGTAGGGTTTCGTTGGGGAAGGGTGACGGAACTGGCCCGCATCGGCGGGTTTGGATGGTTATTTATTTTTGGCTGGGCCTACGGGCTCAGAGATACCCACATTAAAAAGGCCTTGTGCCACATTCGATCCACATGGGTGGATTGATAAATACCATCATTAAACTTACAATTGAGAAGTGAGTCTTATGCATTTCTTCGCCCAACATATACGTGATTATTGCTTAAAGATGAAACATATAGTCTTTTTCAGCTTCCTCTTTAACATATCAATGTGTACCACGTAAATAACATATATATTAGATGTTCGGGGCACCATGAGGTGGTGTAATGTTTAGCAAGCTTATCTCGCTAGAACAATTACGATGAGTAGTAAGTTCGATCCTCACTGGGTGCTTCATACTTTCGGCCTTGTGCCACATCTAAGCTACGCTTGGAAAATCACTATATATTAGAAGTTCGAATGCATTTTAATAATACTTCTGTCGAGAACATTATAAACGCAATTAGCTTTGTTAAATTGTATTACGGTATATAAGAATATCCGATCAAGATATATGACAGTTAATGATCAAATGTTATTCGAGAGATTGTTGATAGATAAAAGTATAAGAGTTCAATATGTGAATACCAAATATAATTGTCAGTTACGTAATTAAGACAATTTCGTACATTGCTCGTTTAATATATAAAGGAAATCTATAATTTCCCTAAAATATTAGTGCTATTTAAATGTGACTTTGCCTTCTCGATGTGCCTTGCAAAACATATTTTTAAGGCAGTTCACTCCAAGCAAGCCAGGAGTGCCACAGGAACGCAAGGTGTTACAAAGAGTTGAGATCGAGAATAAAGAGGCGTGTTTGAAGAATGGTTACAGAGAAGCACGGGGAACAAGCTCAGGGAATCAGATATCGATTGACATTACACTTGAATATTTGAAGATTATTGTCATCGGGGATGCAAGTAAGCGGAAGAGGGTTCCACAGACGGGAAGTGAAGGAGAAAAAACAGTTTGAGAAAAGAGACGGTTACATTTAACTGTTTTGACGGTGAAAGGGTAGGACCGAGTTTCCAGCCTGGTAGTACGTTTAAAGTTATGTAGTCCTGAACCAGCGAAGTAGGTCGTCGGAACAGTTGCCGTGAAAATATTTGTATAAACGAGAGGAGGCCACACCACGTCTGTGGGATAGTGATTGTAGGCTAGATGCCAGGTCAGGACCTATCATCTTTCATATTCTTCTCTGGATTTTGTCAAGGACCTCGTGACGTACAGCGGGAGCACTAGACCTTATACGACAGTAATGTACCATGCAAGGAAGGATGGTTGATTTATAGATTTGAAGTATATATTCATCAAATTTTGTCAAAAGACAGGCTGTTTACACTGTTATGGCAGTGATAATAGTTTCGTTATGAAGGCTTTTCTTTTCTTTTTAGTATCTAAGCAGTTGAGCTAAACACAGGACACTGTTGGAGTCAAAAAGCATAGGTTTACGAAATGTTATCACAGTGCATCTATTGTTTTCTTGATGCTTACATTAAAAATGAATATTACAGAAGCATATATAGAGTGAGTTAATATTTCGATGGGATAAAAAAGACTCTTCTAATGAGTGCCTAAACTCAACTACCCTTCACAGTTAGTGCGTCAACAATCTTAAGTTTGGCGAATCTTTTCAGTGACAAGAAGAAACAACACCAAAGATTTAAATATCAAAATCGCTAGGAATGCTTGGCCGCCAGTAGCCAATTATCCCCGATGCGCGCGTCTAGTAGTAACATTAACGTGAAAAGAAGAATCGGCAATCCGATTCAAATTTCCGACGAAGTCCATTGTGTTCAATTTTCCACAAATTCTTTTAGGAAACGTATGAATTCATCCATTCTTCCCTTAGCTAATGTATCAATAGCAGGGCAGTGAGAACTTTATAACTCTCATTGACAACCAATCTGGAAAGCCAACCCTGAATTCAAAACAGGTTGCATGTCCGGCTCGTAACTCCCACACGTACGAAAAGAAAGAAAACAAAAACATCTACACTAGCGACACCTAATTTAGTGAGGCTGTGACCATATTCTTTACATACCATGATGGTACGATAGCTGAAGAGAACTTAATATTTCACTGCGTCTTCTTGGTCTCACGTTTTCCGCTAGCCCGAAATGAAATAACTACATTGAATCAGTAGCTGCATCTTCTGCAAGAAAAGTTGGTTCATCGTGCCCTGCCAGAAGGTTTTTCTCGTCAGAGTCTATCTTGCACATTTACAAATCTACCATTAGTCCGTGCATGAATATTGTTGCCATATCTGGTCTGGTGCTCCTCCTATTCGTCGCTAGGTTCTTGATAAAATCCAATGAAGTATCTGCAATGTAATCATTCATGACTTAGCAATCTCGACATCAGTCTTTTTCTCGCAGATGTGACGTGGATTTCCTCTGTCTTTTCTCCAAATACTTTCATAGCAACTCCTCTGAGGAGCTTTTTTCCCTGTTGTTTCGACTAGATGAATTTAAACGTGTTACTTGATTGGCATCTATGTCTCAACCTTTTACTCTTGAAATAGTTAAATATAACCGCCACTTCTACTCCACCAGTTTCTTTTCTCGCACTTCCCGACAGCGGTATTGACTTCCACTTGATTCTCTAATAACTACAATTTTCAAAAATTTAAATGCTATGTAAATCGTCACTTTCCATTATCTTGAAAGACTTTCATCTTTTATTTATCCTTTCCATTTTTCTCTTACTTTCACTCCCTGTTACCTACAACCATTGCGCACTATTGGAACGCCCGCTTTGCTTGGGGTGAAATAATTAAAAATATTGCGATAAATCGATGTGTTAAGTTTGACATAATTTTTTTTCTGTGATTTCATTAAAAATTACATCTACTTATGTAAGCATATACTAGACGATTTGGTGGTGGGGGGAATGATTAAAAATATATATTTCGATAAATCAATGCGTAAAGTTTGACATAAGTTTTTTTTTTCTGTCATTTCATTAAAAATTACATCCATCTATGTAAGCAAATAACAGACGATTTTTCATAAAGTTATTGTTAGACACATTCCAGATTTTATGCGCATTAAAAATAATTTTTAAAAAACGCATTGCTTGGAAATTTTAAGAAATAAATTTTAACTTCCAAATTTTTTCAAATATATATTTTTATCTTTCAGTTAACGATTTATGAAACATCTTCTTCGAAGCTGTTTAGAGATATTTGGCTTCATCATGTCTTTCCAGTTTTAGTTGGAATTCGATATCAAACATAAAAAATTAATTCAAGTTTCTCTGATATTATCGATAGGAAATCAATAATGACGTAAAATGCAGTTCAATATTACCGTTAAAATAAAATATTCATTACTTTTATTTTTTTAAGAAAATACAAAATATTTGAATATTCTGCGATTTTGAAATTCAACTATCCCCTTTTTGGATTTCTGAAACTTTAAATTTAAATCTTTGAAGTTGAAATTGATTAAAATATTTTTATTTGTTTACTGTCATAAGCGTTTGAAATGAAAAAAAAAAAAGATGTTGCCAAATGTAAAAGTGTTTTCTTTCTGTGAAAACGAGTCCTTCTGGCAAGATTTGAAATATGAAACTCAGAAAATTTTTGCATTAAACTTTTAACCTGCAACGATTTTTTAAGCTTTTAGCACTGCATAAAATAGTAGACTATGTATTTCATTCGAAATTTGATAATACAGTGTAACCCGGATATAAGAAACCCGGATATAAGAAACCCGGATATAAGAGAAACTCGGATATAATAGAGATTTTCTCTGCTCTGGTCCCATATTAGAGCCATACTTACCTAAACAAAATAGACCAAACCCGGATATAAGAGAAACCCGGATATAAGATACCTCTTCTCCGGTCCCGACAACTCTCTTATATCCGGGTTACACTGTATACATATATATATTTAAAATTTTCTATATAATAAATTTAACTACAATCATATGAATAATTATAGTTTAGCTTTGGTTAATTTTGACGTCCCCCATGTGTAAATCAAGTGTTGGTTTGTCCCTTTTGCTTGCAACGATGCATTCAATGTTCTTACGCTTGTTGTTTACGATTGCCTTCATTGACTACCTTCTTTAACAGTAGTTTTCCTTTCTCTTCGGAATTAACAGCATGTCACTCGCTCAGTGTACGTTGTTAATGTTATGTCCATCAATAATAAATCCTTTAAATCTGGTACTATAAACTCTGTGTACAAGTTAAGTAAATTATTGTCTTACTTCTCAGTTTGGGGCATCCTTTTAATTTAGAAAGATATTAAAAGATGATAATAGCAATGCAACCAGGCTTGTTCTATATTTGCATGACAAATTTAATTTTTGGAAATTGAAAGAGTAACGGTAAAAAGTAATAAATGTTTATAAATAAGTTCTATTAATGTCGAAATATTTTTGAAAAGTAGGACTCCCCTTAGTACCTGCTCTTCCCTACTATTGTGATAATGGATTGCACCTACATATTAATATGGCAGTTAGTCAAATTAAAGTAGGAATTGAAAAGTATTTGATTTACACAATTTGTGTATGTATGAGCATTTAACAAACCTCCGCTTTTTTCTTTCCTCTACATCGTCTCCTGTTTCCTTCAATACTCTCTCTATCTATGACTTTCCTCATTCTCGGCATATGTGAACAAAGACAATATTACAACAATTATCAACGGATCTATTTTCTGACGGTTGAGTACGAATGTATTGTATTAAAATAGTTTACGCTCTCTTCAAGCGGTATTTTTCAACAATATACAAGACAGACATAAATACGATTTAAAAACATATACATAAACGATCTAAGAATGTATACATATGTATGCGTGTGCGTGTTTATGTGTGTGTGTTTATGTGTGTTTGTGGATGGGGGCATGTGAAATTTGGGCAGCATTTTTTAATTTAAGTTCGTTACACAACCCCCAATTTATCATGCACATTAAGCTGCCCTTCATTTGATAATATCGCATATCATCAAACAAGAAATCCAAAAAGTCCTTGCAACGATGACAAATCTATTATATCCCGTAAAGTGTAAAAGATTGTTAAAAAATAATTTTACATAGGTTGTTAATACAAATCGCTAACGGTTGCATGCATGAGAAAAAGGCAATATTTTTCTTCAGGAACAGCGTTCCTGTTCGCGTTAACTTTTAATCTATAAAGTTGGTTTATTTTAATAGCCAGATGTGATTCCGACAACAATTCTTCCTGAAAGATCTCGCAGGGTTAAAGAAAAATAACTGCGAGCCAATTTGCGCAAATAAAACAGATTTTTCTTCAACAGAATGCAATTTAATAGAAGAAGACCGTAGAGAAGAAAAAGATGAGCTCCTTGACTTTTATATAAAAACTCAATTCATAAAAATAACCCATTAGAAAAATCGATGAAATGTCGCTGAGGGAAAAATGAAAATCCTAAAATGGAGTTGAATGTACAAATGACATGGAAATTGGAAAATGATTGCAGCCCGCATTCAATGTATTTCAGGTCGCCATTTGGCTTCAAGGGAGAAAAAAAAATATTGTAAACACTTAAAGAGAAAGATTATTGATGATCCAAATGCACACAAGTGTCTTTAGTGTACGTTTGTTTGCTTTAATCTAAGTATGTTTGTAAGTAGACATGTCTTCATTTTTCAAAGATTTTTCAATGTTTATGCTTCTACTTATGACGAGAAAAGGGATTGTCCAAAATGCGTTGTATATCAATGAATACATACTCCGTACACGCACGCGGAAACATATAGAAAAAATACAAACCTCCCCCCACACGCACACGCATATATGCATGTATGTACAATCTTCTAATTTCTGAAATGTGTCTCCTCATGGCATAAGCGATCATGGCTCTTAACTTTCTGTCCATGCAGCTCTTAATAAATTTGGCATTTCTGTTATTTCTCCTAAACCTTGTTCCGCCATTCACTTTCTTTAAGGTCATAAAGTATGGTATGCTTCTTTTTTTTTTGTCTTCCATTCTTGTTTTCAATCTGTCCTGTGAGTAACCTATTTTGCAAGGCCTCTTTCCTCATTACGTTAAACATCAACGGTATCTTCTTGATGTTACGTATAAGTTTCCTTTTTGTTTCCATTTTCTCTAAGATTTCGTCGAGGCTCACATGTTCGGTACACGATATACTCAGCATCATTCTGTTGCTTCATTTCTCTTCGTAATCTTTGAGGAGATTGTCAAATATTCACAGATTTTAATAATATTATATATGCATGCATAATTATATATATATATATATATATTATTTTATATTCAATGTCATCACTTGATAAGACAGCGAGGGTGTTGAAACAAAATGGCTATTTTTGTAGTGATTTTATAACATATTTATGTTATAATTTTTTTAAATAAATAATTATATATATATATATATATATATATATATATATATATGTGTGTGTGTGTGTGTATGCGTGTGTGTGTGTGTGTGTGTGTGTGTGTGTGTGTGTGTGTGTGTGTGTGTGTGTGTGTGTGATAAAATTGAGTTTGTTCATTTATCTAATGTTTCCACTCTGTGTTTCCCGGTTTTAGTGCTACCTATCATGAGATTTTTTTAATAGATGACCTTAGTTGAATGCGTTCAAATCGGAAGAGATAGAAGGCAACATGATTGCTTCGAGGTAATTTTGAATAATCTCTACAGGTCAGTCCTGGATCACATAACATATGTTCAAGAATCCGAACAATGTTGGAAACCATAAGTCCCCACCCACTAGATTCAGGGACTATCCCACGTATCCCCTCCATTGATGGATACGTTAGTAATGATCCTGATGACAAGCTGGAAGATGGCGGAGACACATGACATGGTGAACTTTGCTCACAATACCGAAGACCATTACAAACGGCTTAAACATAGTTTGCATAAATGTGAGTATCCGCCTGTTTACTGCAGATTTTTCCTCCAATTCACTTGGCTATATTCAAGAAGTTCGCTATGTATGAGTTGATGTTGATAGTCAATGCATGTTATATCTACTTACAAAATGGCGGCGTGCCTTTTGATTTCGTGTGTCAGATGGCAAGCTATATGTCACGTTACGGATTTGTTTGATCTGCTTTCCTATGTACACCATGCGCATATATTTTTAACCAAATAAACTGAAATGCCTAAGCACGTGACGATCTTCACATGATTGTCAAAAGCCGTAAAACTGACATGTAGTTTTGTATTCTATATCCATAGTATGCATATCTACAAAGACATTATCATCAAAAGAAATCACTTTTCTGCTATAAGCATTTTAAACAACACACACAAGCATAAACACAAACACACGCAAGCAAACACACACTCACACACATATATTTATTTAAAATATAAAATATTGTATTATAATAGAAGACCAAAAATAAATATAAAAAATATACAAAAAAGGGGGCCGCTTAGAAAGGCGTAAGCACCATAAAAAGTGTTCAATGCAAGCTATAAAATATAAGTTATAAAGTGCAGAACGAATTACGATCTCCTCAGGCATAGTCAAAAAGCTGTATTATAGTGAACTCTACGACAAACTTATAGAACACCGGAATATATATATATATATATATATATATATATATATATATATATATATATATATATATATATATATATATATATGTGAAAAGTGTGTGTATATAAATATATATATATATATGTATAATTATTTATATATTATATGCGCGGTACTTATTAGAAAGCGCTCATACATGCGTGGAAATATTCAGCGGAAAAAAAAATATATATATATGACATGTATACATTCACGAGACATTCACGAGACATTCACGAGACATTTCCGCCACTCTTCCATTCTTTAAATTTCAGCATACAAATGCGTACGTATAGACAACACCGCCCGTATACATACATATGTCATATCCGAAACTGCCCACATATGTTTATATATGTATGAGTCCCGACGGACGACCGAGTATGTATATGTGTCTGCATATATCGATGTTTGCGTCAGTACGAGGAAAAAACGACGAAGTTTCCCCCACCACTTCCACAATAACACCAATACATGCAAACTACATAAAACCAAATTTTTTTTTAAATTAATCAGTTTGTCTGACGATCGCTAAAGCGTGAAACCGAGGGTCACAAGCTCACATCTATCCAACCATATATATATATATATATATATATATATATATATATATATATATATATATATATATATGTGTACGTATACTGATTTAAAAATAAATTTATACATTCCTTTTTAATAATTTTTCCAGTATTCTATCGACCAATACTTCTTCAGAAGGATTTGTTGGAGTGATTTGGGAGAAGACCGAAGATATTCACAGGAACTGAATAGTAGAAAAAGGAGGAAAAGTTAATTACGGAATCCGACTAAAACAATTTTGTTAGTATAAATAATTAGTGAACAAAATATAACAGTATAAAAGAGAAAAAATATTACTCACTCCCTACAAATAAAAGGATTTGGTAAATTTTTCTTGCATAGGATTGGCTGGTGTATTTTAATGACGAAACGCGTCGACTAAGATAAGTTATCCTTTCGTTTTATTTATATTTTACATTTACATCTATCTGATTTTTTTTAAGTATGGAAATGCTACTAAGGTTAAAAGAGAAAATAACCCATCTACACGAAAATCTGTTGAAAATGCCTTGATCGTTAGTTCGTCAATGGTTAATTAGTGACCAGCTTGAACAATATATCACCATTCTTGGTAGATTTGATATTGTTATAGTGTGGGATGGTCGGGGGAAAATGGCGAGTGAGAGAAAAAGGAAAAGAATACAGATTGAAACAAAAAATATTCTTTCAAACAATTTTGAAACTAACTACCGCTCTTCTTTCGTGCGCATGTGTATACGCGACAATAAAGCAAAGTCCGATGAAATATTAACGAATGATAAGTGTCACAAAAATTTTCCAATTTGTCATATTACATATATATATATATATATATATATATATATATATATATATATATATATATATATATATATATATATATATATATTACATTGGAATCGTAATCACGATGCAATTCATCAGATCTTCATATTAAAAATGCTTTTTGAATTTGTAGGTCTGATGAATTGGATTGTGATTACGATTCCAATGTATAAATTATAACCATGGAATATTAGTGTTTGAGCTTGTTATATTATATTCTTGCTCTTTTCTGGACATTGAGCTCAACCTGGATTCTATCCTCTTGAAAATCTATACATACATACATACATATATATATATATATATATATATATATATTGAACACTAATATTATCTATCTATCTATATATATATATGCGTGTGTGTGTGTGTGTGTATAATCCCACACATCATATATATATATATATATATATATATATATATATATTGTAATTGCGGGACAAATTTTTGCTTGTACGCACCCTGTTCACTATAGAGTTATTCGACTTGTGACGACTTACGTTCTTTTGTTGTTGGCTATGAATGGATATCTATACTCATATTTATATCGTTGCCGCTTTGAAATCTAGCGGATGTTACAGTCGCGCGTTATTCATCCTCAAATTTTTGTTCAAGGATTAGAATGAACTTTTAAGAACAAAGAAAAGGAAAGTAAGCAAGGAAAACATCTCACAGACAAGAACATCGACGCTGTTGTCATGCTGAAAACCGCCATTCGAGGAATGAATTCAAACTCAGCAAGAAAAGTCCCCACACAGTCCATTATCAAGTGAAACCCTGATTGCATCTTTAAATGAGGCAGTGGTGACCGGAAAGATGTCTGGCGCATTTTACTTCCTGCTACATGATCGAAGCCATGTTGGACGTGCCGTAATGGACGCTGTATCATTCCGTTCGGAGCGTTACAAGCACTCAAGGGGATTACTTCTCCATTATACTATCATTAGACGTCAATCTCGTGAACAAGTGACGTCTGACGAGAAACGACTTGACCAACCTCAACACCGCTTTCCTGTTGTTCTGGTTGCCACGGTCTGACCGATGGCGAATCACACAATTACTTATCACAGGGTTTGCCCCTTTCCACTTTGTTTGTTTCTTGTCTGTTCAATTTCCAATCAGACTCTTTCCTAGAAATGGTTGTTTGTTTACATCCGATTCGTCTGTATCTTTTTTGTTTTTATTTTTTTATTTTATTTTATTTTTTTTGCAGTTTTACCTTTTCGATTTGATAGGTTAAGAAAATTTATCGTGTAATCTTGTCGATCGGTTTCTTACATTTTGTGACTAAAATCTTTCTTTTGCTTCTTTCCATTTCTTTTTTTTTCTTTTCTTGCATCAGTCTCTTTAATTTCTTCAACAATATTCTTATCCATTCGCTGTTTTTTTCACACCATTAGTAACTGGTAGTTTATTCTGGAGATTAAGTGACAGTATCCTAGCATTATTTCGGTAATGTCACCATTTGAATCGTACCAGTTGTTCGTCGCATTTGGGTGCTTCACCTTGAAGTTATGATTAACGAGTTGACCATGTTCAACTCTACAAATCATTTCGATCATCATTAGGTATCCCATAGTTATAGGATTTTGCTAAACTAATTCAAACATTAAAGAACCTCTCTTCGTATCATTTCCATTTTTAACTGTATTTTACACATTTTACCTCGAAACTATTCCTCGTCTTCCAATATATACTAGCACAACAGTCATTTTTATATTCTAAAATTTCTTCATTTCGCCCGAAAAGGTAAGATATTTAACCTTATTTTCATTTCATTTTATATTTACTGAATAGAACACAGAGACAAATTAAAACTCTATTTGGCTTGGTTTCTTCATTTTATACAAGATACGGTCTTCTGGCCTGGGTTGGTTTGAATGTCCCATCTCCTGAGGATATTTTTGCTTTTCATTCTCTCGGACCGATTCTGGTATATGTGTTCCGTTTTGTCGCTGACAATTTCTTAAGACCCAACCAATACTTAATAGACTTTCCTCAACAACGGACAATTTCTTTTTGTTACCATGAATTATTTTATGAAAGTCAGCAGCGGTAGCATTGTTTCTAGGAGGAGGCGGAAAGGGAATGATGAGAAGGCATACTTAGATTTCGTTACCGCGTGTTGACATACCTCACTGAGGAATCTGGGTGCAGGTGCCGTGTTTACTCTTCAAATTTTTGTGTCTGTCTTCATATCATCGCGTCTTTTTGGTCTTAAATCAGGCTCACCATGTCGAACAGAATCCCACGTCCGTTGGGGCTGATGACGATTAATTTGCCTTTCCGAGCCGGCTTCCACATTACACTGGTATGTATGGTCAAAATACCGTAACTTAGTTATTTCTAAGTAAATCATCATTGTCCGTCCTTGTATTCTTTCTAGTCCAACCTGTTACATTCACTTATTCAATTTGATTGTCGTTTTTAGTTCCATATAATCTTAAATAGCAGCATGGCCCGGCGTTGCCCGTGCTTAATTAAAATATCGTTCGACTCATACAGCAATCGCTATCACTTGACTTAAAATATGTTTGCCCTTCCTTGCCTTTAAAGGATTGCTCTTTGCCATGCTGATGTTGCTATATACCTTACTTCTTGCCTTCTCACACTGCGAATTTTTTCTAAGCTCTATACTAAACATTAAATTTGTTACGAAAAAAGAACTAAACAAAATGAACACAAAACGAACAGCTTTAAAAAAAAGGTCTCGTAACTGGAAAAAACGAATGAAAAAAGAATGTTAACAACAAATACTTTTTCACACACATCCCAGTTCTGCGGAATAAGAATCAACGTTGGGTTTAATCAAGCGAATGAGCCAATTGGAGTAAAGTGCCATGCAGATTTAAATTTTTCCCACTTGTGACGAATGCAACTATTGATTTTTTTTCTCATGATAGTATGCTAGTTAACATTCGTGTCAGTCAGCTTTTGGCTCTCACGCTCGCCAATAGAATCTTCCTGCTTATTCGTGGCAGCCAGCTATAGGCTCTGCTTCGGGCCAGTAGAAAATGTCCGCAAACTACATGAAAACTGCCGTAGAAGCATGAAAAATCCATTATTTCCACTATCGATGTGAGTTGGCAAATGCAAAGTCGGTCTTTGCTTTCCCGCCAACTTGGAGCATGTGCATGTACATTTTGGTGCAAATCCGTCGAAAATTGCGGCCGTGCATTGGTTACGCACGCGCGAGCACACACATACACACGCTCGCGCGCACACACACACACACACACACACACACACACACACACACACACACGCACATCTTGCCTTTTATAGATAGAGATTTACGTTTCTCTTACCTTCAATTTCTTCCGGTCCTTATATAGCTGCCATTGTTTTGGGTCACTTTTAAGGGTGTCCCATTTTTTTTCTTTTCTTTGTTTTTAACTTTTTCATATTTAATAATGCCTGTCTCAACATTATTGTCCTGGTTTTATCTTCTGAATTACCCATATGATTGTTTTACTCTTAATTTTAAAATTACCTTTCCTCTCTGTCCATCTTTTTATCTATTTCTATATATATTGTTTACATTTTACGCTACCTCACATTTTTAATACACAACTTAGGAACTGTATTGAAAAAATCTGACCCTGGCAAAACCTTTATGTATTCCCTCAACATCTGACATTACTTGTTCGTTACTTTTTCTTTTGCTATACCTGATGGTTCCCTGTACCGCTTCAGTAAGGATACTACTACTTGTCCTATCCTCTAATTTTACAAGAGACAGAAAAGGCCTAACATGGAGAACTGCTGTCCAGTCCTCACTTTACAGTTTTGATAGAGCCCAAAAAAGTGTCCGCAACCTTGTGGGTAACAAACCTTTTTCCACTTTCCCTCAAAGTCGAAATGTTTCGCAAGCGTCTCTCTTCTCTATCGTTACTACAGTAGATAATACTCTACTCTCTATAATTACATCTTTAAGATCCACCAGTTCTAACCTTCTCGTCTAGGACCCACCAGGACACGCACATTATAACCAACTGCCGCCATTCCCTCCGTATTCCATTGGTGCGAAGTAAGTTTCAACCGAGCAGTTCTCCACACAAACCACTGTTCTGTAAAACCACCTCCCAAGAGTATATTTCCCTATCACTACCATCTCAACCCGTCCCAGGCTTAACCATTCCCGCTTCTCCACATAAACTCTCTCTCCTTCTCTGTAACTCGAGTGGCTCTCGGGCCTTGAACTGAGTGAACCTCAATGCATAAAAGGTACATATACATGTGTTTATATATATATATATATATATATATATATATATATATATATATATATATATATATATGATTCCAACACGCTACATAAGAGTTCTCATGTTTCAAAACAAGAGTCGAAATCTTCAATATAATTATTTTAATTAAATTGAATTTTTAAATAAATAATTACTTTTAAATAAATAATTATATTTATGCTCTACTTTTGTATTAAGCACTATTTTTTTAAAATAATATCTAAAATACTAAAGAACAATCGATTATATCCACTATTGATGGGAGTTGGGAAATGCAACGTCGGTCTTGGCTTTCCCGCCAACTTGGAGCATGTGCATGTAAATTTTGGTGCAAATCTGTCGAAAATTGCGGCCGTGCATTTGTTACGCACACACACACACACACACACAAACACACACGCACACACACATACACATACACACGCACGCACTCACACATATACACACACACACACATGTGTGTGTGTGTGTGTGTGTGTGTGTGTGTGTGCTTATTTATCACTTTAAACGTTATATTTGGTAGATACTCATATCTGAATAGACGCTCGGTTTATTTATTAAACAGAATATTTAATTAATGTTTTCCTCTAGAGGCCTGAATATTCAAGAAACCTTCTGAAAGAAAAATCTCGGATTTTATTAAAGATTCTTCGAATATTCAGGCTAAAAATAACGTTTGAAGTGATAAAATCTGTTGGATTAATAAAAAAGAATTCATTACCTTCTTTAAAAAATATTTGCCCATATATTGTTTCCTCCGGTTTTTACACAGGGTGTCAATCTATGTAAAACTGTCCGAGACATCAATTATCAGATACATTGCTGTCATCAGTGCTGAATCACCCTACCCTTCACCAGACTATGCTCACATACAACGTTTGCTTTCCATAAACATTGATAAATATCAATGAGGGTATGCTCTTCCCATTGAAGTTATTCAGTCACTCCCTTCGTTCATACCATAGACTATTTTACCACAATGTCATTCAGTTCTTAATTTAAAAAAAAAAAGGGTTTAAAGTCATGGATAATTCGGCATAAGGTTCAACATCGACTTTCATACATTTATATCCGCCACGTAAGAAAATAGGAGACATTTCTTTCAGAATATCTTTCGTGTTACGAGCGAATTAAATGTCGTTTGCATCGGTCTGCATGAAAGAACAAAGACCCCAGAGTGCCCTCAATAATATTGCACTTAGCTTTTAGCAGTAGCTTTTATATAATATTCAATGTCATTCCATTCATGGATTTTTTCTCTTTCTCCTGTGTGTGTTTTTTTACAGCCAGTGCATGATGGAACACGCTCCGCCTCCTCTCTCTTTCGTTCTATCTATCTATCTATCTATCTATCTATCTATCTATCTATCTATCTATCTATCTATCTATCTCCCACTCTCTGCTTCTCTCTCTCTCTCTCTCTCCGTTTCTGTCACTATCTAATGCGTTCGATTCTGTGTTTCTATCTATCTACTTACCTGTCTCTCACTCTGTTTCTTTATATATATTTATCTATATTTCTATGTATTCTTCTGCCGCTCATTCTCTGCCTCTATTTCTCTGTTTCTCTATCTCTATCTATCCCACAACCTTTCAATCTTCGCATTCTCTCTCTCTCTTTCTTTCTTTCTTTCTCTCTCTCTCTCTCTCTCTCTCTCTCTATATATATATATATATATATATATATATATATATATATATATATGGCTTTCTTATTCTCCTTCTCTATAGCAAGCTTTCTTTCTTTCTGTCTCTCATACTCTGTTTTTCTCTCTATATCAATCCTACTGCCTTTCTGTCTTTCTTCTCTTTTTCATTTCTTTCTCCCTTATATATATATATATATATATATATATATATATATATATATATAGTTTCTAAATCTTTGCTTTACTCACTCTCTTTCTTCTTTCTTTCTCTCCCTCTCTGTTTATCTCTATCTTCCACTTACTCTCTGATTCTCATCATGTATCTATCTTTCTCGCTATTGTACTGCCTTTCATTTTTTGTTTTTGTCTATATTTATCCTTGTCACTCTCTATGTCTATCTCTCTATATTTCTATCTATTCTTCTGCATCTGACTCTTTGCTTCTCTCTATCGTTCTCCCATTCTGTCTCCCTCTCTTCCGATGAGGAGTTACATCAGCCGGTGACGTTTCCAGCCTTCCAGGCGTATGGCATTCTATTATTGTCATTTTGGAACTGACTCCCGAAAGACAAGAAAATAGACGGCATTTTATTAAGATTTGCTTTATAGATTCTGATATTTAAAAAAAAAAAAAATTCGTTCGATAATAATCGAAACACGGAGCTTCTTTATTGAAATTATTTAAAAGAACTAGTTTTCTACATTTTTTCTGTTCTTTTCATTTCTTTCCATAGAACTTCAGAAATATTCACTCTATATTGCATTTGACATGAGGAATTATTTATTTTTAAAGTTATTTCAAATTAAGAGGATATTTAGTGTCAACCTCTTTAATGAAAATTAATAATCATATCTTGCAATCTATTTGAAAATCTCCTTGTTTATTTTCTTTACTCAAATAGTTTTCATATATTCCTTATAAGTTGATTCATCCAATTTTTACAACATTCAATCTATAGCCTTCAATGTGGTAGTTTCCATATTGTCCAGTCGATGTTCTTCTCTCAATTCTTACACCATCCAATCTATTGCCTCCGCTCAGGCAATTTCCATATTGTCCAGTCTATGGTATTCACTCAATTAATTTTTACATCGTCTTTTGCCTTCACTCAAGTTGTTTCTATATTGTCCATTTTATGGCATTCACTCGATTAGATTCCATCCTTACTGACTTCACTAAATTAATTTTTTATCGCCCAATATATGGTAATTAAGAATTAATAACTTAATAATGATTTAGTTTTCAGATCATCGAACCTATTGCCTTCACCCAACTGATTCGAAAGCTTCCTGCCTAATACCTTTGCTCGAAAGGTTTTCATATTTTCCTGATTATTGTCTTTACTCAATTAGTTTTTACATCATCCTCTCTACACAATTAATTTTTCATATCTTTCAGTCCATGGCATTCAATGAATCAGCTTTGCTATTCTTTTCTCTACGGTCTGCCCTCATTGAGTTTTCATATCATCCAATCTATTGTTTTCGCTCAAGACATTTTGAAAACATCCTGTCTATCGTCATAGCTCAAATATATTTTATTTTTCCTGTTTATTGCCTTCACTAAATTAGTTTTCATATCATCGAATTTGTTACTTTCATTCAATTAGTTTCTATACTTTCCCCTTTATGGCCTTCATTCTTTTGGTATTCATATTCTGCTCTTTATTCTATTCACACAAATATTTAAGTGATATTTACATCCTTCTCTAAGTTTTATTTTTTTATGCCGCGAAATAATGATTAATAGTTTTTCCATATTTATTGTATTTTTATTAAGAGGTGGAGACCAATATAGAAACTACGATCTGGAGATGTCAGAATCAAGCTGATACCGACATATGATTATCTGGGGAATGTTCTATTAGAAGACAGAAAATGTGACACCAAAATCTGAAAGCATAATTGAATAAAGATGGACGTTTTCCCAAATCTAAAGAAATATATTCAGTAACAGGAATATGCCGTGAGAATTAATATGAAACAGTGCTGAACTGCTATGTGATATCAATCATTCTGTATGACAGTGAATGCTAGAAGATTTCGCCTCAGATGAAGAAGATATGAGACAGCTTACATGAGTCCTTCAGAAGGAAGCTGAGGAAATCATGGATGAAACATGTGAGAAAAATATTGTGAGAAAGATGGAAACATACAAAACATTTATACTTAGAATCTCAAAGTGACAATTAAATTATTTGGTACACATAATGAGTAAATAATTCTTGGAGAATTTGATACACACTGATAATACTATAGTTTAGAAAAATAAAGAGAATCATTGATTTACCAACTTAAAGAGCTGTATAAATTAATGGCATAACAGAGACTGGAAAGTTAGTAAGTGAACAAATGTTGCGTAGAGCGACAAAGGGTAGGAAGTGTTTTATCGATATGATATTCCACATTCTGAACAGCCATGCTACAAAAAAAAATTATAATTAACAAAATAATCATATAGTGCATTAATATTCAAGATCAGGTTTCATTGGGGTTCTCAATCTTTGAGGATTTGTACCCTTCTAAGCTGAGCTTAGTAAATATTCATATTGAAACTTGAAACCTTTAGTTCGCTATTTATGATTGATTTGGTGCTGGCAGCATTGTTAAAGCAAATCTAAATATGAATATTGTTCACAAAGAAAAAGATCGTCTGCTTGATTCTCTGAATTGATGTTGCGATCTCCGATCACTCACTAGACATATGCGGTAAATATGGCGCTTACAAAAATATGAAAAATCAAGTCTGGCTTTATTTTGAGAAAAGTTCATGAACCTCTGATTTTGAAACAAAGGAAATTTGAAGTCTTGGCGATAAGAATGTAGACTTTTCATATTGTTGTTGTTAATTAGTCTTGTTTCGTTTGATTGATTGATTCGTTTCTTACGGCTTTTCAACCCTTTGATGGTTATTTGAATCTAGATAATATTTATTGAATTGCAAGATTTATTTTTGAGATAATGATGATTTAATGATAAAACCTAATTAATTTATAGCTGTGGGAAGAAGTGCTGGAGTCATAACTATCCCAAAATTATCTGCACGTAAATAAATATAACTAACCCAACTCCAGTTGGATTTCGACTCACAGATTAGCCATTATTCATTACACCACACACATATCCAAGTTTACAGCACCTATTATCTCCATTGCTCTGTTTGACGTAATGGGTTGGAAGCCCAGTTGTATAGATGAGAATATAGAGTGTCAACAAACACTTAACTTCGGCCTCTCTTTTTTTTTCTCCTTTCCTTTCGTCTCCTGTACGTAACTTTACAGGGTAGAACATAATCAACCTGATTGTTTGCAGAGAAGAAATTGCCTTTATACTGAAAATGAATCTAGCTTTAGTCAGATATTTTAGTTTAAGAATGCAAGCCAAATAGAGGGGTGTTGCTGCATCCTGTATCAAATAACAAGAATGAAAAGTTGACATGAATATGCTATCTATATTTATTATATTAGTCTGTAGTGTAATGTTCAGAACATAGATGATCATGGCTCTCCACAGCTTTCCGTAGCGCTTGGCATTAGTTTCTTTTCCACTATCTATTCTTTTCCTTCTCCTGCCATCCATTTATAAAAAAAAATATGCTTCATTCGTTTTCTTGCAGCTTTCCTTTGACTTATTTGCTTTCAATATATCGGGTGAGTTTCAAATGTTTCAGTTCTTTTGTCATTATATATATATATATATATATATATATATATATATATATATATATATATATATATATATATATATACCAGTAATGTGGAATATCTTTCAGATCTTACGTATTGTCATACAGGTTTATTTTAACTTAAGGAAAAAAGAAGCGGAAACAAAAATAAAATCCCCAGTATTAGATAAATAATAAATATCTAAATAAACACAGTCTTGCTGAATCATATTTAATAAACTGGGGTAAGTATATTTTTTGAGTCTAGATTAAAGGAGACTCTCCTTACTTATAGAAGTATGACAGACTTCTCAGTCCCAATTTCTACAATTCATTTGTTTTATGTAACGACACCGAAGAAAGCAGGTACAATTCGAGGCCATTTCTTATCAATAGTTAGCAGACAGGAAATAATGCCAGAAAATGTGGCTTTTTTAAAGACACTCTAAAAATAAATACGATTCCTCTTACCAGAATACTATCAGAGAGAGCAATACAAATACAGGGTCTTTTACATAAAGTATCGCTAACTCAAAGGATTTGCAATTTTCGAACGATATGCGTGGTTCCTATTCATTCTAAAATAATAATAAATCATTTGACAGGATAATTATTAGATGATAATTATACATTATTATCTTTTAATTATTAGTTAAACCGGGACAAAGAAATCGGAATGAGGAGATGAATAAAAGATGGCATGGTGGGTACAAATACAGTCTGTTCTTTAGGATCACATCCGGCGTTTGGTTATTAAACGAAAGGAGATGCAGTCTCTAGTAGCAATTGCATCCACTAATTGTGCCAAATCACTCGGCATTAAAGGAGGTCGATTTTTGGCCTATGGTATTCCACTCTGTTTGAAAACTGAGATTTAACATAATAAATAATGTTAGAAAATATCCTTTACCAAATCGTTACCGTTTTTTGAGGAAACGAGTTGAAAGATTAAGTTTAAGTTAGAAATCGTAGCGCTGCAATTTCATTCCGTTGATAAGTGAAAGCCTTATAGCACAGCCTTATAAAAAAAACTTATGATTTCCTGAAATTGTATATGGACAAGAGGCATGAAACAAGCATATTATTACTAAATGATTTTGATATAAGACAAGACATTCATTTACTTCAAAGGGACATTATACTGAACAGTTTACCTATATTAAGGTGTAATATGATATAAAGTCTAGTAGTTGTAGTCGGATTTTCAATAAACAATGCAAATTTAAAACATTTTGTTTTATAATTTCTTCCCAACTGTATTATGGTGTTATATGCACTTTTACTGACGCTTGTTTTTATTAACTATGATCTAAGAAATGATCTATTATGTTGGTGCAAAAATAATGTCGTATTCTCACATATGTTACTATGTGAGAAAACGACATTATTTTTGCACCGACCTAATAACAAATCGTATTCACTGAGTAGCCTTTTTTAATCTTTTATAATTTTTTATGCAGTTTTCTACTCAAAGAATACAATAAAAAAATGCATATTTTCTTTGTGGTGATTCATAATTAGAATTCTGGTTTGAATATATTTTCAATTCAATGTAATGCAAAAGATAACACTTTTATCTGCATTTATTCTAGTAAAATTTTGAAGTCAGCTTGCAAGAAAAAGAACACGCGGAAATTAGTTATTTCTGTACATTTTTTCAGACGGTCTTTAAAACTAAATACGCAAAAATTAATAAAAGCTATTAATCGAATTTTTGGTGACACTCCTTAGCACATCACAGAGAGGACAATGGGGATTTTACAAAGAAAAATGAAAAGTTAACCTGCCCTACTCAACATGCAACTGAAAACCATTTGTTTATTTGAATTCAAACATGCAACATAATGTTTCTCACATGAGGATTTGAAAGAGATGAGGGAGACTTATTAATTTAATTATTTTCTCATCGTTAAAAGAAACAAAGCTACTTTTCCGTACATTTTACACAGAATCTAGACGAAATTTTGTAGCTAATTTGAAGATGATGCTATGCAATGTGACATGATGAAATATATTTGTAATAGAAGTGAGTGGCAAAAGATTACAAAAGGCTACTCAATGAATACGATTTGTTAGATCATTTCTTCTCGATGTGTGACAGCGTCAATAAAATTAAATAAACTAAATCCAGTACATGTGATGTGTACTACTATATTACTTCTTCTGTTCACATTACGTTGTCGTAAGGTGTGACAAGACTTTCAGACCACTCTGCACACTGACGAATAATTTGAATATATCCTTTGCATGTTTGTGAAGAAGAATCTATAGTGTTTCAGGGACTTGAATCTAGACGAAACGTGGTAGCTAATTTGAAGATTATGCTAGGAAATGTGACATGATGAAATATATTTGTAATAGAAGTGAGTAGCAAAAGGTTTTTATCTGCTTAAAATTTTACCTTGAGCTTGATAAAATCCAAAGGAGAATCAGCAATAAATACTTTCATGGTAATTATTCAGATGAAGAGTTCGCTATGATTCCTAGACATTATTAATTCAAGCGCAATACTAGACTGGTGACGAGAAGACATCAATTTACAGTTGACTTAGCTTGATGTAACCGTAAATTCAGTTCCTTTTCTAGTAAATCTCGCTTGTAGAAATTTTCTTCCGGTCCAATGCTTTCCAGCCAATTTTGATCTTCACAAATATGAATGCAATGTCAATCGCTATCAACTGTCTTCCTAATTAATCTTTTTCTCGCACATTAGTAATGTTACTGTTTCTAATTTTTCCACACCCAATAATCATCTGTGTCTTAGTGACACTCTTGCATGGGGTGAAATCTATTTTAAAAAATCTTGATTTCATGCGACATTTTAAATTGCATGATAATGTAACACCCGCTGATGGGCCTCTCAAGTGCCCTGCTTGTGCCAGAGTTTATAGGACCCTTGCTGGGCTAAAGAGCCACATTCGTTCAGCTCATCAGTGATATTCTTCAAAAAGATATATAGTAATGACGGTATTCGGACACGAGTTGGCAACCACCATATGGTGTATCAAAAATATATTTACAAAGGTTGGAGCAGTTTCTTTACACCAAACCCAGGACAAATTCCATATAAACATATGCTCTCGGATATATGTTGTTTTGATTTATTAAGTCTAAAAAACTGTACGGTAGATGGCGCTGTTTTTCCATTTCGACTAGGTTACATTTGTCATTCGTGTACATTAGTGGCTAGTCTGTCTTCCACGTTTAACGTGTGTAGTCGGAAGCTAACTAGAAAGTGTTCTATTTAACAATGGTATGAGATTCATACCGTGAGCCGGACGATGTCATTTTACATATGGCTGCGCGAGTGGTAATGGACACGTGGCTTCGCGGCTATATCAGATTGCATTTGAAGAACTAAGGTAGCGAAGTTATTTAACTTTTGCTGTCGTTAATCATCGCGTTGCTGAGACAGGATCCGTGATACCACAAACTATGGATCGAGAAAGACTGAGATCCGCTCGTACGCCTCAACAAAAAGAAAACATTCTACAGGCTGTCGGAGACAATTCAGGTATCCGCACACGTCCCGTTGCCCTAGCATGTCGTACATCTCATAGTACTGTATGGGGGATAATTCAAGGGCATCCCCTGTATCCATATCATCTGCAACGTGATCACTCACAACGGCCGATTTGCCGATCCGGTTTTTTTTTGTTTTTGTTTTTGTTTTTTGTTTCTTCAGTCTTGTTTACGGATGAGGCAATATTTGGAAGAAATAAAATCACAAATTTGCACAACGTACGTTTGTGGGCGGATCGGAACTCCAGGGCAAAATACCGTCTAGTTAATAGCATCTTTTTTACGATTAATGTGGAGGCTAGAACAGCAGGTGACTCTCTGGTAGGTCCATATCTTCTCCCAGCATGTCTTACAGGAAGAAGATAGAATGTATTTTTATCAGCAAAAAGATGCGAAATTGTAGACATAACAATCAAGAAAGAGCGAAAATTCAAATAATTTAAATGTGGTACCAAAATCGGAAGTGGTATTGCAATAACGAAAGTCGCCTTCTTAAATTAAAGCAAAATATGAAAAAGGGAAACTTCATCAGACATAAAGAAAAAGGTGCCGAATTGTTATGTAATATAGGTCTTCCTCTGTGACGGTGGAAGCTGAACGAGATTCCACAGATGAAGAGCCTTGGGACAACAGTAATGCAGTTCTACAGAATGATACTGAGAATACTGTTGGCTGAATATTTGAGCAACTGCAAAGTTTTAAACAAAATGGAAGCAAGCAGAACACTAATACGTAGAAACATAAAGAGACAATAATAACTTCTAGAACATATAATGGGGAGGGGACATGGAGAATGTGACCATTACAGAACAAGAGAAAAACCAACCAAAGGAACTTGCGTAAATGGTTGGCAGAACAGGGATTAGATGAAATAGAAAAGTGACAAACCTTACTAAGATCTGCAAACACATAGAAGGTTTATATGCATTAGCCAATACAAATATGCGTATAACCAAAATTTAATAAAATAAAGATGATGTACAGGTTGGTCCGTAAGTCTTGTCATCCCTACATAATGTAATTTTCTATTTCAGCGCTCTGTGGAGTTATATCAAAGAAAGAGTTTCACATGAATGATACTAGAATACCCATCAGTTGAAGGACGCCGTTCGAAGAGACGCTGCAGCAATCAACAAAGCAGAACTTCGTTAAGTATCACACAGGACATGGCGCCGCATCATTTTGTGCAACAAATAGAATGCTGTTAATACAGATCTCGATGTGTGACAGCGTCAATAAAATTAAATAAACTGAATCCAGTAGATGTGATGTGTACTACTATATTGCTTCTTCTATTGTTTACATTACGTAGTCGTAAGGTGTGACAAGACTTTCAAACCACTCTGCACACTGCTGAATAATTTGAATATATCCTTTGCATGTTTGTGAAGAAGAATCTATAGGGTTTCAGGGATTTGAACAAATGTACATTAGTCTTGGATACGAACAGTCTTTTTTATTTTCATGCTACAGGTTAATAAATGAAGTTTACTAGAATACAAATCAAACTATGTTAGCTTTGAAAGCGAAAAAACATTTGCAACTGAGACCTTCTAAGCCACGTACACAAGGATGAATCATCCTCATTCCCTTCGTATTCCATTAGTAAGGAGTAAGTTATATTTAGACAGCTTCTATCCAATAACAGCTGTTTTGTGTAACAGTATTCGCGTAGAAAGTATTCCCAATCGTAATCTCTTCAAGATTATGGTTAACCCTTACCTTCCTTACATAATGTTATATTCCGTGCTAATAGGAATATATACTTAAAAAAACAAGGTGGATAAAATAAGTAAAGGTCTATTGTAAAAAGTACAGTACAATAAGAATAAAGGTAACAGTTATGCACAAGGTCGTCGCAAGTCAATTCAGTAGTGAATGCTAATATTGGAAGATCGTTAGTTCTCGCCTAAGTCTGAGTCGTACTCAACAGATCACAGCTAGTCGATATTTACCAGCCTACCCACAAGATAGGACGTGGCAGGGGCCTAGTCTAATATAGGGTATTCCGAGCCCGTAGGATCGACCAAAACTTCCCCGTTAATCACGCATAAATGGGCTCGAGTCTACCTCCACGAACGAGACTCTGCCCTTCGTCCGGGTTCATCAACAGTAGCCAAAAGCTGAGTAACAGATTCCAGCTGGTAATATTTACAAACCTCCCATGAGGTATATGTAGCACAAGGCCGAGTTTAATGTGAGGCAATCCCAGCCTTTAGGCTCGGCCGAAAATTCCCCGTAAATCCCACATAAACGGGATCTGGTCTGTCTACCTCCCGGGACGAGATTCTGTCCTTCGTCATAGCCTCGTCTGGGTTCCTCCCTGCCCAAAGGCAGAGAATTCGATAGCACAGCTGGAATAGATTCCAGCTGGTCTCTGTAGTCCGTTGACGTACAGACACTTATAGGTAGTTACTACTTATAGTGTAATCACTATGTGGGTGACAATTTATTCCATTGCATCACATAACTGCATAAACTGTACTTCTTTCATTTTATTGCGCTCATGCAATATATATATCAGGTCATCCCACAAGTTCTGTCCGAATTTTAACTTTTTGTTAAAATGAACGAAATTTAAAGAGTATTTTATACTGTCTAATGGAGCTGAACATTATTTTTATGCTTAGATGCATTTAAACTGATCAAACTTTATTTCAGAGAACAATAAAATTAAATTTTGTTTCATTAAAACCCTGCTAACATGGAAGTACACAAGAATCATTTGAGGCACTTAATGCTTTATGAGTTCAAGAAAGGAAACTCAGCAGCCGAAGCGACTAGAAACATTCACTCAGTATATGGAGAGGAATGTGTGAATGAAAGAACTTGCAGAAGATGGTTTGCAAAATTCAGAGGTGGAGATTTCACCCTTGAAGATGAAGATCGAACCGGACGTTCAGTTGCGTTTGATGAAAAGCTTCTTGAAGCAGCCCTTGAAGAAAGTCCTGCTTTATCAGTTGAAGAATTGGCAGTGGTTCTCAGTTCAAACCATACAACTGTTTTTTTTTTTTTGTTTTTTTTTTTTGATAGACTTGTGACTGAGGACAAAAAATGGATTTTATTGAAATGTTAAGCGTCATAGACAGTGGCTTGTAAAGGGGAAGGGCCCCAGCCACAGCCGAGAAGGGAACTTCATGGGCAAATGTTCTTTTTTGAATCTGGTGGGATCGCCAAGGAATAATCCACTTTCAATTCTTACCACCTAATGCAAAAATTAATGCTCAAATATACTCTCAGCAATTACAGCGTTTGAACCAAGCTTTGAGGAAAAAACAGCATCTCGAATTGAAAAGGGGTGATGTTTCATCAGTACAATGCGTGACCCCACACAAGAATCACATCACAAAAGGTCGAAGAACTTGGTTCGGAGAAAATTCCTCATCCACCTTATTCTCCCGATCTTGCTCTTTCAGCCTACTATTTGTTTCGTAGCTTACAGAATTATTTGGAAGAAACACCTTTTGCAACACAGGAAGAGGTTAAAACTGACATTTTTGAGTTCTTCGAATCAAAGCCAAAAGAATTTTACAGTAATGCTTTTTAATAGATGGAAGGAAGTCATAGATAATCAGGGAAAATACATTGTTGATTGAATCTGTAAATAAATGTAACATTTGGTCACTTGTTTTCTTTATTCAAAATTCGGACAAAACGTATGGGATGACCTGATATATATATATATATATATATATATATATATATATATATATATATATATATATATATATATATATATATATATATATATATGTATGTATGTATATTTTCATGAATCATTCATACAAAAAAACAAATATAGAGGTTAATGATTTAAATGGTGAGAATACATCTTCGCAAACAATATAAATAAGATGCACTAACCCCGAACCTGTATACGAATGATATGATCCCTCTTTATAAACTCCAGTTGCATAAGGCCTTTTTAATTTTTTACAAGCTTTCGTCCGTTCCTACAGACATCCTCATGTATGGAAATAGATTTGTTCTTGTTTTTACTTCTCCGTAATTATTACGAGAACAACGAAAATAGAGATGTAATCCGAAAAAATGCTATGGGAAATGTGTTATTGTTTTGGAACCTGTGGTCGCAACGCTGAGTTTGAATTTAAATTCTATGGTTGTACGTTTTTGTACAAATATATTTATATGAGAATTCTTTTTTACTGGTAGGTTTTCCATCAATGTGGCATGAACTATATTGTTCAATAATTACAGTAATGTCACACTTATTATCCAAAAGTTGCACATTGGATCAGTTATTTTAATTTCAATTAAAAGGTGCAATTATAATTTATAAATTCATGAATCATTCATACCAAAAACAAATATAGAGGTTTAGCGAGAATAAACTTTTGCAAACAATATAAATATGATGCACCAACCCCAATATATATGTATATATAGAGAGAGAAATAGAGAGATTTGGTTTAACCTTTGAATGACTATTTTATAATATTAATCGACATTAATTCTTCTTATATATATATATATATATATATATATATGTGTGTGTGTGTGTGTGTGTGCGTGTGTGTGTGTATGTTTGTATGAGCATATATATATATATATATATATATATATATATATATATATATATATAATATTAGTGGTAAATTTACACATACATATGCAAAATATATAAA
>OZ010594.1:59948693-59968693 GCA_963932145.1 Acanthosepion lycidas | reverse complement strand
TGGCCTGTTGAATAGCGGCTCAGAACACGCATTGGCTACAGGGTTCGAATTCCAATCGGACCTTACATGAAAGAGCCAAGCGAACGGAGAAAGTAATTCTACTCAAAGTAGACAGAAGTCAGATGGGTATCGGGTTTTGTGCGTGCGTGCTTGTCTATATCTTTTTAACCGTAAATATGTATGAGATATTATGTCGATATATGTCTGTATATTTAATTTTAATAAAGATTGAAAAAGACAAACTCCCTTACCAAAAGATAGCAATAAGATATTCAAATATGTGATACCCTGGAGATCAGTGGAATGGTTCGAAGAACATTCGCCTCAAACATTTTTGCCATAGGAAAACTCAGCTCATGAATTTTCGCCGTAGAAAACTTTGCCGTATAGGACTTTTGCCGTAAGACATTTTTGATGCATTTCTTTTTATATGCGAAATACTTCGTTATCAAGTATATCTGACTGACACCGCTGTTATTAGGTTGGTGCAAAAATAATGTCGTTTTTTGATGTTCAACTTCAAAATAAAAACGACATTATTTTTGCACCAACTTAATACATCGAATTAATCATTTATTAGGTGAAGTTATAGAATCAAAACTTCATCCTCGTCAGTCAGGTGCACAAAATTTTTTATTGACATCAGAAACGACGTCATGCAATTTCGTATTTTAGATTAATGTTAATATCAGTCTGCCAATCATTCTCATTCAAGCAATATATATTATTTCAAACAAACTTACAACTTGAATATGCAACCAGTTCTCTTTTTAAATAAATGTTTGCTTTTTAATTTATTTTCTGTTGTTTAAAAAAAGACATTCATATATACTTGATAATAAGCTACTTCACATATTAATTTGAACATTACTCTAAAATTATCTTACGGCAGAAATCCTATACGGATTTCCTACGGTGAAAATTCCTGAGGCGAGTCTTCCTACAGTAAAATCGTTTTATGGCGAATGTTCCAGATACGCAGTGGAATCACCAGCGTGTGAAAATCCTCATCAAAGAAAAGTAAACAAAAAGAAGGAATAGAATTTAAAAGAATTATTACTAGGTATGAAACTGAAACTATCTTGTGTGATTTGTTATGGTGAGTGAAGGATCGCACTTAAATATAGTTTCATAAGTTTATAAATCTGTATTTGTGGACTGGCATCGTTCGTCATAAATGAAAAACGAAAATGCAGAAAGAAGGTGTATCTTGATTCATTAGCCTGTCATTCGACAGAGGATTGTGGAACAAAACGAATTAGCAATCATCAATGGGAAAAAGCGACAAAAAGCTGATTATCCTTCAAATTCTGAAGCGAGAATTGTGACATTTAGTGAACGGGCAGGTCTTACCTGCTAGTAATTGGATGTCTTTCAGTGCACCTTCTTCTTCAATATATATATATATATATATATATATATATATATATATATATATATATATATATATATATATATATATATATATATATTCTATATATATATATTCTATATATATATATATATATATATATGCAAAGGAACATTTTCGCCAACATTCCAAGAAGAAATTGGATTACCACCAGACACATAATACAGTGGATAAACATAGGAAAACAAGAAAAATTTAATTCCTTTAAATAATATGTGGAAATAAGCATTCTGCGTCTGATGATGGTTACAAGACCAGAAACACGTGCAGCAACAAATATAGAAAATAAAACATAATATATATTTTTAATAAATTAAATAAATATTCACATTATAACCAAAAACATTTACCATTTCTTATTTCCCTTGAATATATATACATATATATATATGTGTGTGTGTGTGTGTGTTTCTGTGTCGGGTTCAAATTTTGGAGCAAATCCATAAAATCATTATAACCCTGTATTTTATTAAGAAGTTAAGACTATTTAGCTCCATGCTTTTAACAATAATTTATGTGTATATTAAGGATTCGAAAATATGCTGATGCGTTTTCGTAGCTGCCTCATGACAGAAGATAAACCTCTTTCCACAGCCTGAAGTTGTATAAATGACATGTAAATCTACTGAGTCATTGAAAGATCAGGGATGATAAAGTCACAATGATATGCAGATTTCTAAGTAACAATTCTTCCATCTTCTTAACAGGATTTTATGTTGCCTTGGGAATTAATTTTAGTTGAATATTAGCTTACTACTTTACGCTAGCAGCATAGCTAAAATTTCGGAGGAGACAAATAAATGAAGCTTCTGGCTTTGAAGTAGAAGATGACTTAACGAGAGATAGCCAGGCGACTGGGTAATTCCCGAAATAGAGTTCGATCTACCCAAAAGTGATTGCTACTACCGGGTAGCTGGAAAGTCACTGAATGTAATTTTAAGTAATGAATCCAAAATAAACTTACAATCTAATGCAAAAGAAAATGTAAGAACACCAGTGGGAGAAATATACTAACTCCACTAAAACGGTACTATATTGTAGTTGAATCGTAATGATGTGGTGTTGCATCAAATACGATATTATAAGAAAATTGGAAAAAGTTGATGGAAACCTAAGCAGCCACAATTATATTAATTTACTTCGGTTTAAACATGCGCCGGTCTGCAAAGTTGGTGAATTATTGTCTCTAGGACTTTGCATCTTGTCATGCATCACGTGTGATAAAGCAGTTTCTTGTGGATGAAGATGAAGACATTTTGAAAGAGTGACTATCACCAATTTCTGCTTTCAGTGTAAGTCAACCATTGTAGAGGAATCTGAAGAAACAAGTGCTGCCATCAGAACCATATCTTCTTCGAGATAGCTGCGGAAGAAGGAGGAATAGTGACAAATACTGAATAAGAAAATCTTGACATTCTTCCATTCAATGCCACATCGACTTTAGAAAAATATTCGAGCCCAAAGCAGTAACACCAACTCCTTTGAAATTGTGTATGTTTGGTAATTATAAAGACAAATTTTCGCAAATGAAAAGTATACATTTTTAGCCTTTAGCCTGTTTTTTTATATGTGGATGATACAAAACGTATTATACAAAACGTTCGGACAATCTTTATACAATTGATATATACATACATATATACATACATATATATATATATATATATATATATGTGTGTGTGTGTGTGTGTGTGTTTGTGTGGGTGTGTGAATGTGAGTGTATATGTGTGTGTGTGAATGTGTGTGTTTATGTGTAAATGTGAGTGTGTATGTGTGTGATCCTGTGGTGCAAATTATCTTATTCTTTTCTTATTCTGTAATATAAACCTGGATTAATATATACTTACTTATTTTTCATAGAAATTCACTCAGATAGATAGATAGATAGATAGATAGATAGATAGATAGATAGATAGATAGATAGATAGTGAGATAGATAGTGAGATAGATAGATAGTAAGAAGCTGACAAAAATATTTGCTTGATTATATTTGCTTAAACGAATTTATTGGCACCCAATTATCCAAACAGACGACTTGCTCTCAAATTAGACAACATCTCTTTGCCGTCATGGGGTGTGATTTAAACATCTGCCGAATTTGACAAATAATCAAAGAAAACGTATTGAAATCGGATAGAAAATGTCCATTAATTCAGCTTTTTCTGGACAGGAATCAACGCGCATAATTTCACTTTATTTCTTTTTAACTACTCAGATAATGCATAAATGTGATTAAAATTTTAATTAAATATATTCACACCATTTTCTTTATTAATATATTGTGCTTATCCAGATTATTGACTTTCTAATCACTCAAAGAATCATTAAGTTTTATTAAAAGTTTCTCACTGTATAACTAGTTATATTGTAAATTTTTTATTTCTGTTGTATACTCGTTTCATTCCGTCTCCTAACCGGAGATCTACGGTCGGAAATGGCTACATGCCATTTTCCACTAACCATTTTTATAAGAAAGTATGCGTGTTATCACACACATTTTACTTAGATAAAGCTCTTTTTAATGTCTGAGGTGTAATTGAGAGTACGATGTTTTCTAATTCTTTAAGGTATGGGTTACCAGGAATCCTTTTTCACGAGTCTATCGGAACCTTCTACAATCAACACTTGGGCACCAACTACAACTGGAATTATTGATGCCTTTATGTGGCATATTCTTTTAGATTAATATCCTTGAGTTTTGATAGTTTTTGAAAATCTTCAAAGATATATTACAAACGGCAGGGACTGCCATGTCAGTAAGCTCATTATGTTCTGGAGGTCTTTGTTTGTGATGTATGTTCAATTGGCTTTGGTTGATATGTCTCTGTCTATTCGGAAAAAGTTGAATGAGTCATGTGTTGATTACAAAGGTGTTTGAAGTTATCGCTATTAAGGGCGACTCTATCACTCCATAGATCTTCCCACCGGGCCTCAGACACAAAATGAAGGCGTATATTGAGGAGGTAATGCTGCCCTGATTAAAGAGAGCGGTTACTGGAAGACCCTATATATTTAAACAGAACGCATGCAACATGCCCCATGCTACATGCCCCATGCTACTCAAGAACCCAGTCATGACGGTCAGACAATTTCTGCAGCCCACTTGATTATTGTGCGTGGGTGCAGTTGTGTGAGAGACCAACAAATTTTGTAACCCCAAAGTGGAACTGAAGGTAATGATTATGGCAGCATTCAACAACTTTAGAAAGGAAAACGTCCAGAGGAAATGACGAAGATTCCAAAATCATAGGGTGCCTTGGTTGACGACAATGTCGATTTTATTGAATAAATTTACTCTTTAGTATTACAGTAGATATGTGTGTACTTTTGATAGATATATCTGTTAAAATGAGATGTCAGTGTTATTTTAATTTTTGCATAATTTAGACGACAATTTATCAATCTCACCCTGTAGATAAATAGATTTTATAATCATTAGAAACTCGTTTATCCTCTAATCCTCGGCATCTTTTGTCTGTCCTCAGACATTTCCCTGGTCTATTTAATTTTTGCATAATTTAGACGACAATTTATCCATCTCACCCTGTAGATAAAGATATTTTATGATCATTAGAAACTCGTTTATCCTCTAATCCTCGGCATCTTTTGTCTGTCCTCAGACATTTCCCTGGTCTATTTAATTTTTGCATAATTTAGACGACAATTTATCCATCTCACCCTGTAGATAAAGAGATTTTATGATCATTAGAAACTCGTTTATCCTCTAATCCTCGGCATCTTTTGTCTGTCCTCAGACATTTCCCTGGTCTATTTAATTTTTGCATAATTTAGACGACAATTTATCCATCTCACCCTGTAGATAAAGAGATTTTATGATCATTAGAAACTCGTTTATCCTCTAATCCTCGGCATCTTTTGTCTGTCCTCAGACATTTCCCTGGTCTATTTAATTTTTGCATAATTTAGACGACAATTTATCCATCTCACCCTGTAGATAAAGAGATTTTATGATCATTAGAAACTCGTTTATTCTCTAATCCTCGGCATCTTTTGTCTGTCCTCAGACATTTACCTGGTCTATTTAATTTTTGCGTAATTTACACGAGAATTTATCCATCTCACCCTGTAGATAAAGAGATTTTATGATCATTAGAAACTCGTTTATCTTCTAATCCTCGGCATCTTTTGTCTGTCCTCAGACATTTCCCTGGTCTATTTAATTTTTGCCTAATTTAGACGACAATTTATCCATCTCACCCTGTAGATAAAGAGATTTTATGATCATTAGAAGCTTGTTTATCTTCTAATCCTCGGCATCTTTTGTCTGTCCTCAGACATTTCCCTGGTCTATTTAATTTTTCCGTAATTTAGACGACAATTTATCCATCTCACCCTGTAGATAAAGAGATTTTATGATCATTAGAAACTCGTTTATCCTCTAATCCTCGGCATCTTTTGTCTGTCCTCAGACATTTCCCTGGTCTATTTAATTTTTGCATAATTTAGACGACAATTTATCCATCTCACCCTGTAGATAAAGAGATTTTATGATCATTAGAAACTCGTTTATCCTCTAATCCTCGGCATCTTTTGTCTGTCCTCAGACATTTCCCTGGTCTATTTAATTTTTGCATAATTTAGACGACAATTTATCCATCTCACCCTGTAGATAAAGAGATTTTATGATCATTAGAAACTCGTTTATCCTCTAATCCTCGGCATCTTTTGTCTGTCCTCAGACATTTCCCTCGTCTAATTAATTTAAATTCTCTTTTGATTCTTTCGCCTATCGTCTTTCGATTTAGAAATCGTTGTTCTGCAGCTTAATGATAAGAAACTTTGGCCGCATTGGTAAGGTTCACTTTTTTCTTTATTCATTGTTTCACTCAATTGTTTTACCAATTTGTTTGATATCGCAGCTCTTTCTTACTGTCTTCACTACATATCTACTAGACTACAGATTCTGGTCAGTTTTGATCTGAAATTTTCAAATAATTTATTATTTCTTTACTCTTAAATATATCTTCAAATATGCGCTCGCAATATTTGATTTTTTATTGCACACAAGACAGTTTATAACAGTAATTGCGTTATTAGCCTTTTCCTTTCGCCATTCATTGGCCAGCTATTATTTTTTGTTCAAAGTTATAAAACATTTCTCTATAAACGATTTTTCAGGAAAATATGTTTCTCATATTCAGTAGCTGTTATCGCTCTTCTCAGCATTGCTTTGCGTCTGAGGTAGTGAAGAACGTCAGAATTTTGATAATGTCACCATTCTCTCTTTCACTTTGTATCCATTTAATGTGTTTCTGCTATTGAATGCTCCTCAAGTGATCTGGTTTCGGTCATTTAGCACAGATCTTTGGGATTCTTTAACACCTATCCACCAGGTGTGAAGGCGGATTTTCCTCGCTGAGGCCTACGCGCGTCACTGACTCAACGCCATTTATACCCATTGGTCTGAGAAAGAGGTTGTATGCATCTGACAGTGTAGATATTTTTGTATGGACTTGGTGGGTGCATGGCATCCATAGCAAAATCTTCATCTGACAAGTCTATTTATGAACAGGTTTCAATGTTTTAGGTTCATGCTTTACTTTCGTATAAGTTTTCTGTGTTGGGCTAAACTACCATTCTATATTCAATATCCTTATATACGATACTTGTTATACACAATCTATACGATCTTGCATTGCAAGTTTGTAGCCGTTACTAATTCAAAATGCAGAATTTCTATGATGGATTCAGGGTGGGTGCTCTCATTGTTTTAAATCCAATTCGAAATCATAGTTTTTGGTTTGGAAATGATTATCTGGAAAATGTGGTAGATGTTGTTATTTTAATCAAGATTATTCCTATCCCAACTGTGAATACCCATGTCATCAGCATAACACCCATCTAGACGTAGGCCTCACGAAAAAGAGGCAAGCACGCTGTATTTTATTATTAGATTCAATCGGAATATTGTATGAAATGCTTAAGCAAACAGTACCTATCTCTGCAACCCTATTGTATGGGCAAATGGTAGAATAGAAAGTGATTAAATAAAATGGTGCTCTCTTTTCTCATTTTTCATATTCCTGATGAAGTTTGAAATGCTTCCATATCGCAGTCCTTATCCGACTCTTATGAGTTTGTGAACCGATATAATTCTTCTACCATAACTATAATTTCACTGGACTAATACTTCCTATCACATCCCTATTCGATTGAATTTGCGTTTGCCTATTTTGAAGTTTGTTCTTACTTCATTCAACACGTTTGTAAATCGCTGCCTTTATCTTACTCTGGGTTATTTTTTAACTTTACCACAGTTTCACTTTTTATATGTCCTTCTCACATCCCGTGTTAGTCGTTCGCAATTTTCATTTGTTTCTCGAATTCTCCTTTGACCTATCCACCTTGATTCATTGTTAACTGAACGTCTTTTGAAGCCATTTCATAAAGCAGTGTTGTTTCATGTGCCGTATTTTTAATATCTTTCTAAGGTTTCATATACCTAAATCAACTTCTACCTTTTAATACGAGGTGTTGGCTCGGTGCATGCTCTATTATTCTTACAAGAGACTTCCGAAACGTCTAACAAATGGCAACAATGGAAAAATGCAAAAGATTAGTGCTCACATAGTTTCGAATTTGATTGAAATGGAGTTAATCATTCTAAGGGGGGAAGATTTAAAAGCATTTCCAATACTTCGTATATTTATTGGTGATATAATGGAATATGCATACACCTGAGTTCCCTCTCACTAGAATAAGATTGACTGGTGTCCGTCATAAATACAGACGGATATGTAGGTACGACAGAGTTAAATCTATGACGACGCCCATTGGACTACGCCATTGGCTATCCTATTGGTCTAAACCTATTACCTGCGACTACGACGTGTACCAGTCGATTATTGCTACCGTATTCTACTTGGTTACAGTAGCCAAAACCCACTTAGCTACTTCGTTCAAATATATCCCTTTCCGGGACATATCAATTGATACAACGTTTCTGTGGCATTTCTATTTGCATGAAGATAAACTTTTTTTTTTATTTCATAGGTAAATATATGGTTTACAATCGCGATTTGAAAGAAAAAAGAATTACTATAATCTTACACACACACACACACACACACACAGACAAAGGAAAATAAAAACAGGTTATTCAACATTTTACATTACTTGCATAAGGCAAATTATTTGCCTTTTCGTAATATTTTTTTATCTATGCAGAGAGATACACAGACAGGGGCATATATCGAAGCCAAAGAATATATTTAAGAATGTCAAAAATTATGTAGCCTCACTGTAAAACTCTAGCATATGAAAAAAGTATCTATTTTTTAAAATTATATACTTACATTTTGGTGCAACTAAATTTTGGTGCAACTCTGAATAATAAATTCGAACATTGTAATAAGAAAAATTCAGTTATAACTATGTGTCAGGTTACAAAAATTGTGGATGCACACATATATACACGTGGTATTACATTAGTCATGCTAATTCAAACACATGAGCACATAAAATGACATACACGCATTTCTAACATTCACATACACACACACACACGCACACAACCCCCGCCCCCCACACACACACATATATATATATATATATATATATATATATATATATATAGTTAAAATTTATCATATTTATAATGAAAGTATCCACATTATTGGGGATAGATTGCTGATATATATTGTTTTGGGGGAAAATCAATAGAGCAGTTTGACTGTCAGCTTCACGCTGTAATGCAATGTTTGCAAGAAATCGGTTTCTACTCCCAGGAAAAACAGGTTTCCTGTCCCATTAATCCTTTAGAGACCTACATGGAGAAGTCGCTAAAGATGCCGCCCGAAAAAAGTAGTAACACTTGGTCGGATATACCCACATATAAAAATAGTACACTACTCTTATCACTAGTGGTATTACCTGTACATCAGCCTGCTTGAGTGGTTAGACACTCTCTGTTGAAACGCCTACACAGGCGCATGTACGCTTGATTAACACCCACGCAGATCGCCTGTGCTTTTTACTACTATTCCACAGAGCGATTTTATATAGAATCTATGAAAAAGATCGCTTAGTATGTCATGATCCGAAATTTGAACAACATCGGTTCTCTCAAAACACAATGATTTGGGATTAATTACTTGCACACCATCGTGTAGAGGCTTTACAAAAGTATATTTATTTATGTTTTTCTACCAACCGGAACTAATCTATAAAGATGTTTCTCGAATAATCGGGCAGGTAGACGAAAATAAATAAATATACTGTTTAAAAAATAAAAGGTGCCTCTACTCAAATATTGATATCATCTGGAAATAACATTTAAACTGATAAAATCAGTCGGATTAACAAATAAAAAATACATTACTTCTTTGGAAATTGCTTTGTTTACGTTCGGATTCGAAATTGAGAAGATATGATCTTTTGAGTATCTAAGAAGGATTTGTGTTTATTAGCCACAGCTTGGCCATTCTTGATTGGCGTCAACTCATAACGATTGATTTTCTTATAAATGGAGATGCAGTTTCGAATCCTGCCAGAGGGCTCATCTTTTTCTTTAATAAGATTTCTCGAATATTCAAGCACGCAAACAAAAGTAAATAAATATGCTGTTTAAAAATAAACGGAATGTCTACTGAAATATAGATATCCACTAAATATAACGTTTACAGTGATAAAATTTGTTGGATTAATAAAATTTGAAAAATCCATTATTTATTTAGAAATTGCTAGGCACACACACACACACACATGTGGGTGAGTTTTTTTTTTGCGTGTGTGTGTATGTACAATGTATTTTTCTCTGTGCCAAACATACGTGTGATTCGACAATTGTTTTGATTTCTTTAACCGATTTTTATGTCATCTTATTGGCATCTTGCGATTAATGTTTGGAATACAATCATCTTGTTCCTTTTCTTGTCTAAATCGTTCATCCTAAACAATAATCTCCAATAGAATCAGCTTCTTCCTGTTTATATCAAAACACACACATTGGAAAGGTTCCGACTTTGGCACAAGACCATCTAAAACACTTCCTGGGGAATTAATTCATTGTAATTACTTCTATGGAAAGCAAATTGACTACAAAGATCTGAACGGTTTTTCATCTTATCTAATATATAATGTTCAATGTCTGTGCATGAATGTGTTCAAAGACTAAAAGAAAAATCATAAAATATATAAAGCTGGGTGTCAGTGCGTATATGCAAGTCTAACTTTAAAATATGACATCAAACAAATGAGGTTTTATAATTGAAATTATCTATACAACCCACTTGAAAGGAATGTGGCCAATAGCTGAGTTTTATTAACAAAATCTGAGTCTCCTTCTGAGCGCCACATGGGTACGCGTCAAGCACTGGGATTGCTTCTGACATGTTATCTTTAAGTGCAGTAGGAGAATTCATGTATGTTAATATATTAATAAACAAACTGTTTTTTCACGCATGAATACTCGCATGTAATAAGTCATAGATCACACGTGAATGTGATTAGATACTTCCACAATGAAACACTTTCAGCAACATGACTGACCCTGACCTTTCGATCGAAACGGGGATGCCACCCGTATATATAACGAAGGAGAACAATTGTTCAGTCTAAAGCGACATTTCCCCCACTGGGACGCTTCACTCTCTAGAGTTTAACGTTTTTTTCTTTTTCCTTAAGAGATCCAATGTGGATGGAAGACTCCCTGTGTAGAAGAGGCAATACGGCTATGTATGCAGCCTGTGCAATCAAGCACGGACTCACTGGACGGAGTGTTTCACAGAGTTAAGTCAGCGGCCAGGGCGTAAGGTTGCCTGACGGAATCAACAAACACGTATTCATGACTTACGCAAGCCTTCAATATCTATAACATCGGTTGAGGTTTAACATGGAGAGAAGATGGGCCTCGTCAGATCTGCTTGCCCAAGACCAGCTACGGTTGAATGAATACCTCTCAGGATTTAAAAACGGATATATTGATTGGGCCCAAAGTCGGGACCACGGAAGGAAAACACGGAACACGGATTAGAAGTAAGAAAGATATATTAAACAAAAAGCTTACAAACTTAGTCTAAGTGTAAGCGGAGCTTACTATGTGCTAGTGTCCAATATTGGTAGTCGTATGCGGCTGATACTACGGTATTAGAATACTCTCTCTCTCTCTCTCTTTCCTCCTCTTCTCATGGAGTGTTATATCGCATACTTTATATAGTCCTGGAAGAGTCCATGTTGTAGGTATGTTACGGTCTCACAATACCCACCTTCCAAGAGTTTTTTTCTTTGTTTTTCTTTTTGAAAAGGAGAAAAAATACATAAAACTGTTAATACTTTTTTCTCTTGGGATTTACGTCGAGCGGTTGAGTCAATTTCTTTTTCCTTCCTGAGCGTCGCACTTCAGGAGAGACTTGGGGCGTGTCGAGATCGAAGTGATTGAAAATTACATCGATCGGCTCTTCACAGCTATTTTGTAGTGATTCCTCCGATTCCTTCAAACGGCATTTTCTGAGCTGATTCCAATAGCGTTTGTGAGTGTTTTTTTTTCGGTCCTTGGACAATATAGACCAGTTCGCCAATTCTTTGTTTTATGCTGCCTACTTCCCAGAATGTTATGTTCTTTTTGTAAGCCTTGAAAAAGACTTTATCGCCAGGATTGAAATATTTCTTATGAGGCGATACGGTTTTTTTTAACTTTGCTTGCCGTGGAATAAGTTTGTCGAAGACAGACTTGATTTTCCTTGCGAACATTGTTTCTGCAGGCGAGCTTCCCATAAGCGTTTTCGGATTGGCGGTTATCCGATACACCTGCAGAGTGCCATTTTTAAAGCCTTTTTTAGAGTTTCCACGAACCTTTCGGACTGGCCATTCGACCTAGGGTGGTACTGAGGCGTTGTAATATGACTTGCAGAAGTCTCTAAATCCACTTGATGTGAATTGAGTGCCATTATCTGTAACTACACAATCTACCACGCCAAAACGCGCGAATAGCACGTGTAGAAATCCGATCGTGCAGTTTGTAGTTGGTCTTTTGCATTGTAGGACCTCAGGCCAATTTGAGTGGCTATCCACAACAATGAGGTAGTACATGTTGTCTATAGGCCCTGCAAAATCGACATGAATTCTTTGCCAAGAATGGTCTGTGTTCGGCCATGGTTTACACGTCGTGGTTGGAGCTTTTGCTGCAAGCGCGCATCCTTTGCAGAATTCTATCATGTCTGCTATGTCCTTGTCCATGTTTGGCCAATAAACGTAGCAGCGCATGAGGCTTTTCGTACGGATGTCCCATTTGAAAATCCCTGAGGATTTTTCTTTGTAGGCTGTTTGGAATCACTACGCGGTCATTATACAGTAGGACATCATCGCAGAGGGAGAAAACTTCAGGCACATTGGGGTCTTTGTTTCGAATTTTGATTTTTATGGATTGAATGAATTCATCCTCTCGAGACTCCCTTTTTATGCCGGCCAAAGTAACTGGGAGCTCTCTTATGGTACTCGCGATCATGTTTTTGATTTCACAGTTTGTCCTTAGAATAGCAATGACGGAGTCTTCAAAGACTTCTGTATTTTTTGGAATGAGGCGTGATAACCTGTCTGCATGGCAAATAGTTTTGGTTTTTAGGAACTCTATCTTGAAATTATAGTTTAAGAGAATCGTTCCCCAACGAAGTAGTCTATTTGCAGTATAGACTGGCAGACCTTTTTTAGACCCAAAAATTGTAATCAGAGGTTTATGATCTGTCTGCAGTATGAACCGTCTATCGTGTAGATATCTGTGAATCTTTGTCACAGCGAATATTAACCCTAGAGTATCTTTCTCTATTCGGGAATATTGTTTCTCAGCTGGTAGTAGAGATCTTGATGCGGGAGCCACAGCTTTTCGCGAACCATCTGGCAGTTTATGCAATATGCAAGCACTAATACCGTACGAGCTTGCATCACTTGCGACTATGATGTCGAGACTAGGGTCGTAATGGGTGAGGGAGAGGTCTGAAGTTAGAGTTTTCTTAATCTTTTCGAATGCGTCTTGGCATTCCGGGGTCCATGACCATGGTTTTTCCTTTTTTAAATGTTGGTTGAGAGGCCCTCTCAAATTTCGCATGTTCTTAATGAACCCTTTGTAAAAATTAGCTAGGCCTAGGAAGCTTTGTAAGGCTTGAACCTTATCTGGGGCCGGCATGTTTCTGATTGCGTTGTCTCTTTCTGGATCCGGCCGACGACCGACTTTATTTATGATGTGCCCTAAGTATTTAATCTCTGGTAAGAAAAAGTCACACTTTGCCTCCTTAACCTTAAATCCGTATTCTTTTATCTTTTCGAATACGTTTATTATATGGTTCCGGTGCTATGCCGTAGTTTTACTAGTAACCAGTATATCATCCAAATAGGCTGTTGCGCAGTCAAGGTCGCCGAGCATGGCGTCCATGACCTGCTGGAAAATTGCAGGCGCAACCTTTACTCCAAAAGCCAGCCTGTTGTATTTGTACAAACTTCTATGGGTGTTTATTCTTCCACCTCTATCTGAAGGTATGCGTACGAGAGGTCGCTTTTAGAAAAACATATTTCCACCATTGAGTTTATTGAAAATTTCTTCAGGGCTTGGGAGAGAATAGTGGTGATCTTGCAAGGCAGCGTTTAACCCTGTAGAAAAATCTGCGCATACTTGATTTTGATTGGATTTCTTTTTTACGTAGACCGTAGGTGCTGCCGACTCGCTGAAATCTGTTTTTAACAGAATACCTGCTTGTTTGAGTCTATCTAACTCTAGAGCAGCGAAAGGGACATTCCGTTTCTTTTTGAATACCGGTTGTGCTCCGTCCTTCACTTTGAACTTAGCTTTCATTTTAGTACATTTCCCAAGGCCGCCAGAAAAAACCTGGGAAAATTGTTGTTTGAGTTCCTTTTTGAGATTTATCAAATTGGACCATGTACTTTGTATCTTGCGACAAAATGTACTCATTAGGCAATCACAAAGATTGAATTTTTCTATCCAATCTGTTCCAAATAAGTTATCTGAAGTTTTCCATACTTAGGCTTTGAGCTTTCTGGTAACTCCATTTAGTGTTGCTGTAAATATTACCTCGCCTAAAATGTTAATCTTTTCGCCAGTTACGGATTTTGTTGTTTTATCCGTTTTTAATAAGGTCGGCTTGTTTAATTTTCGCCGAGTACGCCAATTAATGGATGAAAGATCAGATCTTGGGTAGTATGAAGTCTACGAACATACTATGTTCTATAGTTCCCAGTTTTCTCAATAGTAGACGGGCCTTTTATTACTGTGCCATTGTTCACAGTATACGTTGAAAATGTCTTCCTAGCGCCTGTAAAAAGCCTCGAACGTTTTGTCGTTCTCTGGTACGTATTCAAAGGTTTCCATTGAATTGTAGATTGTACTCTGGGAGAATATTGTATCTTTTTCAGAGTTTGAGCCTTTTAATGCATTTACGAGTAATTCTTTAAGTTGTTTCTGTTGTAGTTCAGCATTCTGAAGCGTAATTTGTTGGAATTTCATTTGTTGTTTATGTAATTCCAAAAATAGTTGTTGTTGTCTTTCTTCTGATTTTTGTTGCTGATCCAAATTTACTTTTAGCATTTGGACGACTACTTTTTGAAAATCTTCCATATTTAGACAAACAAAAATGACAGCAATTTTTTTTTGCTTCGAAACCTGTGTACCAAGAGGAGGTACACAAAAATCTTGATAGGTTTTTCTTTTTTTTTCTTTTACACAAAACAATATGGACAGACAATTAGTTAAACTAAACTAATTATGTGTTTAGCTTTTTTGAGATTCCGTGGTTCCGTTAATTTTAACGTAACTGTATAAATTTTCACCACACCTATGTATTTTTTTTTAGAGGTACAAAAAGAGAAAACTCGCCTCAGTGAATTTGAGGGGAGAACAATTTTATGCACGAGTTCAACTCAGTTACATAAAAAAAATATAGATATTTTTTTCGAAAACTTGAGTCGTAAATAGTACTTCGGCTCTTGTGTTGTCAGTTTGTTTTATAAACAAACTGTTGTGCGTGTGTGTGCGTGTGTGTGTGTGTGTGTGTGTTTGTGGGTGTATAAGAAATCGTTCTCGTAATGTTATTTGGACAGACTTTAATATTCTGTAGATGTCGAATCACTGCTGTTTCATATCGGAATATTTTTATATATATATGTAGACGCTGGGTGTTTCGTTTAAATCGCTAATGTAGTAATACCAGCTTAATTTCTCGTTCAACACTGCTGTGGGAACGCGTGGAGTTTCTGTGTATTTTTCGAGTACTCTGTTGCTATTGATATGGTGAGAACGAAATTCTCGAATCTTTCTGTCGCCACTGATGTAGGACTGGTAAGGTATTGCGGTTTTCGACGTGAATGCGTTTCTCCAATTCTTTGTCAACACAGATGTGGGACTGGTAGGTATTGAGGTTTCGGCGTGAGTGCATTTCTCGAATTCTCCGTCGCCACTGATGTGGGCCCAAAGTCGGGACCACGGAAGGAAAAAACGGAACACGGATTAGAGGTAAGAAAGATATATTAAACAAAAAGGTTACAAAGATAGTGTAAGTGTAAGCGGAGCTTACTATGTGCTAGTGTCCAATATTGGTAGTCGTACGCGGAAGATACTACGGTATTAGAATACTCTCTCTCTCTCTCTCTTATTCCCCCTCTTCTCCGAGAGTGTTATATCGCATACTTTATATAGTCGTGGAAGAGTCCATGTTGTAGGTATGTGACGGTCTCACAATAATTAGTGATATGCTGCAGTCATTCAAGGGCTTAGCTTATATACACCTACTTTATCTTGCAAATCAACTAAAATTGTAAATTCATAACCAGTTTTCTCTGTGCATTTCACTGTTCTAGTACCGTTTGTAGTTTCTCTTTTAATAAAAATAGATATATATCAATTGGACATGAAGTTACGTGTTACTCTCTCACAAGATCAATTAGCTTGTAGAGGTTCCCAGAGTAAGTAATTGTCGTGTTCTTTCTTATCCGAACATTTAACATGAAACTTACTCTACCCTCAGCAATTGTAAAGCCACTATAGAGAGTTTGGTTCATTATATATTACTATTAACTGACATTTTTCATCTCTAGTCATATCATATTATTATCTCTCATCAAATTTCCAGTTCATTGAATTTGGAGCCGTACAGAAGGATTTCCAACTGTTGCTTTGAAGCATCCAACCTTGATTTCATATGGAATTACGATTTCTGTACTCTTTCTATATTTTTCAAATGTATGCAATATTTTCTAATTCAGGAATCTATGTTATTGCTCCATGAAATGATCCAGGAGCAAAGATTCAAAACTTAATCTATTGCTTGAGGGAGTTTCCCACTAAAATGCATAGATCGGCTTTCTCTTGCTTGAATTGTACGGATTAAGTTTCAGTTCGAATACAGTTCAATTTGCTTGGTAGCATTGAAGACTTGGTTCAGATGCAGCTGTTCTTCGTCTAGTGCGGTGGTTTTCAACCTATCTTTTGGCACATGGACCATGTTTACTCTTATACTTTTGTGGACCCCAAAATTATTCGACAAAAGGGATTATTTTATTTCTTACTAATAGATAAGTTTAGCAATTGTATGTACATACGTTATTTTGAAGTGAATCTAATTTCATAAAAATAAACTTGTATTTAACAACTAAATTATATTAACTATTTATGTACACTAGTAATATGACTAATAATAAATCCTTGTGGGCCCCAGGTAATGATACAGGAACCCCAGGCTCCATGTGGACCCGGCTTGAGAAGCAATTCTCTAGTGTATCAAATAATAATGCGTTACCATCTACAAAGGTTATATTAGGTTGGTGCAAAAATAATGTCGTTTTCTCACGTATGTTACTATGTGAGAAAACGACATTATTTTTGCACCAACCTAATATAATTCTAGTTAGCTTCCATTTTTTTTTTTTTTGACTTGGCTCAATTTAAAATGCATTATTTGTTCGTAATTTTTGACAAATCTCGAAGCATAAGCTAGTCCGATAATGAACGGTATAGCGCAGATATTTTCTCTGAAACGATAGATATCAGAAATCAACAAAAAAGTATCTGCCTCCAGTACTGACATTTGTTGATTTTCGGAAAGCAATGGACTCGCTGAGCGGAGAAACGCTAATGTTTATCATTAAGGCTTATTGGGTGCTAGAACAGATTGTGTCAGCTATCAACATCCACTACGCAAATACAACAGCTATTTTCAGATGGTTATACAGATTTCTTTCAGATACTGTCATGTGTGCTTCAGAAAGAAACTATTAGGTTGCTGCAAAAATAATGACGTAATAATGTTTTTTTTTTGTTTAACGTATTTTGTAACGTCAAAAAACGACATTATTACGTCATTATTTTTGCACCAACCTAATACCTGCATCGTTTAAAACTAGAAGTCGGTGGAATTTCTTAATTCTTCACTAGTGGTGATTCGCATGCTGATATGCGCTCAGATACGTATTCAGCTGGTATAAATTTTAGATGATTTTCTAAGCCTAGCTTGGATGTGGCACAAAACCCAAATTATTGGGCACCCAGTGAGGATTGAACTAATTACTCAGTCGTAATTGGTCTAGTGAGACCATTTTTTTAACTATTACACCACGCTATTAAAAATATATATCAGCTTCACGTAATTTGGAATATCTAAAGTATGACATTAGACTCTTGAAATATTATACAAATTGTTCGATCTACATCAATAAAACCTGATGTCACAATAACTGAAAACTTTTTTTTTTAGAAAAACCTTTATTAGCCTGGCACAGATTTACGCTTTTTGATTGAAATTTCATTTTTAAACCATTAAATATTGTCCCCTATCATCCTGGCATTAATTTAAGGAGAGACTTTCTTTGTGGTTTTGTATTGTCATATTTTCCGTATTTTCTTGATTCCAGATAAAGGCTTGGAAATTTCCTATGATATTTCAATACAATTTGATATTTGCCACATTATAATTTACAGTTATTGTTTAGATATAGTGGAAATAGAGTTATGATTAAACTGACGCAAGAACAATATGGCTTCAAAAGAATAACTAACAGAATAATACATTACTATATCACAGTTTATTATAAATTTTAGTGCCAAATATTTGAATATTTATCGTAAATTTGAGTGTTGAATACGTGAAAATAGATCGAGAATTTTATTGTCGGTCACATGAATATTTACAGGCTAATTAGAATCCTTCGCATCAAAAATATGAAATTCTCCGAAGACAAAATAAAAGTGAAAAAGTGGTTTTCTGTGCTTCAATTTTTGCTTAATTTTGGAAACAACAAACCACAAATCTTAAGACGTACGTGATGAAAATGCCATTCTTGTGAGAACTAGACGTTCTTTGTAAACATTTTTCCCCCCTGGTACCAAATACATCAAGTAGAAAATGTAAATAAGCAGAAGTTTTAAATTTTGTGATCTTGCTAATCACTGTTAAAATTCATCCCTTTGCCATGATTAGAGCTGAACAGACTAGCGACAGGCAAGCGGGAAAATACGTGATTAGAAGAAATTTACAAATATCTCGTTGGAATAATTATTGGTAAATATTTGCAGGTAAACAAGACATTTTCTCGTGCCTGAAGATCATAATCAGCTTGCTTATCGATAAAAGAAGTCGAATGATTGTTTTAAGAGATGAATGATTTTATAATTACAGCTACCTAGAAAAATAGCTGATAAATTATAGACTAACTACAAGCAATACTTTCATACATTCATATATATATATATATATATATATATATATATATATATATATATATATATATATATATATATATATATATATATATATGTAAGCAAATATATGGATATAGAATCCGACAGTATGAAGAAAAATATACAGGAAAAAACAAACAAAAATCCTTATATGCAATAATGCTGTTTTAATGTTAATATGTCGACGTCGGACGTTTCGGTCAATAAACCATCTTCAGGACATATTCAATATAAAATATAAATAACATTATCAAACTTAGCATGACAAAAACGATGGACACAAGAACAAGACATATCCAAACAGATAACTAAAAGTTTATGCGATCAACGTTTAGTTTTAAACATGGTCACGTTGTCACCACGTTTGCAACGCTGTGAAAACGTATTCCTAAATTTGAATATTATGAAAGAAAAATGAAAGAAATTCTATTTGATCTAAAATTTATATGTACGCTTGTCGAGCCCACATATTTTAAGTCACAGTTTTTGTATGAGATTTGGTAGATGCAAGCATCGGATGTAATATGTTGTTTGCTGGTGCTATTAAATCCAAGTAGAGTTTGATGTAGTCAGGGAAATAAATTCTATTTGATCTAAAATTTATATGTACGCTTGTCGTGCCCACATTATTGCATATAAGGATTTTTGTTTGTTTTTTCCCGTATATTTTTCTTCATATATATATATATATATATATATATATATATATATATATATACAGAAAGAATGATCAATTGGCAGGTAGATAATAAACAGACCAATATATATATATATATATATATATATATATATATATATATATATATATATATAAGTAAATGTTGAAGTCAAAACTCAGAGGCGACAGGCTGTTTCATGCTAGAAAGGCGGCCTGTCGACCGAGTGTTGACTTCA
>OZ010594.1:59898693-59943693 GCA_963932145.1 Acanthosepion lycidas | reverse complement strand
GTTTGACTTGGTGTAATGATTTGACATTTCCAAAATTGAAATTTATTGTCTGACTCTGAATCAACAACTGAAGTTTATTTTGCCATACTCTCGATAATAGTTCCTTGGTAATTTAACAATAATTTAACACAAGTTAGTTAAATCAGCTCCTTCTACACAACACTTAAAACTTTACTTTCAGAACGCATATATATAGATAAGTTTGAACTACTCTTTGAGACTGCTCATAAGAATAAGAAGTGCTTTCCGGAAGAAATATATTTGGCCAGATTGTGGCTAGCATGAAAAAAAAAAAATGCTCCATTTCTTTTATTGATTGAATTGAAATATTTTCCTCTTCAGTAAAACTTTGGAATTTTGATTATTTTGAGTCCGGAGCAATATTCCAATATTTTAGAGCAATATTAAATGTAACATTTTTTTTTCATTATTTTTTGCACTTTTTTAATGTATTTGAGAAATATTGTTTATTAGTTAGGCAGTAATAAAAATACATTTAACTATATTGTCGGAAAAATGCAAAGTTGAAAAAACAAATAGCAAAATGAATGTAAACGCAGTACTAGATTGGCAGCTAGATCTCATCATTTCCTTTTGAAATTGCTAAGTTTAATCGTAAGTTATATTCTAATAGTATTTTCTCCCGCACTTCTCGCCTGAGAAACATTCTTCCAGCTACTTGCTTTCTTATGAACTACAACCTTCTAAAATTTAAATGCAACTTTAAACGTTGACATTTGTCTCCTTGAATCCCGTTCTTTTTATTGTACATAGGTTTTTTTTCTCAGTTTTCCCCACACTCAGTAACCTCTTGCGTCTTAATGGCTTTATCGCCTTGTTTTATTGTTGTTCGGTAATGGCAAAATGATTTGCCATGAGACGTTTTCTTTCCTTTAGACTTTATGATTTGTTTCTTTTTCTCTGTTTGACAAAATTGTCGATAATTTTCTTTGATCCCCTTTGATTTATATTCCTTGAAATTATAATGATAAGAAAGTTTATAAGAATAGCTAGTATTTTATAGCAAGAAATATACTATACTAGTAGACAGCTTCCCCGAATAAGATAAGTTATATTTTATAAAATTCGTTGGTGCAATAATGTTTTGAAAACATAAGAAATGTTATGTCCCTGTTGCCAAATTTAGCCGGGCAAACAAATACAATAGGAAATTCAGAATTGAGAGATTACGCATCGTTTGATTAGTTAGGGGTTATACTGATAGGCCAATCGGAAGACAGGAAGAAACGGATTTTTCACTGATAGAAAACAATTTCGGATAGTTGATTTTTTGAGTGCGAAATATATTTACCTCTGAAATAATATCGGTTTCTTTCTTGGCTCTGAACCATGTCTTGAAGAGTAGCTGTTTTTGAGGGAATATAATTTTATCGGATTTATTATTTGACCAGCACTGGTAAAGGAAGATGCTAATCATCATCATAGTGTTCCGTGGTAACATTCAGCTATTCACGGTCTCACCCCTAGTGGTGTTATGAAACGTATATCTATCCTCATCTATGAAGAGATTCCTGATTTATTGAAGGTAGTTTTTTTCTGAATGTTACAGAAATTGCTGTCTTCTACACTGAGTACAACAAATGGAAGACTATTGCTACTATAGACGTGGTCGACATCCCAAAGTGGTTTCGGTGTTTTTCATTTATATCCCATGTGTGATACATAACTGACGGGGTTGCCATTTCTTTCTTTAGTTTTTTTTTCCGCAGTAGGTTGCCATTTCTTTCTGCGGTAGACAAGTTGCCATCCAAACTATAGAACCCGCTCTGTCGTGCTATTTACCATAGCTGAGGGGGGAGAAGAAGAGGATTCATAATTTTCCCAAGTGTATTAGCACATAAAAAAATGTAATGTTTTCGACTGGTATTCGAACTCGGTTTTCTGATTCTTCAATCCGAGCCGCTATCCATTACCCTGGAAATGCACTCATCCCAAATGAGTGAACGGTTTATAGTCATATTTCTTGCCGTTAAACGCATGAATACCCTTTCCCACTCCCAGAAATTACCAAATCGCTAACCCGAAGAGAAATGAAAAAAATTACCGAGAAATTACACTCCAGAGAAAATAATTTCAGGCCTATATACCCAATTGTTTATCAGAATGGCCCATGGTTCATAGCATTTATTCTCAACGCGCGAGCCTCTTATGTCTACCGCGAAATAGTGTCACGGTATACATATAGAAGAGGCACGGTAGAGTAATTGTTAGCGGCTCGGATTGAGGAATCTGAGGGCTGAGTTCGAATTCCAGTCGAATCCAATACATTCATTTACGTGCTAATAACCTTGGGAAAATTATGAATCCTATTCTTCTCACCCCGAGTTCTATAGCCTTGGATGGCAACTGGTCTACCCCAGGAAAAATGGCAACCTACTGCTGGAAAAAAATCTACCTCGTCAGTCATTTATCGATCGCCTAAACGTTTATCACGCATGGCACATAACTGACTGGTGCATATATGCGGATGTGGGCACCTCGAAGCTTTGTAATGGTTAGAAAGCTTGTCTCGCTAGACCAATTAAGACTGAATAATGAGTTCGTTCATCACTGTGTGACCACTACTTTCGGCCTTGTCCCACATCTAAGCTACGCTTGGAATATCATTACATATATGTGGATGTAGTAATGAATCATAGTATTTGACTAAATGAATAAGTATTAAACTTTTTCACTATTATTCTTATTTTAATTACTTTGTTTTAATATTCATTTTTAAAATACTTTCCAAAAATTTACAAAGTGTGCCGTGATACTTTTTATTTCCTCCTAGATGTGCCATTGCTTAAAAAGATTGAGAAACAGTGATCCAGAGTCATCGCTCAAAAGATAATATATAATGAATGGATGCGTTTGATGTATAGCCGTGTACTATTTCTTATTATCTAAAAGTTATTTTTGTGCAAACACGTGTTTGTGTAGATACGCCATTTTTTTTTATATAGTGTAATTGTTTTTCTGACGGCGTATGCATTGAAGAGTCGTATTAAAGTATACATACCTTACGAGAGGCGACGCAGGATAACACGCATTTTTTGTAAAGGCTTTCGAATACGCAGGCAGGTAGGCAAGATTCACAGAGCTTAAAAAACAAGAGAGTTGTATCAGACAAATATATCCATTAGTTATAACCTTTATTACTTTAGAATAAAGGTTATTTATCTAAATCACTGTAAGGAAAGGAATCCGATTTTTACCGGGTTTCTTTCTAATATGAATGTGTCAGAGGGCACTTGACACAACAGCTCACGGAAATTCGCAAGTGTAGTGAGTTCAGTGTTTATGGGTGTCCGATTATTATGATTACGTGTGCTATTCCATTATCTACAAGATTAAATCGAAAGGAATTTAACAAATTTAAGCAAGATGGTAGGGATTTTCTCCTATAAAAATGAATTAATTGTATCATAATTGTCAGCCTGGTAGAAGTTTATTTTTAGGTATAGTAGATCAAGTGCTTCCTGCACGTATAAATAAACGGGAAAACGTGTGAGTATATTCGGATTTTTGATTGGCTGTTCCCTGAGGCCAATCATTGATTGTCGCTACATGAAAAATTAATTGTTCTGTTCGTCCATCTACTTTTCTGATGATTTAAATTTACGACTGTCCGTAATATATTTGTACGATTAATCTGATTTTTTTTGTTTGTAGCCAGATTCGTGGAATGACCAGTGGAGAACATTCACAGTAGCAAGCGACAGTAAAAAGACATTTAACGGGGAATGTCCTTGCAACGTTGCGGATTCGTATTGATTTTAGTTGTGTTATATATGACGTTGTGTCGACTTTACGATCAAATATTTTCCTGTTCGTTAACTGAAATTCATCCAATAGGTTTTCACAACGTTATTGTAAACTGTGGAAATGTTGTAACTCAATATTTCTGTACCGGGCAAATGACATCATATCAGTTGTTTTCCACTTAACAATATGGATGTGAGTTATAAAATTTATTTTCTCCTTTTTTTTTTTTTAATTGAGAAACACCAATTTATATATTTTATTTAATGTTGGCTTCAACGCCGCAATGTAATTTCCATGTGCATTTTATATAAATACTAGCCGAATTAACCTTGCCTTGCTGCATGTCACACATATTTTTGTAAAAAAAAGATGATTGATTTTAAATCATTGTTATAATTTGTGGAGGAAAATGATGCATTTCAATATTAGCCAATGATCTTGCCGATGTGACCTACATCTTCTTGCTTTCTCCTACTATATTTTGGATAGGAATCATTCCCTTGATCAAATTTAAATTTAATTTAAATCAACGGGGAAAATTCATTTGAGGAGGTGGGCTGTGCCCACCCCGGGCCCTCTTTGATCAAAATGAAATGTACTTATACAAGTAACCTAGGAGCCATTCACTTGTTTAAATTTAATTTATATCAAAGGGAAGAAAATTAATGTGATTTCTTCCCCCACATAGGGCTCCCTGATCAAAATTAAATACACTTATCCATGTACCCTGGGTAATGTAGTTTCAGAATATATATGGTTAGGGCGGTGTATCTCCAAACTCATAGGAGGAGTTAGATAACAAACAAACTGACAGACAGAGATTACAAATGCATATAGATTTTTGTGGTGATGCTATGATGTGCTTTCCTCTTTAGAACCTAGACTTTAAGCGTAGTACTAGATTGACAGATAGGGGTCTTTCTCTTGCAGTTTAAACGAATAGATATAATCATGTTCTTTACTCGCACATATCACTTGTGGAACTCTCTTCCGGCCTCTTGCTTTACAGTGAACTGGCTTCTATATCACATCACATTACGGCTCGATGTAGCCGTATGCTCTAAACTAAGATTATATTTCTCGCACTTCTGGCTTGTGGAACCCCCTTTTGGCTACACGATTTCCAGCCAATATTAATCCGCAAAAATTTAAATGCAATGTAAATCGCTATCTGCTGTCCACCAGATTACTCTTTTCTCATGTCTCTCATTATTAATCTTCCTATTCTTAATTATTCAACAATCTGTAATCCCTTGTGCCTTAGTGGCTTTATTGCCTTGCATAGGGTGATACCGATTAAAAAAAATCTTAAAACATCCGAATCATTCCCCGGGTGTGAAATCTGATCGTATGCCTACTTCAGTCAAGATATGATTGCTAGCTTCACCCACTTGCAACATATCTGGGGTCTTCTCTCTCTCTCTCTATAACTCTCTCTCTCTCTCTCTCTCTCTCTCTCTCTCTCTCTCTCTTCATTTATCTTATGAAAATCCTCTAAAATATATGTCTGTCATTGTCAAAGATGTTCACACTGTGTTGCACTCACCTAATTAATTTACTTATTTTCGCAGACATCTTGCATAAGTTTGTACTGTGTTATGTGCACAAGGTCGGGGTTAACACCTGTGACCTCCTTCACAGGTACCTTAAATCCTTCCGGTCAGAATCAATAAACCACTTAAGGCTGACAAAATATGCACTAAGCTTCTACTATTTGTTATTAGTTAAGCGTTCTTCATCTAAAAATATATTTGCCAGACAACTTTAGAGTTTTAATCAGTCAGCAGAAGCACTTTCATTGTAACTGTCTATACGACAGCCGTTGGCATTTATTGTTGTAATACTGGCTGTTATCAAATAGCCAAGAGTTCCGGAACGAGCCAGTCAACCGGACATTCGAAGAGAATCCGAATGAAAATTCTTAATATAATTGTCTTCGGTAATATCGAAAACAGAGAAAGATTGGAAGAAACTGCTGAGCTGTTCTTATATAGGAAAACACTTAACCGATCATATGCGAATAAATGGTGAAAGACAACATGTCATGAATACAACCTGCTCATAATTACAGGTAATTCACATTGGACTTTCATTAGGCATGGACAGCTGTTGAAAATTTATTGCCTTCTAAGAGGTAAACAATGTATTAAGAAACAGGAGAATATCGTTTGGCTCTTGTAAACTATCTAGACGAACTGTTGTATTAATTTAATATTAATTTTAATATTAATTTCTTGTTTGAACGCATACAAATATCCGAAAAAATATATCACATATATTTTAAAAGAAGAAATAATCGCAAAAGGAAGCAATGCGTTATCGGACGGAGGAGGGCAGCAGAATGATTTGAGTTACAAATTGGATTCGTTACACTCAAGCAGGAATATAAATTGTGAGAAGTGTTATAACAAGCAAAGGGAAATGTGACACAGAAACTGGAAGGCGTATTGTAACAGTCAAAGATGCCTTCAAAAAGCTAAAAACAGTATTAAGAAAGATGAATATTGCCGTAAAGAAAACGTAAAGACTGCGATTTAATAACCATCTTCCTATATGGCAGTGCATAATTTCCTCACAGAGAAGAGAAATGATGAAAACAAATAAATTTCTCGAGGTAAAGGCTGAGAATTCCATGGACTAATCATGTAAGCAAAGAGAAAGATTTTAAATGGACACGTGTACGTAGACTCAAAAAGAGAAAGTCGAAATTTCAAAGTACATTCAGCATGAACCCATTGCATTATAAAGATATCACATTCAATCATTTGGTTTATTTACTTTGCCAACTCTCACGGTGTTTCCTGGTCTTTTATTAAGAGACAGCTGCGATAGGAAAATTGAAAAAATATATAAAAAGTGAAAGAATAATTCTCCAAAGATTCAAAACGCCATTATTTGAGTTTTAAGCCATTTTAAATTTGGCGGGAAATACAAGCACATTATGTCTTTTCAGAATAATCTGCCAGGCATTGGTCTAATATTTCCTATTGAACTAATCGTATGGACAATGAAGCAGGTTTATCTTTAAAAGTGCATGGTGCGATGTATAAATTGTCGTCTTAATTACGCCAAAATGAAAATAACACGGACATCTCATTCTGACAGATATATTTACCAACTTTGCACAAGAATATTTTAAAATACTAAAGTGTAAATTTATTGAACAAAATCGGCATTGGCTTCTACCACAGCCTACAGACGAAATTCGGAAGCTCCTGAAACTTTTCTGGACAGTCTCTTTGCTTAAAATTGGTGAATGTTTCCATAATCCTTACCTTCAGTTTCTATTTGGTGTTACAACGAGTTTTGTTGGTGGATAACTCAACTGCGCCCCACACATAATAATCATGAGGGTTGTAGTCTGGGGAGTTAGGTGGCCAGATGTAAGAGCTAATATGGTCGTAGAAATTGTCTGACAGTCATAACTGGGTGCTTCTGCATATGAGGCATGATGTAGAATCCTGTTTCCAGACAGGTTCTTTCAACAACCACCCTCTTGATCTAGTGCAGCTCTTTTTCCTCAAGGCACTTGATGTGGGCCTCTGTGTTTGTGTCTGACATTCTGTGGGAATATGTTGGTGGTATAATGTTGCCATCACTAGGAAATTACAGCGTAATCCCCATTAGACGCATCCAACTCTTTCTGAATACTCAGCGCTATCCTCCGATTTACACCCAAACACTGAAATGTCTGTATAGAAGCTTCCGATGCCAATGCCAAGCACTAAAGCATGCAATTTCCAGATCTGTGGCGGAACCAATTGCGTCATTGTGCTCGTTTTCTCATAGACGGTTCCCAAGTGTCCCTACACACGTGTGAAGTCGACAGAATCAAAAGAAATCAACACGCATGTGCGAAATTAAAAAATATAAAATGGAAACAATTTAAAAAGATTTCGAAAATGTAAATGTTTGTTGTCTTAATTATTTTTCATCTTTAGTCTGCGAACATTGATAAACTTACGACTCGCCACGTCATGTTCCGCGTAAGACATTAGGCTCCTAATGTCAGCACATTTCCTATAGCTATAGTAGCAGTGGTGTCTCTTGATCAGGATAGCCTGACAAAAAGACTTCCTTATCAGATAAGGTTTAAAGTCGAAATTTTCTTTCTCCTAGACTAGTTGTCACCTCAAGTACAAATGAGTCCAGTTTATCCTTTTATTGATTTATATAGCTGAAGATGAATATAAACCGAATGACATTAACGCAAAGTAAACGGAATATAATTGAGCTGGAATTGAACCGACACACTTTCCATGCTGATAGTCTGTCTACGTATATATAAATTAGAATATCAATTTACCACATTTTTTCTACGAGTCCGTTTCCAAAACACCAAATATTCCTCATCTCTCATCCTATATATGGCGATATTTTTTTTTAATTTCCCACATGCTTACGTAAAATTCTAGATGTGTTATTGTTATTAACGCCAATCCCGTAATCCCATTACTTTTCATCTCCATTTTCTTATCATAATTGCCCATGTGTCTTTCCTTATTTCCTATACCTGGCATCTACTGATATCACAGTCACAGCTTTTATTATCAAATTCTACTATTTAATTCCAAGAGATTCACTTATCAGGCTATTGTTATGTTTCATTTTTCCATAGCCTTTGTCTCCTAAGTGTCACCATCTGTTATTCCACAAAAATTCAAATTTCGTAGGCCAGACGCTCAATGAAATATTCTAAATAAATGACACTTGGTCAACATAAACATATTATAATCTTAGAATTAGAATGATCCAATGATTGAAAACCTGCCTTGCATCATGTGTTTGATTATCCAGCATTGATGTAGATTTTCGGATGAGAAGGGAACAGTACAAAATTCAAATTTTAATATAACTGAAAAGAATTTCTCTTAAAAGTTTTTAATTTATATTAAGTTTAAAGTAACACAAAATCTTTGTGGATTTAAAAGTTTTTTTTGTTTTGTTTTTTTTTTGTTTTTTTATTTTTGTTGTTTTAAATTCAGTTTAAATTATCTCCAAAACTTCGTGAATTGCGGAAACCAATTTTATTTCTTCAAAATGCCAAAGAATCAGAGTTAAATTGAGAGATTTCGGGACGTGAAGTTCCGCAGAGTTTGTGATTTGAAGAGCTCGACTCACTGGAAGTTTTATGAAGTTTGTGATATGAAGCATTCAATTTTCGGCTTGAATTGGAATTTTGGGCCAATTCGGAGTTTCAGCCCAAACTGGACTTTCGGCCAAATGTCTCTTTAGGCCGAAATTGAACTTTTAACCTGAAACGGAGTTAAAGTGTGATTTCGAAGTTCCATGGAGTTAACTGAATTATTTCTTCAAAATTCTGATTATTTTGTAAGATGGATCCGAGGTCCCTTTGGTTTAGACCTGTAATCCCTATTAGCCCTCCACAGGATCTAGTTGCAAAATGTCCGAACTGAGTGCGGCTTTTAACCTAACATTACATAAGTGTCATTGCCAATCTTTCAACAAGGAGAATCTATCGATAAATGATTTAGCATGCATCTTAAGAAGTGATCTCGTAAATCATCTTTCCCGAAAGCGTTTTTTTTTTTTAATCATATTTCATATAAATGCTTGGATTCATTTTTCCCAAATTTCTTTCTGTATAATACTGAGACTTGCTGTCATATGATGTGGAAACACGGGTTTTCGTCCAATCACCAAAGTTAAGCAACGTTGACCTGTTCAGTATTTAGATGGGTGACCGCTCGGAAATACCAGGTGCTCTAAGACTGGATGTGTATGTACTGTGTTGGATAAAGTTTCTGAATAAGAAACTGTTGTATTCACTTATATGCAAATACTCTTGGAAAGGGTATATCTTATCCTCCATGGAATGGCTTTAATATTAAGACATGTATCAGAAAATCATTATCTCCAAAAGATTTTTACAACCTGTTATATACCGTACTTATGAACACTAATGGGTTTAATCCTCATAAATACGTTGGGCACTATTGTAAGGGAGGGTAATATGCTGTTTAAATAGTCCACCATTAGCAGTGGTTTAACTACTTCATGCCGCAAGCGAGTATTGTGTTTTGTTGATGTTATAAAGATTACCATTTCATTTCCAACCTCCGATTGGTTATTCCTCAATCCATAAAACTTTCTCGGTTACAACACAATCCAAAAATATGTTTCGGCTTTTTAATAGCCTTAAAATTTTGATAAGCCGTAAACAATGAATAAATCTACATTCTATTTAGGCTTAGCCGTAAGAAACCTGGCTCATTTCAAGAGACTATATATGTAGAGCTGATTACATTAGCATAAGAGAAATGAATCTTCTAAAGACAAGACACTAGAATATTCTAGTGAATTTTCTTTTATCTCATGAAGATAAATGTTATGGTCCTGTTCCTTGTACCACTGTGATAGTCCAAGGTAGAACCAATAAAGAAGAACGCGAACACAGGTATGGAATAACACAGAAATATTAAAACAGGAATATATACAAAGAAGTAGAAGTGCTAGTATGAACAATCAGGTTTAGTAGAGAGAACAATATAGTCTCGACCAGTATCACTATTCCAATGTCTTGCAGTAATTGTCTGGACGTGACTCTGTTTCGGACTGCCTCTGACTCGACACTTGACTCGACTCGAACTACTGACAATATTTATTGCTGTAATTTACAACAAATGTGGCACAAGGCCAAAAGGGGGTTGAGGAAAAGGACGGTCATCACTTGTCATAATATAAGACTTAGCTAGCCACAACCACTGACCCTATCATACAAAACAATATTCCTATCACCAAAACAACACGTTTATCCATACCTTTTTTACTACATCCAGCAAATTACCTCTTTGTCTCAATGAAGATCCCAAACGGTCCCCTTATGTACAAAAATTGTCTGTGGGGGGGAGGGGCATAAAAACAACAATTTTTAAAAGATCCCCAATGAGTATATACAATATGACATATAATATATTTACAAGAAAATAAACAAAAAGGTGTTAGTAATAAAAAAAAACACAAACCTTAAATGTGGCAGAAATATCAGTTAACCAGACGAAATCGATGCAGGACTATGAAAATAAAGGAAACTGATGCTTAAAGAACAAGATCAGTTGGGAAGAAGTGAACTTCTCGCCCTCATAGAATTCCTTCTGGCGCGTGGTCCAAATCACGATTCTCATAACCCCTAGAAAGCAACAGAATACATAGTGTTCAGCCTTCGTCATCTGCGGCACCACATTGCTACAAATAGAACTGGCTTCAAGGACAAAAAAATTTCCCTGCAGCATGCGAACCATGAGGCCTTCAACAAACCTGCACAGCAGCGCTACCGTCCTGCACTGAAAGAAGGCGTGACCAATAGTCTCGACTTCACCCGTACAGCGACGACAGTTTGGATATTTCTCCAAGCCTGCTGAACAAAGTCTCTTAGCGATCCAGAGGGCCCCATGAATCACCAGTCAGGTAAGTGATGCCTCATCATTATTGAGGCACTTCAGCCCAGGCGCCCAAGGCCATATCGAGGGAGCCTCCTGCTTCGTAAGATCGAGCTCGCCAATCTGATCACCTTGAACGGCCCCCCTAACTAACAGTTGCTACAATGCCTTACGAGAATACCTGGGCGTTGGAGAGGCTATCCGAAGCCCGTAAGAGGAGTTTCAGAGTACGACGACATTCGCGGTAGAAGGAACACTCGGCTCGGGGTGTAAGCCCGGCCTCTTCCTTGCACGAGTGCACAATTCTCAGGGATGGGAAATGTTTACAGACGTCTTCTTTCCAGAAGGCGCCCTCCTCATCCGATCCGCGACACATTCGGTCTCGAAAGGTGATGCGAAGCATATGTTGACGAATCCCAATGCTAGGCATATCCAGGCCGCTCTCAGAGGGCTGAAGGCAACAGATCCCGCGAGGTAACATTGGGGCCTTGTCTCTCCACAAGAAAGAGAACAAGATCCGTACTAATAATATTAGTCTGGCATACAGGAGCGGAAGTACAGAGAGTCGGTACAGGAGAATCGGGTAGATGTGTGAAACACATACTTCCGCCCTTCCCTTCAGGGAAAGCCTATTCCGAGACCACAGATTAACCGCGATTTTGGCCTTCCCTGGTGATCAGGACCGAACCAGACGCCGAGTATCTTGATCGGACCATCCGTCCAGAGGAAATGTCCGGGAAGAGAAACTCCCTTCCACGCACCCAACCTCAAGTCAACAGACTTACCGCGGTTGATCTTGGCCCCTGTCACCATCTCATAGCCACTGATCTCTTTGCTGACTACGTCAATCTCGCCTCTGCGCGACACAAGAACCGAAACGTCGTCAGTATAGGCAGAATACCTGGCTGAGCTGGTAGCCCTAGACAGGGAAATTCCACGCAGGACCGGATTCGCCTTTAACTTGCGAAGGAATGGTTCCAACGCAAGAACGTAAAGCAAAGGAGAAAGCGGACAACCTTGACGAATGGAGCGAGACAATACGAAACGCTTCGATCTTATCCCATTCACTTCCACCAGCGCACCGGTGGTCGCATACAAAAGTCGGATCCAGGGGTGAAAGTCGGCTCCGAAACCGGCCGATGAAAGACAGCCTCCAGAAAACGATGGTCAAACCTATCGAAGGCCTTGGACTGGTCTAAATTTATCAGCGCGGCTTCACTATCGTCTTGTTCTAAGATCAAGCGTACCATAGGAAGGTTATCCTGAATAGCCCTGCCCTTCACAGCACAAGTCTGTTCAGGGCTAATTAGACTAGACAGGACAGGCTACAAACGGTTGGCTAAGATCTTCGCCAAAATCTTTAACTCAGTGTTTAACATGATTAAAGGGCGAAAATTCCCTAACCCATCCCCACCGTTCTTGTCCTTACGCAGCAACTTGATCACACCCCTGGTGAACCGTTAAGGTATAGACCCCTGCTTCATCCAGTGGTTGAAAATCAGTTCCAGCAAAGGAACAAAAACGGGCGACAGCCTCAAGTAAACTTCGTAGGGAAGACCATCTAGTCTCGGAGATTTATTCAGGCCAACCTGCTTCAGCGCATCCCAGATTTCCGACTCTGTTATTGGACCCTCGCACCTAGCCACTTCAGCTGCCTCGAGGCAGGGAAAGTCGGCTAAATAGGCGTCGAACTGAGCACAGCTCAGACCGGGCTCCTGAAAGTAATCTTGAAAGGCCTCGCATATGCCCGCGTTTGTAGTCACGGTCCGCTTATCCGGCAATGTGACGCGTTCCGATTTTCCTCTGCACGCAGTTCAGCGGCCATGTTCGTCGCCTCATATGACATTCTTTTTAGCGTAGCCCTAACTACCAGAGCTTGAGCCTTCTTGGTAAGCAAGGAGGACAACTCTGCCTAAACTAAGGCTATTGCCCCACTAACACGGCCCGATCAACTTTTTCTTCTAAAGCCGTTTGCGCTGCTAATCTATCTCGATTTAGTCGACGACTAAAATCGGCAGCAAACGTTCTAATTTGGGATTTTAATTTATCCCACCAGGCGTTCCCCACAACCGCCCCCGTCAATTCCCTCTCAATCATTAGTAGCAGATGGTTCCGGAAACCCTGCTCACCAAATAATGAACAGTTAAATTTCCAGTAACCACCATTCTAACCCTAGGCTTATCTAAGTTTACGCGGACCCGGGCAAGCCTATGATCCGTATAAAGTATATAATGGAAACTTTGGACACCCTAAGAGCCCTACATCGACTCTCCTAACTAGGATTCTGTCGATGTAGCTCGTAAGAGTCCCAGGAGCTGAGTTGCCACTATTTGTCCAAGTCCATCTTCCCGAGGGTGTTCATTCCGGAACTTACCGACAAGATCAAACTCATCGATAAAGTCTCGAAATGGTTTTACGTCCGAGTTTTAGTACCCTGTTTTTGCCCTATACGATCTATATCGGGGTCAAGGACGGCATTCCAATCCCCCGCTAAAACTACCTGACGAGATGTCGTCAAGTAAACATCAAAACATGCTGTATAAGGGGCGAACCCCTTAGACTGCATATCCTCACGGTCATGAGAAGATAACCGGGTCTCCTGCACACAACAAACATTCACCCCGAAGCGCTGAAGGTCACGAGAGAGCCTCGCCATGCGAGACTCGGACCTCAGGCTCCGTACATTTAAACTAGCTAACCAGAGTGCCATGATGAAAACAGATTAGGGTTGTGATACTGGTTTGAACATGGTCGGGGTCAGGATACCAACAGCTTCTCCCATAGACCCGTGGCCCATCACAGTCTTGATGGTGCCGTCTTGGTAGATTCCGACGATATCCCAGGGAAATGTCAGTTTTAGGGCCCTATACAGGGATGGGTGAACTAAAACGAGGACCCTCCCTGCACAAAATTGTTTTAATTTTTTTAACTGTTCGTTTTCGATGATTGCGATTGGTAAAGCCATCATGTAAGAACTGATAGCCTCATCCATCATTGTCCAAATCTGTTTTGCACTGGCTCGTGACCTGATTACTGTCAAAACCCTCTCTGCAGGTTTTGAGGCACTTCAATGTCCTGGTTTGCAAACTGTCTTATAGAGAGCAAGTACTTGAGGTCCTTTATCCTGTTTCCATAATCCCGGGCTCTATCGGCCTGGGCAGGGGAAATGCGACAAACCTCCTCTTCCGTGTTAAAAATAAGCTTTTGCTTTTTTTCTTTTAGCTCCTGCATGGGGCTTCACCGACGTTTGGAAGCGGGAGGTGGTATATCCGCTTTTTTAACGGGGGAGTGACTTGAAGTATGCAGAAGTGTGCAAGAAGATTTTTGTTTAATGGGGGAAGGAGTGGTTGTGTGGAGAGGGGTATAAAAAGATCTATGTCTATAAGGACAGGGATCTCTACTGAGGGAAAGGGATTTGGATGGTGATATCAAGGGGGAAGATCGTTTTTTCGGTGAAGGGGTGGGCCGAGCAGAGGACGTTGAAGGATTATGGTCTGGTTCTTTTCTTTGGGTATCCAATTTCTTTTTCAGCTCCTTAATTTTTTCTGACTTTTCAAAGCCTGGATCGAATTTTCTTTGTTTGTCTTGGAAAGACTGTTGAGACGCCGGGGCATCGACCTTAACTTTCCCAGAGGGAGTGGGGCTGTAAGTGCCTTTCTTCCTTGGGGCTTCAGTGGACTGAGGACCCGCTGTCTAGCGCGTCATTCTGGCCCGACCAGCAACTAGCCACCCCCCTTCTCCGCAACTGCAGTAGCAGCGGGCGAAAGCTCTTTGGAGAATGTGGTCTTTTTGCCAACCGGAGGATTCTCCCTAACGGCCCCAGAAGCTGGCATGCCCATTACAGGGGTATTTTGGTCAACAGAATATTGAATTCCAGAGGCCTTCTTCTCTGGGCAGGAAGAGGAAAGGTGATCTGTCTTTCCATACGTCCAGCAAACCGGTTTAGGGCCGGTCAAAATGACCGGCAATTTCAATCTCCCTACTTCCAGGCAGTTGGCGATGGAGAGGAAGGCTTTTTCATCTAGTCGAATATCAAAACTCAACCCCCCGCTTAGGCTATCGCAGGAAGCGCTCAGTATTTCGCCGAACTGAGACAAGAAAGCCGCGAGATGTTCCCCGATAACTTGATGGGAGACCTCATATATTGAAAAGATGGAATAATTGAAAAATTTAGAGTATTATAGCAATTTAAAAGTTTTAAATATGAAATTTGCATTGTGCGAATAATTTTCTGCCCGTTATTATACAGATAAATGGGATTTATTTCTGCCAAATAAAAAATGTTTCTGCTTTCTATGCATATTTAGTTATTATGCATCTGTTTATAGTTAATTATGTGAAAAGTATGTTTATTCATTAGTTGGAAATGCAATAAATTAAAAATGTGTATCTGTACGAATATTTGTATCCCTCAACTGTATATTTCATCATAAAAATCCTGTCTTTCCTTTACGCGACTGTTCTCTCTATATATTTGTCAAGTCAGTCTATTATGTATTAAGTTCAAACATGTTATGGATTTATCTTCCTAGAGAATTTAAATAAATTTATTATGATTTAATCTTCAGAATAAGGTATGGATATGTGGTGAAATGATCTCAGACAGATTCTCGTCCCCAATTTTGAATAAATGATCAGCTGGAATATCCAAGTCCATGTCCCTCGAGCTGAGAATTTATCAGAAATTTCTTGTAAATGCTGACACATTTTTGAACAACCTAAAATTGTTTATGTGTTCACTCTGTCCCCTCAAAATGGAGGCAATCAGTACACCACTGTAAAATGGATGCTGTCATTATGCCTCTTCAAAATTTAATCTTTCCTTATGAAACGTGATACAGAGGTTGTTTGCATATTGCTAGGAACTCATAAGTACGCATGTTTCAAGATACTTGATCTGCCAGGAAACCTTGCCACCACCTTGTACATATAAATATCTCGAGAAACTGTTGCTATTCTCCATTGTAATTTTAAACCCGATCAGAAAGGAACTTATTGTGCATAAGTAAACTGACATTTATCTTTGGGGACACTCAGTTGGTAATGCGGCTATTAAGTGGACTATGAAGCTGTTGCATTCATCATGACATTTTGACTACCCCATCTTCACGTCTCTGACCGAGTATTTTTATTAAAATGCTGCATTACTCAGACGTGAGCAAAACTTCTACAAATTAGTTTTAGACCCCAGGGATATGTGGCTTTTCTAAAGACAGAAACCGCTGTTACAAGACGATTTGTAACCATGGAAGAGGTTAAGGAGAATAGAAGGAAGCCACCTTAAGGAAAGCCATTTCAGTTACTTCAAAATGGATACTATCAGAATGCATCTACAAAATAGAGACTATCCACATACATCAAAATGGAGATTATTAATTTTGTCATTTCAAAATGCAGACTATCGAATTAAAACGTGACACGACATACGTATTGGAGCGAGTTTAAAGGTACGGTTATCAGTTTGTCTTTTGCTTTTTAAGACGTAGATTCGCGTTAAAATAGATACATTTACATATTTGTTTAATTAATATGCGCATTTATATGCATCAGGAAGAGGAATTGAACAGATAGCTGTGACGGTCTTTTAAATATCACCTGAAATTGACTTTCTTTTAACTGCAGACTTCATTGATTATTCAAACTTTCCTCTTTAATTTTAATAGAATAAAATTATGCCAATATTTAACCTCTCTAGTCCAAGCGAGATTACATATTTTGCCTTCAACCTGAAAATCTACAGTAAAGTCACGAAGATTTGAATTATCAAGACGAAAATTTTAATTAATTTTCGTTTTATTTTAAACATAAGCCAAAATGGTCGACATATGTTCATTAAAATTTAACCAGTTGCAATGAATATATTTTAATGTTTTATTGACATAATATTAGAGATATATTATTTTCTTTTGTTTTTTAATGGTTTCATATTGTTTTGAATTTAATTATGCCACATAAAAATGGAAACTATTGGTATGATTTTATTATGGTGGATGCATAATTATCATAAAAACGCAGACAAGGACTTTTTCGCGCTTTTTTTTTTTTTTGGAAATTAGATATAAACTTGTTATCAATCTAAAAGGCGCAAATGATGTAATTTAGAGATTTGTATTATTTATGTTGTTTAGACTGATTTCCTCATTTTTATTGTCATATTCACAATTTAATATTTTCATACCCATATTTCTGCCGTTGTACATTCCTTCCTTCTTCAGGTTTGATACGCTGAAATCTCGTATCGAATCCTATATTTAGTCCATGAGGGTAGATTATTCTAGTTCCATGTGGGTATTAGCGTTTCAGTTATTTTCTTTTAGTAACTCTATTCTTCAATTTTTGTTTAAATTTAAATTTAATTTATATCAAAGGAAAACAAAAATTCAATGGAGATGCGCTTCCGGTGACACACTTTGGTCAAAATGAAATATAGTTATCCAAGTATTCTGGCTAATGCAGTTTCAGAATATATGTGGTTATGGGGAGTCTATCTCCAAAACGCTACGAGTAATTTTATAACAGACAACTTTATATAAATAGTTGCTTTTGTTGGCGATTATAAATACACTCTAAATATTTTTATACAAATGAGAGTTTAGATATTTCTGAATGAGGTTGTCACCAAGTGTGTCATCCATATGAAAGTTTCGATCCGGCGAGACTAATTAAGAACATGACCCCAGATTTTTAGCTTAATGCCTGCGTTGTGTAAACAGCTTGCTGTGTTAGGCAAAAACATCCCTAATACAACGTATTCTAGGTTAAATTTCATGATCCCCTATACTAAATCTGTTGGAAGGGACAAACAGCAAAGTATTTGAAAAGTTTAATATTTATAAATTCTACATCCTGCTTTCATTCCAATTCCAAATCATTCTTTCTGTTTTGCAAAGATTTAATCTGAGTCCTATTCTTCGAATTAGAGAATGCTGATTTTGGTTCAGAATCATTCTTGGGACTCAAATTCTTCTTATTCTATGTGCCGCTTCCCTTAAGAACATAGGCGATCATGGATCTCCAGAAATTCTTATCTTGTGTGACTCTTAATACCTTTTTTTCCTTTCTAAGTTCACCTTCCGATTCCACCATCCATTCACACAAATAGCTCACTAACTTCCACTATCTCTCTTCCCCTGGTTGCTCCGTGAGGCTTAAGCATTCCAAGATCAGCCGATTCTTCACTGTGTGTCTAAAGAATTTCAGGTCTGTTTTTCTTGTTCTGAGTATATGCGATCATTTTGTCGTCATTTTCATTAAGAGTTCCTTGTTGCCTTTCCGCTCCGTCCATAGAATTTTCAGTATGCTTCTGGAGAACCATATCTTTAGTTATTTTCATTTCAGAAAAAGCTTTAAAAATATAAACTAAACATTGTGTTAGGAATATCACAGATTAAAACCACAATTTGTGTATAAACTTCATATATTTTTCTTACTGATTACTCCCTAAATTAACGGATGAGACTATATTAATTCATATGACTGCATAGGTAAATCGATAAATATTAGACTTCTGTTATATTTATTCATGGAAATACAATTTAGTATGTTAACTTCGATTTTTTTTACCGTTGTATATAATTGTTAAAGTGGCTGTATTTCCATATAAAAATATTCCAGTTCTGTTAAGCAAGGGTGTTAAACTCGATCTTTTTTTTTCAGATCTTATCTAAAATGTATGAACTGATGCTTCCAGCGAACGCGATTTCGTTTTGTATTCTTTTCTGACGCGTTTGATGAAATACAGTTGTTTTCTTTACCTCTTCAGCTGTTTTATTTCTATTCATTTTCTTTTTTGTTTCTATTTTTGCTTTTATGTTTAATATTATTCCAAATGAAGAGTAAAGTATATTATATCTCTATTGTGTTATATATTATCAAGATCCAAGTTTTAAAACAAATGCATTAGTTATATTACAAAGTTACGTTTCGCGCCTACGGTATACCATATGTATTGGTTTACCCCAACCAACTCCAACTTAAAATCAGCAACAAATTAACTCTCAAATAAAAGAAGGGACTATTTTAATTAAGTCTGATGGTATAACTCAGTCAAACTGTTAAAATTATTAACGCTCTATTTGTCCTGTGAGATGTTTAAATACCTCTGAATACGCTATTCCTTAATATTTCGCAACTGGCAAGTCAAATTGTCATAATTACTTAAGTGAGTTTCTGAACATCTATCAAATAACTACAACGATTGTATAGTTCTAATGATAACGTTTATTTGAATATGTCATAAGTTATTAAAAACTGTAATAATTCTGCTAGAAGCTTATACATATATGAGAGTTACTTTAATGTTTATATCCACTAATGTAAAAAAGAATCAGTTGAAAAGCATTTTTTTAATTTTTGAAACTTATAATTTAATTATTTTAAAATTGACATTCTAATTTGATTTTTTTCTAAATATGTTTTCCAATTTCATTTTTGTCTTTTTTCCTGTTGCCCCGACTAGTATTAGTATTAATCAAAGATCGCTATATATAATCTCGAAGTAAACTTCCTTAGAGTCGCGCGTGCTTGTAACTGTGACTTCTACCTCCAACTCAATCACAATGTCTATGTACTTTCCACCCCGTTCCTCTTCTCTATATTCTGACTGACTGAGGGTATTTAACGACAGCAGGTCGAGTCCACTTATATCAAAAAGGGGTGGACCCCATAATACCTATGCTTCGGTAAGCTGCAGATAGTGCGTCTCACCTTATTGAGCAGAATCGGAATTGGGGAGAATCAGAATTGAGCCGATAATTTTAATTTCTCCAAAATTGTTCTAGAAATCTTCAAGCGCTTAACTTTGGCGCCGTCCTGGCCTCACAATATAATGACGATTATTAACACTACTTCTAGAGTTTTTGATTGATTAATTCGTTTTTTACGGTTTATCAACACTTTGCTTGTTTTAAAAGCTAGACAATATATTTAGATTGTAAGAATTTCTTTTTAGACAATAATTGTTTAGAAATACAAGTCTTACTAATTAACCCGTAGCTAGTTAAAGATTTAGATTCAACGAGAATTGTAACTAGGCTCTCCGATTAACAATTTGAAACCATTATCCATGACATCATCCATGACATCATCCGCGCATCCAAGCTTCCAGCATTTGGTATATCGAAGCGGTCACTTAACTAGGTACAGAACAGTCTCGACGTTGCTTCGGTGATCGTACGGGTAACGGAGTTTCAAATTGACGTGGCCGTAAGCCTTTTTGGTGTTTAACAAAGATGTTTGCGAATTCATCTGAGTTCATTTTGAAGGTATTCTATTGATTTAATCATTTATTTAGTACACATAGATATTCTGATAACACTGTTTAATATAGCGTAAGAAAAGTATAGTGCGTTCCCCCGTATCCCCCCACCACACACACACACATATATATATATATATAATAGATAATATTAGTGGTAAATATACATATATATGCAAAATCCACAGGTGCATATATACACATGTATATTTTAGAATAAAAAATTTCCGAGAGGATAAAAAATTTTTTAATCTAAAATATACGTGTGTATATGCACCTGTGGATTTTGCATATATATGTATATTGACCACTAATATTATCAATATAAATAACATTCGTCCCACACTCTCATAATTACACTCTCTCTAAATTCTATTTTTTTTTCCGGAGTGGGTTTTTTTCTGTTTTCTTTTTGAATTTGTAGGTCTGATGAATTGGATCGTATTTACGATTCCAATGGAATAAATTATGACCATGGAATATTAGTGTTCAAGCCTTTTTATTATATATATATATATATATATATATATATATATATATATATATATATATATATATATATTGGTCTGTTTATTATCTATCTATCTATCTATCTATCTATCGCTCTCTCTCTCTCTCTCTCTATATATATATATATATATATATATAATACACATAATGTATATATAGAGAGACAGAGAGAGGGAGACAGAGACAGAGAGAGGGAGACCATAAACAGACCAATGTGTGTGTGTGTGTGTCTGTCTGTCTGTCTGTGTGTCTCTGTGTGTACGTGTGTTTGTGCTTGTGTGTATGTGCCAGTGTATTAAATAAAATGAAAAGTCATTGAAGTCACTGACCTCGGCAAAATAGCCTAATCAGACTTATTTAACGAAGTTCGAATTCGGAGTTTTCTTCCTTCTAGATTGAGTGTCTTCTAACAGAGGGCTATTTAAACCCGAGTGGGCGTCGATTCATACCATTTCCAAGGCTATTCATTCGAAAAAAACGAAACAAACACGGCCAGAATTTGCACTTGAACACACCCCTCCACTTTCCATACCAATAACTACTATGCTATCCGCCCATCAAATAATCAAACATATTAATTATATACCCGTTTTCCATTATGCGAATGGAGATAGAACCCCTTATCTGGGTTGTTCAATTTTAGATGACACTAAGACCATGGAAATAAATGCCAAGTAAGCCTTTAATGATGAATATTTTTTTCATTTCGTAGCGTTACACGACACACGTCATTTTGTCTTGTGGTGCACACACACATATATATATATATATATATAAAACAGATGATATCTATCTGTGTTTGTGTGCTATTTATGCACGTCCACATTTGTCGACCGAATTCGATGAAATTGTACGCACATTTTGCACATTTACTAAAGTAGAGCATTACCAGCATTTCAACCTTCTGCCTACCTAGTTTGGCAGAAAAATCGATATGACTGAAGGTATGTACGACTTTTTTGCAAAAACCAAGGCATAGTTACACGCGAACAAAATTTTTAGTGGATGAGCTGATGTTCTTTGCACTTAATGCAAAACATAGCTCATGTTAGGTTTATGTAGAGTGCTTGATAGTTTTCCTGCAACATTGGCTTCATACAAAAAATTGCAAAAAAAAAAAAAATATATGAAAATACCGGGTTTTTAGTACTACTTAAAATAAAGACTTCAAAAACTTCCTCATTTTTTATTCAATTTTCTTCATAAATCCCGAAAAAAATTTCGAACATGCAAGAAATAAGATAAGATAATGTGCCTTCTCCGCGTATAACGAAAAACCACGAAAAACTGTTCGAAACGCTTGTTTTTCGGCTATAACTCCCTGATTTTTCATTCGATGCTTTCCACCTTCGCTATGTAAATAACATATGACAGAAATTGTCTTCTGTGAATGTTTGGTTTAGATTATTTCAGTTAAATGGGAGAAATCTGCGTCAAACTAGGTCCCAAATTGGCTTTTGCCATTTAGCTAATAGTTTCTTCAGGTGATGCCATCCTAAATTGGCATTCATACAACCTTTGACGCAGGGCTTGTTTGAGAAGGATTATTGAAGCGTTAAAAGGGAAAGATACCCAAAGAACCTCTTATTAACTCCAGCTTTACCGTAAACGTGCGAAAAAGGAGAAGGGCGTTCATTTTGCACTTGCAGATGAATCAAGCTCTGACGCATTGTCCCTGTTTTTATTGGATTTTTATATTTGTATCCAATGCCATGCTATTTTAAAGTGGTTACGGTTATAGGAAATTTAGTAAATATCTAAAAAATTGAAACAGTTTAACCCCGACCAACGACAACACAAGAAGGATTTATCGATACTTTTTTTTAGAACAATCAAACACTTGCGAAAGACATACCATAAAACAGATAAGGAGAGGTAATTTAATATACCAACGGATAATTCATTCAAGCGGGGTCGCAGGGAGACATTTCTAGAAAGAAGTGCGGGTATAAAGTGTGTGCGTTTATACAATTGGAGTCATTGTGTGTGTGTGTGTGTGTGTGCGAGAGAGAGAGTGTGTGTGTCTGTGTGTACAAAAAGGGATAAAATTTATGTACTGACAGAGATTGAGATATATACAAGTATAATGGTCAAATATCCTGTTACAAATATTTGTCAGTCCATCGATCTACTGAATTAAGAAGACTTCGATGAATTAAAATTATCACCCGAAGTCTTTAGATAGATAGATAGATAGAGAGATAGATAGATAGATATTAATGGACTCAGATAGATAGATAGATAGATAGATAGATAGATAGATAGATAGATAGATAGATAGAAAGATAGATAGATAGATAGATATTAATGGACTCAGATAGATAGATAGATAGATATTAATGGACTCAGATAGATAGATAGATAGATAGATAGATAGATAGATAGATAGATAGATAGATATTAATGGACTCAGATAGATAGATAGATAGATAGATAGATAGATAGATAGATAGATAGATAGATAGATAGATATTAATGGACTCAGATAGATAGATAGATAGATAGATAGATAGATAGATAGATATTAATGGACTCAGATAGATAGATAGATAGATAGATAGATAGATAGATAGATAGATAGATATTAATGGACTCAGATAGATAGATAGATAGATAGATAGATAGATAGATAGATAGATAGATAGATAGATAGATATTAATGGACTCAGATAGATAGATAGATAGATAGATAGATAGATATTAATGGACTCAGATAGATAGATAGATAGATAGATAGATAGATAGATAGATAGATAGATAGATAGATATTAATGGACTCAGATAGATATATAGATAGATAGATAAATAGATAGATAGATAGATATTAATGGACTCAGATAGATAGATAGATAGATATTAATGGACTCAGATAGATAGATAGATAGATATTAATGGACTCAGATAGATAGATAGATAGATAGATAGATAGATAGATAGATAGATAGATAGATAGATAGATAGATATTAATGGACTCAGATAGATAGATAGATAGATAGATATTAATGGACTCAGATAGATAGATATTAATGGACTGAGATAGATAGATAGATAGATAGATAGATAGATAGATAGATATATATTAATGGACTGAGATATATATATATATATATATATATATATATAGATAGATAGATAGATAGATATGAATGGACTGAGATAGATAGAGAGAGAGATAGACTACTAAAGAGACTGTGTTTACCTTTGAATTGCATGAAAAGATATGATCTCACAAAATTAGCGAAATGTTGACCTGATCATCTCATTAAACATTCCACTTTCACATTAATGTCATGTTAATGTAAAAGTATTGAAGCTTTTACAGATACCCACCCGAATGTGCAGATATTATTATTATTATTATTATACAACTTATATAAATGTACTACCATTCCTAGATGGCAATATTCGAAATTTTGAATTTCTATTTGAAATACGTCGTATAGTCACTGGAAAGAGACATGCAACTTACTCAGCCAATAAGCAGGACTGATTCTTAAATCTTCTGAATATCGCAACTTCGTGTGTGTATGAATATTCTGACTATTTACGGCCTTCCATAAGAGATTTACTGTGCCTAGATATTTAAGATTAGAAATATAAATTTTAATCCCGATCAGATATCACTTGTTGGCCCTGGAGGAAAACTGTATATCAGTTCAGACCACCAATGAGAATACAGTAAGTGATGGGAAAATGAAAGTTAATCTATCAGTTAAACAAGCCCGCTAATATATAACTGACTTCGCCTTTCCTGATTTTAGGGCAGGAATTATATTTTAATGTTTGAAAATTTCTAATTCTGTTGTGTATTCAGCTTGTGTCTGTTGTCAAGGAGATCTGACGTATTCAGGAAATTGGTGTTTTGACTTCCTTGGAAGTCATTTAAATACGTCAACATTTCAGAAATAAGATATGTCTATTAAAATTCGAATATTTACATGCAGGGAACACTAATATTATTATGAATATATATTAGAATATAGGTATTAAATAAGTCTACCTCTACTTTGTACATATTTATATTTGGTAATATTGCATAGTTTTATCTATCTGTAGTATAGAGTTATCCCAATCGATGCAAATACAAACTTTGGAAACATAAGCTATCATTCAGAGTTGAAAGAACCTTCTAACCAACGTGTGCGCATTCATGGGATCCACCAAAGTATGCACGCGTGGGAAAGAACCGTTTGAGAGTTATAGACACATAAACATTCAGACCAGTGCTACGTTTGACTGCTTCACGAGAATATAAGGTCAACCATAGAATGAAGGGATCGGGTCCGTTTAGGTATACACTGGCGACATTAATAGACAAAATCCAGATTTAAGTAAAATGTAATACGTTGTAAGATTTGGTTGTGTTATTATCACGATACTGACAATACTGTTATACACACACAGACACACAGACACACACACACACACACACATATATATATATATATATATATATATATATATATATATATATATATATATATATATATATATATAATGTTAATGGGAGTATTATCCTTTTCCCTACAATGAAACATTTGGTATTCATAGATCACACAGACGGTAATGCTGTCGGTTTACATTTATTAATTCTGCTGATTTCACATTTTTCTTATAAGTTAAGAAATTATTCATGTGCTCTTTTTTTATTGCCTTATTTCGTTATAGATAAATTCATTGCGAATGGAATATATATATATATATATATATATATATATATATATATATATATATATATATATATGATTCTCAAAGTGTGTGTGTGTGTGTGTGTGTGTATGTATGTATGTGTATGTGATCGGATGTTGTTTATGCGTTTCCCCAGTTTTCATCTGATTTCGATATTTTTTTTTGTTTGATCGATAATTCTTCAGTGACGGTTTCGAGTCCAAATTACACATTCCTCTCTCTTGGCCAAACGTCAATCTCTCAAGTTGGGTTACCTTTTCCGTTGCATAAAGCCTACTACTACATTTTTAAGGCGTTGCTTTCATTGTCATTTATAGCCGTTCCCAACTTATTTTTTTATTGTCCTGCCAGTTTTTGCATTTCATTCACCGTAGTAATAAGTAAGCTTGCTTATTTATTACTCAACATAGATTTTTCCAACCTTTCCTAAAGATAATCGAGCTTAATGATCCCTGTAGCGTCACAGCGTTCTCTTCTGGTCTTTGTCCACGCATTCCATTTGACAATTCAGACATGTTACCAAAGAAAGAATTTGCGTAGATCGCAAAACCGCTGGCGCCAGGTGCGCCATACGAATAAATAACGAATCATCTTTAGAACGTTCAGTTTGCTTGTCTCAAAATGACTTTCGGAATGATTCAATCGGAGCCACCGAGTCCGAAGATCAAGGTAGCCATCGGCTTTCCAGAAGAGCATAGGTGAAATCTTCTGCGCGCCAGGCTAATAATGGTGACCAAAGGACTAAACGGCCGAGGAGAAAACGCCTCTTCATCTGCTGTTGCGCGTGAGGCTGAAACTGCTCTTCAAAAGACTGAACGGCTGAGGAGAAAACGCCTCTTCATCTGCTGTTGCGCGTGAGGCTGAAACTGCTCTTCAAAAGACTGAACGGCTGAGGAGAAAACGCCTCTTCAACTGCAGCTGGGCGTGAGGCTAAAACAAAATTGAGAACGCAAAAACGGCTTTGGGGATGTGTCTCAGTTTCACCCAATTGTTACTAATACTGATTTTCGTGTGGGCTGATTTTAAATGTAAACTGCTCCAACTGAACGGTAAAGATACACTAATAAAAGAACCGGTCGAAGACGGGTGATACTGACGAACGGGGTATCTAGAATCTCAAGGAGCAATTTGAACTTTTATAGCGGTCCCGCTCGGTAGTGTATTTTCTTTAACTTGGTGATTTAGACATTGAGCAGGGCGTATTATTATTGCATTGCTAGGTTTTAGCCTTTTTAGTCTTTTCTTTTCAGTTTAAGCTTCTTTTTCATTTGTCAGTCTGTCTGTTATTTTTTTTAATTGGTTCTTACTATCTTTTTCGTGATATAGCAGGCTTTATGCAAATATATTCTATCAGGATGCACACAGACGTGCACCAAATTCAAAAATTGCATTCATATATATTCCTAAGGGATCGATGGATTTCTTTTTATCTGACATTATTTACTACTAGTAGTGTTTGACTAAAAAAACAAAAAAACAAAATGCGCGTCTATTCAAAAATGGACTAGTAGGATATATATATATATATATATATATATATATATATATATATATATATATAGTTGGATTGATGTAATTTTTTGTCCCTGGTTTTCACGGCATTTGCGATCGTCAAACAAACTTACTAATTTCTTTAAAACTTGGATTTATATAAGTTTGCGTATATCGGTGTTTTTATGAAAGCGGGAGGAAAAATTGTCGTCGGAACGCCACTCATACTCACGCAAACATACATACACGCACGTACAATCATCGACGTACACAGGCACACACAAACACGCACGCTCACTGACTGGAGATCACACTAACATAAATATATGTGACCAATGTAGGACTGGGCATATATGCGCATCTATGTGTTGTTGTGTACATACGTACGCATTTGGTCGGTGTATTTAATGTTGGATTGTGTAACAAATATTTTTTTGTGTCTGTTGCGCCGTCAACGCACAGACCGTTATTCTATTTTTTTGCTGAATAACGGTTTTTCGCACACGTATATATGTAACCAGAGTCTATGGTGAGTAAACATTGTAATTATTTCAATTTTTTAAGGCTGTTTTTGTTATTATTTTAAAGCCGGTTATTTGCTTGTTTTTTTGGCGTTTGCACATATGTGAATGTTAGAAACTTCAATTTGTAACACTTATTAGTATTTATGCTGTGGTATATATATATATATATATATATATATATATATATATATATATATAGTAATACTCGGTTGGAAAATAAACTCGGATAGTACAATTTGTAGATATGTCAAAATAAATCTTCAGGGTAACCAACCTTACAATGGTCATCTATTTAAGTGAAATCTAGGTAGGTTTTCCTGGCTCTTTAGGATGTATTTCATATATATATATATATATATATATATATATATATATATATATATAAAGAATGGGTGTATGTAAGTAGTTATCCGTGTGGTGTCAACCAAAAATATAAATAGAATGGAATATAATATTTACAACACTTGAAAATTGCTTCGGCATGATTCTCGGAGTTGTGCAATTAATGTAAGATATATATATATATATATATATATATATATATATATATATATATATATATATATATATATGATATGTATGTATATACGCGGAGAGAGTTCAGATCGCATTCAACAGTGGACCATAAAGTTCTAAACTCTACGCGTTCTTGCTCGTCTAGAGACTGAGCACTGTGTATTATTGCTTCATGTACGAGTCTATCTTTTGGTCGTTATTTACTGGTTGTTAGTGACTGAGCAGCCACTAATGCTGTCCTTTTAAATTCATAAAATCTTTTGTCTTCAAACAATTTTTCAAAATAACTAGCTCAAGTTGAGTAGCTGTTACCGCACCTTCCAGTATAAATGAGCAAGTCTTCCTTACTACTTATATATTTGAAATAGTGTGGAACAATATCATCATGATTATGACATTATTCTTTCAAGTTACATGTGTTATTCATTTTAGTTGTTGCTGCTGTTGGTAGTCCTCAAATGTGATTCTGCAGCGCGAGTCCACAATGTATGAAGAAGGATAAGCATTTCAAAATAAATGTATGTATAAATTTCGTATATTTTATTTTTTCGTTATAAAGAATAAGTAATTAAATGTATTCTTGTAACTGTGCGGTAATTCTGTACGGCTGCAAAAATTGGTATGAATATATTTACATATCAACAGCAGCTACTCTTATTTTAGTTAAAATTTTAAACACTAAAAATAAAGTCTCATTGAAGGAAAAGAAACTGAATTTTTTCTCGAAACTTGATTGTTACATTTATTACTTGGGGAAACACGTATTTCAATGTCAATCAATAATTCGGGCTACCATGATCCAAATTATATATATATATATATATATATATATATATATATATATATATATATATATATATATATATATATAGAAATGGACAAAGTCCGACAATTATTTTTTTAAGTTAGGTTAACAAAGGGTTAACAAAGTCGATTTAACTGTTTTTAAACTCAATTCTTGCTAGCCGAACGCTCCTCTGTGGGCCAATCAGTTAAGACATATCAGGCTATATGACGTTTCCGTATAGGATACAGGTTCGATTCCTGTCGAAGGACGCATATTTTCTGTAATTGTGTGTACCAGTTAATCTTACATGTTTTACTTGTATTTAAGCTTCGTCATTGGAGAGAAAGAAGTAAGAAATATTGGTATTTTTACTTTAGTGCTGTTTGATTCTCTTTCATTAATCATGTTTCATGTGCATTCGACTTTTAAATGAACGTTAATATAATTCCGAATTCAACGAGAGACCACACGTCCATGCAAAGTTTCCAGAAAGTAACATATTTCAAGCCAACCTGACAAACCGTAAATATTGCTTTATGTATGTTACTCTCTAATAATTAAACTTTGTCTATATCAGAGATAAAAGATCGTTCCTATAAAACAGTTTAGTGCTGAATGGGCACGCGTCTACTTCATTTAATATTAATGCACGTTTGCCCTAAGCCCCTATCATCGGCCTCCGATCTACGCTGTTTATTATCTTTGTTAACGACATTCTCAGTGTTATCATTTTCAAACTACCTAGCTATCCATATGAAAATATTTTTAGTGGCAAGTCCCACAAAGGAAAAAAGCTGCTATTGTAAATGACCTTCAATCACGGATTAACTGTTGCAATGGCAATTTTAACATCCCAAAAACAAAATGGTTTTTATTTAATAACCTCAAGGAAACTTTTCCTCCTTCTACAAGGATTCATATAACATAACGGTTTAGAACTTTTCTTTGTTTATAACGATTTTTTTTTCAGTTTTCAGTACTGCAGACATTAGGTTTGCGGTGACCCGGCCGAGGCGCATGACGCTCGTCCGGCGACGGCGAACGAAGGCCAAGACAGGTAGCCTGCCTGCCTGCCTACCTACCTGTCTACCTGCTTCTCGCGCCTCTTTTTAGTTTTTTTTTTTTTTATAAATAGATCTGTCGCTAATCCAGTGAGTTCGTGTTTCGGTGCCGCATTTTTCAAACTCTGTTAAAATACTCTCTCCCTGCACTTTGCTTTAAAATACTCTCGCTCTCTCTCTCTCTCTCTCTCTCTCTCTCTCTCTCTGCACTTTGTTTGTTTCTCTAGCGTATAGTTCGAATATAGTTGATCATACTCTAAGTGGAAAGTTAAGCAAAGATAGATCAGGGGAGTCAAATTTTAGAAGTGGAAAAGAATTTACGAACAAAACATTCTGTAAATGATATTACCTCGAATTGAGTGAGAAGAAAAGTGATAGAATACTTACTCTTATTTACCACACTATTAGAGGGCTGTTATTCGTTACAGGAACCAAACGTCCTCGAGGCTCTACACTGTTTAATTATTTCAACAAAGACTTATTCTCTTGTAGAGAATTCATTTACCTCAAAGAGGACAAGCTATTTTAAGCATTGAAGAAATATGTTGATTAAAAATTATATGATTTCTAAAACTATTTCTCAAGGAAATTGAAATAATTGCTATGAAAAAATCTACCAAACTTGTTATACCTCTTTAATATACACCTGTATAGCTTAGTAAAATATATATTCTAATACACCGGAAACTGTAAGCATCTCAAGATAGTAAACGTTACGATTTATCCGGAATTTTTGTGCCAATGTAAGTGAACGTCAGGCCTTGAGTGTCGTATAGGATATATTCTTCTGGGGGAAATTCCTGTTTGATAAACTATATTTTTAACCAACGAGCGCTTTCTTGCTGTTTCCATTACAGAAAAGTTGAATCCTGCCTGATCAGAGAATTTCCTGATTCAGCTTGAAGAAGCTGATGCAGATTATCGGCAATCGTTCAAAGAGTCTATGCCGACCGTGTGCTGGATGGCAGACACGAAACAAAGGCTGCATTAAGAATAATAGAAAATCAAAAACAACAGACTTTTGATATTTTTTTCAGTCGTCAATTCCAAATATATTTTGTCATTTGTCTAGACGTTTATTATATAAAGGGGGCATAAGTTTAATTTCGAAAAGCACGCAGCCTTTGAAATGCCGAAGACACTTGCATTCATTTCTTCTTTATTCATTATTCTATTTATTTATTGCTTTTCAACGTAAAGAAACCTGTAGTATTACAAGGATCCGCCCTTGATTTTTTTTCCTTTTTAGAAGTAGATTCCATCCGTGAATTTTTTCTTAAGTTTCAGGCAAAATATTTGTTTCTTTTCTTTTTCTGATTTTAGTTCATTCTCCTGAATTTTTTTTCTAAATTCCACTGCCATGGAACAAAGGTAATGTTAATCCACGCACTAAATAATTTATTCAGAACATTTTGCTAACAAATATATTTCCCATCTGTAGTGAATCGAAATATACTAGAAAAATCGTCTCTGTAGAATATGAAAAATAAAATCTCTTGAATTTTTATACATTTACACTATTGCAAAAGGTAGAGTGTTACTGAATGAAGTCCTTTTATGTATATATGAATTGTAGATAATGAGGAAAATAGGATAGATTACGGTTGTCCCTAGACCCGGAAATGCTGATTGTAGAAATCGTGTAATCATTCTTTGGGGAATTTCTTCAATAAAACAGCATCTCCTGGGAAGAAGTTACCCTAATTTAACATACTTCTTACCCATGGAATGCGAAGTGAATGGGGACGATTCACCCGTATATACATGATAAGGTGGGTATTAGGTGTAAATGTATGAACTCGTTGAACTAAATAATGCAATTCGTCCAAACGTCTTCTCCGGAAATAGTTATGGAACAGTTGTAGGCTTGTGACGATGACTGTGGGAAAGCGTATGCAGGCGGAAAGTAATTCATCACATAAAAAGCGTTGAATTTTATATTAATATGCGTCCAATACAAACTCTAGATTCACTCCAGACAGAGAGTTACCTTTGAAATGAAAATGATGAATGAGTTGGACGATATGAATGAAAAAGAATGGTAGACAGTAAATAATACGAATTTAAGGGAGAAAGATAACCATGTCTTATCCATGAAAGTGGCATTGCTTGTTCTAGTTGAAAAGCTTGAACTGGTGCAACAAAAGAATGGAAGAAAAAAGTACATTTGCCGTAGAAATAGCAATAGATGGGCCACAGCATTCGAGGAAACGTGAATGCAAAAATCCGTGAACAATATGAACTCTATCAAGTCTAGACTAAGCATATTTATACTAGATATGACAGCTTGGCTCCATTATTGGTCTACTCTGACTTTCGTGAAGATAAAAGAATGGTAGAAGAAATCAGAGACTTTCTGGGTGAATAGAACGAGTCGATCACTTTTCCTGTACCCTTAACAATATATTAAATATAGTGTGCAATGTCACCGTTTTATATTTTTAAATTCACACATGCGCATTACTTGTTTTGATTTTTGCCTAATGCACAGTAAATTACACTTTGTTTGCGCACCATCTGTGAGATAAGAGCGCCATGACGCAATTCACTCCGCCAGAAATTTGGAAACGGCATGCTTTGGGGCTTGGCATTTCCATCGGAAGGTCCAACATTTCAGACTGTTTGGGTGTCGATCAGCGGACAGTGCAGATGATTCACAAAGAGTTGGATGTGTCTAATAGTGATTACACTGATCGCTATGATAAGAACAGAAAACCTGTATTTGTTGGTGCCTTAGACTCAAGACAGACATCTATAATAAGCGCCTTGGGAACATAGTACTGGATTGGATAAAGAGAGTGGTACTGCAAGAACATATGTCTAGCAACAGAACCCCTGCACTATGCCACATAAGCAGGAGAAGGCAGTCGTGACTGTCAGACAATTTTTACTACCACACTACCCTTTACATCTGGTCACCTAACTCCGCAGACTGCAACTCTCTTGACTAGTATGTGTGAGATATAGTTGGGCGAGAGACCAACAAGACTCCTTGTGGCTCCAACGATAAACTTAAGGATTATTGCATCATTTACCAACTTAAACAAGGAGACATTCCAGAAGAGTTTCAGGAGATTCCGAAGTCATCTGGAAGCCGTGGTTGAAGCTAATGGCGATTTATATTTATTTACTCTAGTATTTCAAGATTTTTTTGTGTAATTTTGGAAAATATATCTCTTAAAATCAGATATCAGTATCATTTTCGTAATTAAGACGACAATTTATCTATCGCACCGTGTACATGAGTTCCTTGAGTCATTTTAGACATACTAGTTGTTTGATGCAGAGAGCCTCTTTCTGTGAGCAAACTTTCATTAATCCTTTGCTATAAAAGATAATAACCTGCGTTTTCTGGTAACGAAAGTTATAGATCATTTTCGCCATTGAGTTAGGACAAAAAAGGCATCATCTCCAATACTTGATCATATGTTTACGCAGGAGAAGCTTTAATCGTTACACATAATATCATCAGTAATACACGACGAAAGTATGTGATGAAATCAGTTCAAGATGAAAGAAAAAATGCATACAAAATTCATCAATAAAATTGGCTGATGCTAACCTCAAAGTGAGCAACTCTTTACGCCCTCTTGGACACGTTTTCCACCAATATGAACTGTAGTGATTTTTTTTTTAAATAGTTGGTAGGTCTACTGCTAGGAAAGTTGACAGAATTCATCTTGCCCATTTATTAGTTTGGTGCTAAAATAATGACGTAATAATGTCGTTTTTTGACGTATACGACATTATTACGTCATTATTTTTGCACCAACCTAATAGATATATACCATTTGTCCGTTCGGTAGATATTGCTGCTATATCTAGTCTGGTGTTCTCGACAAAATGCAAAAAGGATTTGTAATGTAATCGATTCTGAGCAGTCATGTCGACTTCAGTCAACTTTGAAATACGGTGCCGTGGTTTCTATCTCCCTTTTTTTTAAATTATCTTTGTGGCATTTGTCCTGATGAGCTTTCCTTCTTTTTGGCTCTATTTCATGAATTTAACCATGAAATAAAACTGGTACCTAAGTTTCTGTTTTTGGTCGTCTTGAAATAGCTACATGCAACCGTTTTTTGTATTTTTATAGTTTCTTATTTCGCATTCCTCACCTGTGGAACTCTATTCCGGTTTGTTGCTTGTGAATACAACGCCATATAAAGTTGTTCTTTCATTTCCTTTTTTTTTTCTTCGCGAATGTTTTCTCATTCATTCTCACTCAAAGGCAGCCCATACGTCATAGAGGCATTATCGCCTTTCTTGTGGTAAAATGATTTAAAAAAGAATAAAATTCTTAAGATATGAGATTGATTAATTCACTGATGTCCTAAATGTAACAAATGAGATTAAGTTATATGATTGGGCATGAACAAAAATGTATATTATAATTGTGCAAGCTAGATTAATATAATTATACAAAGAAAACCTGGTCTGTAAAATCGAAACTGTAAGATAATTCAAGAGATATTACACGACACAAGCTAGGCTTAGTTTTCGCTGATGGAACAAAATGTGTATAATTTCAGTTTCCGTAAGAAGACATATATTGAAAGCTTAAATGTGGCAAATATCAGAGCCGATGGAATATTGCCACGGGGATCTTACTGATGATCATTCGAAGACTGAAATGTTTTCCTTAGTAAAAATGTTACAGATCCACGATGAAAGTGAATATGTACTAAACACGTCACTAATGAAATTGCTATGAATATTGCATAAATGGTGAAAAGTTTGGGAATTTTTAATAATCGATGATAATATAATATCAGATTATGAAACTTTTCTCGTATTTAGTACAGATATAGACTTCATATATAAAACACTGGCAAGTTTATTATTTTCTTTTTGCTATCATTTCTATATGAATATAATCGTATATGACGTCTTCTTTTGTGGGTAGTGTTCCTTCAGAACGTTGTCGATCATATCTCTCCATAATTTCCTTATCCTTTGTAGGTCTCTGTTTAAACGTACAGCCTCCCCAGTCGTCCAAGACTTGCAACACCGCGGCTGATCGATGAAGATCGCCTATCCCACATTGTAATTTAAGTTTGATCATAAGGAGGCCAAGATCGAAATCGTTTGTCCTTTCACCATGCTTACCAGTCTCTGATCTGCCACCCATATACAAAAGCTTTATTATGTAGGTTACTTGTTGCTTTCTTCTATCCACCTTGACATATTACTTTGTATTTATTTAATCATTCCACCCAAAGCGACATAGATGCAAAGTGAAACTGAGGGGGAATGAAAGTGAGAAAAAGAATTATTAAAGGGAGAGAACAATTGAAACCTGAAAATTTTGTGATGTTAACAAGCACTCGTTGCCACTTATGTGATGCCAACGAATACACGTTGTAACATTTCTAATGTCCGTTGCAGTAGGAACTTTGTAATCGCAGATACAAGTATAGTACGCCGTTGAACAATACTGGTGTTAGACGCCTTTGAATAACACTCACACTAATATACTGCTTAATAAATAAACGGGGTGGCGTATACTCAAATATGAGGATCCGATAAAAATAAAATTTAAAGTGATAATACATACACACACATACCCCCCTATATATATATATATATATATATATATATATATATATATATATATATATATATATATATATATATATATATATAATTATTATTATTGCTTCAAGCATTGTTTTTTTTAATGTATACCTGTATTTAAGTTTAAACGGAACGATTACACGCACATGACTCTCCACTAAAAATAAAAAATAGGTCAGATTAAAAAATGAAATCCATTAATTCTCTCTCTTCTCAGTCTCCAACTCACTCTTTAATATATATATATATATATATATATATATATATATATATATATATATATATATATATAAGTGAACATAGAAGTCAACACTTAGAGGCGACAGTCTGTTTCATGCTGAAATGTGGCCTGACGATTGCAACATTCATGAAATAGACTGTCGCCTCTAAGTGTTGACTTCTATGTTCACTTTTATATTTACACAGGCTCTATCTCTGATATTGAGCACTTTATCCCATAAATATAGCACATCTTAAGACTATATTTCTTTATATATATATATATATATATATATATATATATATATATAGAGAGAGAGAGAGAGAGAGAGAGAGAGTGTGTGTGTGTGTGTGTGTGTGTACAGGTAGAAGTTAAATACCTTTTATTTGACCTTTATGGTTTCAATTCCTTCTTCATTCTACATTATTGTGACCTTGTTGTAGTCTACTTCATACATCGTGAGCATTTAGTTGAAAAACGACATCGGAAAAGCAGATATTAATTTGATTCAATATTAATAAGAATGCACTTGCCTTATTCCTTTCAGCTTTTCTCTCTTTCGCTCAAATTCTCTGCACCATTCTCCTCCATTCCCTTTTTGCATCCGTCGCTCTTTGTCTCTCTTTGTCGTGACGTATATATAAAATAGTAAGTCTCGTTAAATTTTACTTCGGCCTGCCGAATCGAGCTTAGACTAAGCTACTTTCTCCGTAATTCTCTTTACGTTCCCTGATTTACCTAATCATAGCGGTTCATGCTTTGATTCATACCGTCGACCCCCGCCACCGCAACACACACACACTCACCGCTCTCTAAAATTGCCAGTCAGTCACGTGCACCTGCCTTTGCAACTGCCATTATGTGCAATCACGGTGCGCATGCGCAGATGTACACTCACATGCGATTCTGAAACAGAAATTTTACTCTCCAAATCAAGAAATAACTTGGAGAATTTAGTAAGCCGCTTTCAATCAATATTGCTTCACTAGCTATACGACTATTACGGCACGTATTATTATAACGCAAACGAGCAGGCTTACGGTCCAGTTATTTTGAATAAGAGTTTCAAGATTGAAAATCGAAACTAGTAATGTTTCTCTGTTGCTACTAAATGCATATTCTTATTCGCTTGCAAAAACCTTGTAACTAATTTTCAAGCACAAATCGTGTTCTTTAGAATTTTTTATTTAGCAGTTTGTCGAAACTGATATGTAATAAAAATCCTCCTACGTGGCTGTGGAGGTTAGGAAATTTCCCCACCGATGAAGTGAAGATTCAAAGCAACAGAAATATAGTTTTCATGAAGAATACGTTGTACTAGCTTTCATGTCAGACACAATTTTGTCAAACTGCAACTTAGTTGATATCTGTAACTCACCCGAACATAATTTATAGGTTGTTGGGTAGAAGTTATAAATTTTATTATCTGCGAATTGTTACAACAGGTGACGGAAAATATGACACGAAATGCGCAATGAAATAGCGAAAGACGGTTATCCAAAAGTACTTCAAATCACAAATGAACAGGAAAATCACTTTAGAAACAAAGAAAAAAGTGCTGACTTCCAATATTGCTGTGAAGACTGAACGGCTTCTATACAGATGAAGAGTTGATTTGCCGCAAAAGAAATGCGGTTCTACAGAAGCGTGCAGGGAATATCATGTAGAGGACATGTGGGCAGCGAGAAAATTTATGGGCTCTTGAATTTAAAATAAGAAAGACAGTTGCCCTTTCTGTGACGCATGATGACGAAAGAAGGCTTGGAGGAATGGACAATCACAGGTTGCATTGAACTTAGGACAGAGAGAGGGAAACGAACTCTTGTACATATGTGGATGAACAGCTAGTAGGAATAATAATAATAATAATAATAATAATAATAATAATAATAATAATAATAATAAAATTCTCAAGCGTTATAAAAGAAAGGAAGTTGTAAACAGAGTCATTATTGCCCACAGCCATAAGGGACATGGCACATAAAAATGAAAAATTCAACTGAAGTTAGCGTCATCACCACCAGCGAAATGATAATGATTAATTGTTTCATGCCTTCTCTACTGCTTATCCCCCCTTTGCGGGTTATTAAACGCCAGGAAATAATTTTAGATCCTAATATTTCTTCTTGTTTTGTTTTTTTTAGATAATAATGGTTTAGAGGTGATAGTCTTATTACTTAACCCATAGGTGGGGAGAGGATAGAAGAGTTCATGCTTCCCAAGGGAATTTGCGAGTAAGTGAATATAATTAAGCCAACAGGAATGTGAACTCGGCTATCCGATTAATAATTCGGAGCCATTATCCATTTTACCACCCTCACATCCAGAATCTGGTATGCCCAAATGATTACCCATCTAGACTCTGATCAGGCTTGACGTTGCTTAACTTCGACGATCCTAAGGAAATCAATATTTCAATGTGTTGTGGCCGGAAGCTACCAGAAAGTCAATTGAAAACACATGTCATTTAATAATTTTTATAGTAACTTACTCGCAGACTTCTGTCTTCTATGTTAATACAAGAGAGATAAAGAAAGTATATATTCTCCTCTGCGAGTAAGGAATGGTATTTTTATTTCTTAAATCCATGAGGAATATTGCCTTAACTATGCTTCCTAATCCGTCATGGCATGTCATTTTAGAGACCTTTAAAAAGAGAGATGGCGTTTGGAATTTTTCGATAAGTCAGATGGATTTATAATTCTGACAAGGTTTTATAATAGTGGATCATCCTTTTATCAGTCCTATGTATCCCTATTCAATTTAAATTTTATATTATACATTCATGGAATTTCCCCCGACAACTTGATCTAGGGAGCATTCTAAGATCAATGACAATTTTATAAAAGAACATTTAAAAAAAAAGAATTCCAGCCAACACTGTATTCGAATCAACCTATTAGAAATTCAATGAACATTCTTGCCAACGGTTATGGTACCAAATATCCACTACATCCATTGGGTGATTTGCCAAATATCATCACAAGAAAAAAAATCAGCATCAATAAGACCAATAATAGAATCATCAGTTCCGCAAACAAATTCTAGCCACACCTTTTATTATAACCACCCTGTCTATTTGAAACACAATGAATATTTATCCAGAAAAAAATGGTCCCGGAAATGCAGTCTGTCCATCACATGAATTACCAAATATTTTCACAAGAAAAATAAAGCAAAGTTATCTCGGGCCAAAGTCGGGACCACAGAAGTAAAACACAGAACACGGATTAGATGTAAGAAAGATATATTAACAACAGGTTACAGAGATAGTGTCCAATACTGGTAATCGTACTTGGCTCTCTCTGTCTCTGTGTCTAGAGGGTTGTGTCGCATACTGAATATAGACCTGGAAGAGTCTATTGTGTAGGTAGTTCCGGTTTCACAATGGCAAGTCGAAATGAATACAACCAAGAAACATCACTTTCGCAAGCAAATTTCAGCCAATTCTTGTATACAAATCACCCGCTTTATTCGAAACTCAAATAACATTTCTCCAAAAATGATGATGCTGAAAGTTTAGTCCATCCATTGGGTGATTTATTAAATATCTTGAAAAAAAAAACCCAAATCGGAATCAATAAAACAGCTTATCACTTTCGCAAGCAAATTTACGGACGCATTTGGACGAGTAACAAAATAGAAAAATCGCATGTAACGCGTTGTCTCTTTCAAACGGTTTCTTCATACTAAATAATATTTTGTATTTATTACGAGGTCAATATATATAGGGGAGGGAACAATATGTACAGAAACGTTGCTTATAATTATTCATCGAAAGCTAATCAGAAACATTAAAAATTAAGGACATATGGCACATTGGATAAAGGCGTTGGCTAGATCCAGTGACAATACCCAAAGAGTGTGAGTTCAGTACACACTTAAGGCAGTGGAGAACTTTCAGAGGGAAATTAACAGGAGATAACTGATAAGTGACATACATTAAACATGGCACGTGGAATTACAACAGTCTACACAATCAGCGAAATAAAGGGTTAAGTCCGACATTCCAACCACCTGAAGAAGGCTGGAAGGTACAACGGCCGTAACGTTGTAATAAATATGGCGATAAAGATCAGGACAATTGTCCGAATAATGTAAATAATGTTAAAAATTAAATTCTAAATCTGTGCCGACCCATGTGTCGCATTCATATTCCAAACATATCTGTTGTTTTTATATATTCGACATTACAATTGTCTTATTAAGAAAGGTGACTTGCTGTATGAACATTGAAGTAAATATTTGTAATATTTTCCTCGAAATAAGACAAAACTTATCATCTATTACCGGCTGATTGAAAATTACTTGTACTTGATGTAATTGTAGTTTTAGTGCATTTACTTGCTTTATAAATTCTGTATATATTGGAAGGTCTATAACTGATGTTATACATTATTGTTCCCGTTTTAAGACAAGATTTTAACAGTTTTAGTCTGGAGTAATTGTATTTACATTACGTTCGACGATTTTGCGTAGATCATTTATATACTACGTACAACGACCTCCAATACTCATGAGGTCACAAGTTACAAGAAGGTTTACATTCAACAGCTTATAATGTTTTCAAGTAATTAAATGGAGGCCATACATTTGTAGAATTTCTTGATATTGTCAATCATCGTTCAGTGTTTGTGCTTTATTTACGACTATCAACATTTTTAGTAAAGATGTTCTATACAGCAAACGACATAGTTAAGAATCGTAAAAATGAATGTAGCTTCGTTAGAAATCCTATATTTTAATTACTAACGCTAGAATTTGCTTTTATGTGTAATAATTAATAATAGAATTAATTTAGACTTGAAGACTAGTAGAGAATTGCGGGTGTTCTAGAGATTATAAAACCGAAACGAAACTCATCAGATTATAATTTTTTAATTCGAATGCTATGCCATCTTATATATATATATATATATATATATATATATATATATATATATATATATATATATATATATATATATATATATATATATATATATTATATATATATATATATATATATATATATATATATATATATATATATCCGAATGGGTAAATAAAGTTAAGTATACGAGCGAGTGATCGTATACAAATACATATAAATACTTACATACTCTATAGTGTAAGGAAAACAGAGCTCAGTGTTTAGTAACAGAGTTATTATATACACACACACACACATATATATATATATATATATATATATATATATATATATATATTAAAAATGTACATAATATTTTACAATATTGCACAACTTTGAGTTTCATGCGAAAGCAATTTTCAATTATATATATATATATATATATATATATATATATATATATATATATATATATATATATATATTATGAAAAGGACAAAATTAAATTATTAAAAAATAATGTATGAACATAAAAATATCTGAAAAGATATATATATATATATATATATATATATATATATATATATATATATATATATATCAATTACAGGCAAAAGGTTTGGAGCTATACTGAATTTAAAATATATATATATATATATATATATATATATATATATATATATAAAATGCAAAAGGTGAAATTTCAGTAACTGCTGTGTATTTGTTTTGATGAGGATATGATGTTGTGTGTGTGTGTGTGTGTGTTTTGATGGAGTGAGTAGAAATTTGATCCAGATGAAGGGAATCATGAAAGAAGAACAATATCATTCGATTTTGAAAGACATGCTACACTATTTGATTTAAGCACAAATAGAAAAAAACAAGACCACGATCCAAAACATTTTTCTAAATTATGTGAAAATTACCTCGAGTCATAAAAGAAACACCATTTTGGTAATTTTGTATCGCCAGCTTGAATATCCTGACCTCTGTACCATGAACTAATATTGTATGAAGTAGAAGAATTCGCAGAGACGAATAAAAAAGTGAAAGAATGAAACATTCTCTGTTTTAAGAGTGCGTTTCATGCGTATTTACAAAAATATCACAATTATCAATTGCATCATTTTTTTTTTTTTTGTCTTAGCAATTCACACCTGAAGATGACTTAGGATGAGATTGAAAATACTTGGGAAAATAAAAGAAATCAAAATAATGAAAAAAAAACAAACTTCGGCGCCTTCCCTAATGAAATTAATACCAACATTTATAGAAGACAATTGGAGAATTTGAGAGGATTAAAATAAAAATAGATATAATATGTTCAGATTATTCAACCAAATATATATATATATATATATATATATATATATATATATATATATATATATATATATATATATATATATATATATATTAGTTTGTCTCTGTCTCTGTCTCTGTGTAGGTGGGTGGGCGTGTGTTTGCATGTGTGTGTGTGTTTAGAATGTAGATAGACAACAAATGTCGACCATTGTATTTCTGGAAGGTAACATTGTCAAGTTATTGTGGCACTGCCTACAGTTACTTTTACATACTGCCACCCAATGAGATTTTGCATGTCAGTTTATTCATATCACAGAAATGATGCTAATATAAGAAATAGTATGCGTATATCCATATATAATGTTAGTTAATAGTAACTTTTTCTCGATATAAAAATGAATTAGTATCATTTTTACGGTTGAGTTGCATGAAATAATTTATCCGGCTGACGATTCTTTTACCAAATGAAACACTGAGTAGCGTATTTTGATTACCATATTAATAAATTATATTAATCATATGACTATAATATATTACATATAAGTTTCACGTTCTCCTCTGGCATCAAGTGGTGTTATTGGCTTGCTACTCGTATTCAAAGATACCCGTCTACTAGCGAGACTAGCTAATTCGTATTGCATACGCTTTCTCAGGCGTATATTGTGTTTTTTCAACAACTTTATTAACCACATGTGATTTATGCTGCAACTATGCTAAGCAGACCGTAGTTACAGTTTCTGGGAGAGAAGCGTGTTTTCTAGCGTGATCAACACTCTGAACGACGCCAGCACACACTATCCGACGATGACCTGTAACTTCGTGCTAGCACATCCATCGACGCCGCCCCATGGGGTTCCACATACGCAGTTAAAATCACAAGGCTTGAGTTAAAACATGGTATGGTTTTAAGGCACTTGCCAAAGGTACCGCACGCTGGGACCGCCACCAGGCTGGTAACATCAAGGTCACTTTCCTGACAAATCGGCCTGATTTAAACCGAGGTCCAAATGTCACAAAGCGAACGTTCTAACAACTCGGCCACGAGACAAAGTGGTGTAAGTATATTGAATCATTTACTAGGAATGGTGGTTCATACACGATTATAAATCTACTATTCATTCGTACATTGAATACTGTCTAGTCTGCTACTACTTAAAAAAATGTTGAGATTCTCAACAAATTCCAAATTAGGTTTGTAATGTTATCGGTCTTGACCTGGCATCTCGTTTTCAATCATTTTCCCAGCTTCGTGAAGTAGTTTATGTCCTTTCTCCATATATTTTCATGACAATTCATATGCACTTTATTCTGTGGTATTTCGGCCGCATGTATTTAAACGTACTACGAGATTAGCAACTAGGTTTCATCGTTTTGTCATTGAATTAATTATCTGTTCCTCGCATTTCTCGCCCGTGGAAATATTTTACTCTTTCTTGGTTCATGCCTCCGACAATGTTCAAATATTTTAATGCAAAGTCAATTGCTATCTACAGATTCCTGCTTCTTTTAGTGTCCTTTCTCTTAATAGTCTTCTCACTGTCTTTCATTATCAGTAAATACACCTGCGTCGCTAGTTGGATTATTTAACGTGCTTGGTGTGGAAATACTTAAAGTTGCTTGATTATTTTAAGCTTTATTTCATATATATATATATATATATATATATATATATATATATATATAACCATATACATACAAACATATATATAAACACACACACACATATATATATATATATGAACACACACACACACACACACACATATATATATATATATATATATATATATATATATATAACAGAAAAGATGTATTTGTCCATTTCATAACTTGAGACGTCATTTGTTTACATTTAGATACGCATCGAGCAGATATGAATATACGAGAAAAAATCATGAAAAATTGTAGTTTAAAAACAGTAAAATCGACTTTGCTAATCGAATCTCTCCTCTGTGGCTAAATCGGTAAATCAGGTCTTGCTATATGAAGGTTCCGTATAGAATACAGGTTTGATTTCTCGGACATTGAGGCCGATAAATGTCATTAATACTGTTTATTATGAACAGAGCATTTACTTAAATTTTTGTATCTATAAAACGAACGTATAAACATTAAAATGCCTTAATATATATATGTGTGTGTGTGTGTAACAATTTATCAAATACATTAATCATAAACAAATAAACAGTTTTGCCACACGTAAAAAGTGAAAAAAGTTACTCAAAAGGAAAATTCTGGAGAGTGCTGCTATCGAATTTTATCAAAATATAAATCTACTCCTCAGTTTTTTATCCTAATCACACCTTTTCTGAAAGAATTGCTACTTTCCAAAGACAAGACAGCTTACCACAAATATAACAAAAAATCAAATGAAAACGATTGACGTATAGCATATACATCGATCACATGCTATAACAATCTAATCACAATTTAAACAGTATTCATTTAAAAACTATTATATTATTATATATTGAATATTACTCGCTTAATTTTTGCCAGTCTTTGAGTTATGACTCTTTGTCTCCATCCACAAGTTTTAAGTGACCTTTCAAACACCTGATGAACTTTATCAAATTCAAAAGCTTTAATAAACCAATGACATCCTCGTTTTGTAAATAAACACATGCAACAAAATAAATCTTACATTGCCTTGATAAATGTAACACAGGACGAAATGCGTCGGCTAAGAATAGTTTTTCTTCTTGTCTCATTGTATTCATACATATATATATATATATATATATATATATATATATATATATATAAGCGTAACTAAATAGAATGTATAGAAAGATATACATATGGAAGTGTGTGTTGTCTTTAGAATATAAGTTTATATTAGTGCGTATTATTACACTGAGTTTCCTAGGTCATGTTTTCTTCAATCGCTGCTGTAAATATATTATATTTCGTCACGAAATTTTTCGGTAGAAATCCTAAATTGTATTGATTGTTACAGGTGCCGTGTTTACTGATTGGGTCGAGTAGCCCATCCTGGAAATGTCTTGTCCTGTCCCATGATGGATTACATTACCATATTTGCTTATAT
>OZ010594.1:59843693-59896193 GCA_963932145.1 Acanthosepion lycidas | reverse complement strand
ATATATATATATATATATAATCCATTCTCTTAACTGGGATTATTTAAACGATATTTACATACCATTCAGTGCAGTTCATTTGAGCAATATATTTCTGGAGTTTCAGTACCTGATAAAAGGAATTTTGTAAATAAATTTTAGGTTTAGAATTTGAGTATACAATTTTATTTGGAATGTCGTACAATACTGTGAGTCTGCTCATGCAGCTTGGAGGACAATGGAGATATGTTTGGTTTTCACGATTTGGGGAAGAAAATTAACGTAACTATTTTTGAAAGTACCTAGAATAGCATTTTGACTCATAATCGTAGATAACAGGATTTGTTGAAAGTTAAATAAATAAAAATATGTATTTTTGTCGTGAACACAGATAAGTATTAAACAAAACAAAGAGTTAAAGATTTCCGGCATAAGATATTATCCACATAATTTTGAAACAGGAACATAACTATTTACAGGTCTCACCGAACACTTTATTCAATCTACCCTGAGGGATTGAATAAAGAGTCCGGCTCAAATTTCAGATAAATTCAGTAGGTTCAATAAGAATTACATAAAGAAGGCTTGAGTGCATCAGCTGAAATGTGTGTATTACAATCAATCACCTCAGAAATATAAACAGATAGAAGAAAAGCATTCTAGGAAAGTTTTAAAACCTTTTAATTGGTTCTTTTTCTGATCTAAGTTTGTAATATTTGCAAAAATATGAGAATACTTTCTCTCCATGTTAAAAAATGAAAGAGAAATATAGATAAAAGTGTTACTTAATGATTTATAATACACTGTTTCCTTTATTGTATGGAAAAGGATGAATAAAACAAATAACCATTGACAATTGTCGGCATAAGGAAGCTTTAGTTTTCCACGGTCAACTGAATTGGTATTTTTATTATTTCATAAAAAAATATGTTTCATATTCATTGAGTCAATTCTTGTTTCTTGTAACATATCCAGCTATGTACATAAGAGCCATTTGTATTTCATCAGAAAGAGATTGTTTTACATTTTCCAAATTACCAAATTTTTTTAACCTTAATCACAAAGTTTATAATCACAAGTACGATGTATGGTAGTTGCAATGTGTTTGAATAATTGTTTTATATGGTTACCTTGACTGTCAGCCATATTAAGAGCCATTTTAGAGCCAAATTTAACCAAATAGTTGTTTGCCATGATAATGTAACATTTTTCTTGATATTTACTTCATCATGGAGAATTATGCACGCTTTTTGATTGGCTTTAAGAGAATTAAATACAGATAGCAACAAAGAGTTTTCATTAAATTTTGAAACTTTTGATGTTATCCTTCCTTATTTTTCTCATGATCGTAATTGAAAATCCTGTCTTGATCTAGTATACAACGACCGTGATGTTATATAGTACTCAAAAACACGTATTACTACATCTGAGCTGTATTTCATTCTAACAATTTTAGGATGCATTGTTGATAAAGTACTGACTCAAGATATCCTTCTTGTGATCAAAAGCCACAGATTTTAAATATCGGGTAATTTCTTCTAATCTTGACCAAATGTCAACTGTATTATAAGGTCTTTAGACAAGCTACAGATATAACTCTTAACTCCATAATGAAAGGTTTCAAACTACAATTTTTTTTATAAATTCTCGCCATATAGAGGGAATAACATTTGACGAATGAACATAAAATATTTTCAGCCAATAATACTACAAATGGACACAAAGTTATTTTTGGTGCTGATTACACATTCTTTGAAATCTGTATAATTAATCTTATCTAATTCTAAAAGGGCATTCATTTCATCAATTTTATTTCGAGCAGTAGATTTTTTTTATATCCCTTTGAATAGAAGAGTGTATAGGTATTTAACTCTTTGACACACCTGGCCATACAGATGGGGGATTTTTAGGGTCCATGTTTTTCACGAATTTCTATGGTATCAAAATTTGGAAGCCAATGTAGTAGACAAATATTGTATATTTGCAACATTCAGATTGGCATTTGGAAATGATTTCCCCATCTTTCTCTCTATTTCTCTTTCTCTTTCGCTCGCTCTCTCTAATATTTTTCCATTGAAAATGATAAACTGATATTTTGTTTATCTCTTACACAGGTTTGTCTCGCTGGCTTCTGTAATTTGTTTTGCAAGCAATGATACGACACTTCTGGGGAACTGCTGGAAACTAGTTAATATCTGAAATGATTAACCTTAATACGTCTTACACTGCTTCAATTTAGGGGTAACTTTTGATACCAAATTTTACTCTTAACTCCAGTTTTGGCCTCTCCCATGCCAATAAGCTGAAAACAGAAATTTCAGAGGGATGCCTTAAAACTGAAAATCCACATTTAAAATTGACTTTTTTATGTATATTGATTTTGTGATATGTTGTTAACCGTGGTTTGCAAAATATTACATAATCTTTAAATTATTATGTTAGTTAAGTATCTAAATTTCTGGTACTTGTCAGCATATGATAAGCTATTGTCTGGCTCTCTCCCAGTGTGCTGCTCCTCTAGTAAACACCTCCTCAACGATTTAAAGGGGAGCCTGGGAGTTTTGCCCCGTACCTTAGGGGAGAGGCCTTTGGTTATTAGTTTCGTGATCAACTTCAGTAAATAAATAAATACTTTATAGAAGAACCTGAAAAAGTAATTGAGCAGCAAGTAGCACCGTTAACATTTCGTTCTTCCCGTCTTTTAGAATATCGAATTAAATAATTAAATTTTTATTATACGACATTAAAGTTACGTAAAAATGACATTTGATCTATTTTATGCTTTAATGGAAAATCAAACTAAACATTAATATTTAATTATGTTACCTAAAATCATGACCAATAAAAATAATTCTATGAATGCATTTGCTCTTTATAAATAACAACAATATTAGGGAAAAATATTAATTTGCAAAATAATAATGGTTATTTATTTTTAATAAATTTCGAAGAATTAAATTTAAAAAGAAGCGTTGAAAAATGTATTCGAAAGGCGCCACGTCTGTTAAATTAAACTAGACATTAACTTTGTGTAACATTATTTATTAATGTCATGTTTTTCCTTGATTATAATAAAATCATTACAGTTCAGTCAATGACAAAATGAAAATGTGGTAGCAAAAAAGAACTATCATTTTTTTTTCAACTTTTGGAAACAAATATAAACGCGTTAAAAGAGGAAATTCGTTTTTGAAGCATAATTGTTTGCTTTTTTTCAAGAACATTGAATAAAATTTAAAAGAAAAATATTGAATAAAAAACTTAAACTCTAACAGAAAAAAATGTTAAGTCAGTCACCAAGCTGACTTTTTTTTTTTACCATACTTCTTAAAATCTTTAAAAGAACCTGGAAAATAACTGAGCAACAGGATTAATTTCGTTCACACTCACAACGTTTTTACAATATCAAAAACGAATACGGAATTAAATGTTTAGAAATTAATTATAATTACGTAAAAACATTCTTAAAAGTTGTTTCATTCATTTTTCTAATACAGTGTAACCCGGATATAAGAGACCCGGATATAAGAGAAACTCGGATATAAGAGAGATTTTCTCTGGTCCAAAATTAGAGCCATACGTACCTAAACAAAATAGAGCAAACCCGGATATAAGAGAAACCCGGGTATAAGAGACTTCGTCTCCGGTCCCGACAACTCTCTTATATCCGGGTTACATTTGCTACAATTTTACCTTTAAAGGTAGACTTTTTTTAAAACTGGCAACTAAAACAGTTTAATGTTTAAAAACACGAATTACCCATAAAAAGTAATATAGCAACTCAAAATAAATACTTCCTTTAATTAAATTACGTAAATTATATTCCAAACGTAAGTAAAACTTTCTTTGAATTACTTAAGTAAGCATCACTGGCGGAATAGCTAGCTCAAACTCAAACTGAAATTAAAATACGCTGATGCCCCCATCGGTCTTCAGTTCTGTCCCTTCCCTACATTATGTTTGGGGAGACTACTATAAAACTCTATAAAAGAAATCCAAATCATACTGACTAAAGAATCTTTAACACAATATCTCATATATCATAATAAATTATTTAATCATTTTTTATATTTTCATAACTTCACTACCATTTAATTTTTTTTTTTTTGTGTGTGTCCTTCATCCATTGATGTTTTTAAAAGTTTTCTATATTTCGTCTTTGAAATAAGAGTTCGTTCTTCCCTGATATCGTCTTTAATGTAATGTTATTGATTTACACAAATCATTGTTTGGATATATTTTTCCCTCGCACATCGATATCTTTTAATGATAGCGCAAAAGTTTTTATTGGATTGATATCTTATGAGATTGGTGGCCGTTCCATTAACTTGGTGCCTTGAAAGGATTTTTGAAAAGTGAAGCAAAAGTGAGTTGCGCCTAATGAGAAGGAGAATTGTTTTGCATGAGTAAATCTCTTTAGCTTAAAGTTCCTTTTTGGTTGCTACCAAAATACATTCTCCAAATAGCTGCAATCACTGGTCAACACTGAATTGTTTCTCTAAATGTTTCAGCTGATTTACGACAATTTTGATTCGCTAAATCCAAAAATCCCATTCGTTTTGCTCCATCAGGTAAATTATGAGCTATGGCAACATGCTATTTTTTTCGCAGTTTTGTTGACATTGCCATTTTCATTAAAATATCTAAATATGTATTTTTTGTATTACAAAATAAATAATAAAACATTTTTCATAATAAAACTAATTATTATGTTGATTATAAAACAACCTGATCGAGAGAAACGGATGTCATTTTCGGAATCAATAAAAGAATTCTTAACCATTTGGAAAACATTGATAACATAATTTTTTATTGCCCAGTTATAATCTGTATTTATCTTTATACTATCATCAATTTTAGGAGAACTACAAATTTAAGGCTTGCAATATGTACTCAAAACACTGTTCCAGACCCTACCGTTGTCTTCTAAGTAGAGTTAAATGATTATTTTTTTAACGACCCGAAAGCAAACCTTACCATCGGGCTCAACAAATGTTTATCTAGATTCATCATTTAAAAAGATACCTGCATTTCTTCACTCGATATACGCGTTTCTTTCTTCGATTTTTAATTAAAGATACTATTTTGTTTTTTATGGCTTTATTTTATATTTTCGATACTGGAACTTTTTTTCACTGATTCAGACGGGTACATACAGGTTCTCAAATATTTTCTCGAATTTATTTTCACTTTGTTGTTTTTAATCTGACTCAAATCTCTTTTACATTTTTAAAAGCAGATGTTTTGGGTCTTAACTTGTCCAGTTTTTCAATTTCATTTTGATTGTTATGTGTTATCTTTTCAAGTTTTTCACAATTTCCTGTGATGTGCCCCCATCATTCACTGACTTTCCAATATACACAACGTCTGAACTGGAAATCTCATTAACTATATTTTTTACCTCGACAGATTAAATATGGTGTTGCCGAAAGAAGAATGTATTGAATCCTTTTTCAGGGGTATGCTAAAGCAGATGTACCCAATGAAAATCACAGATGCAATACATTTGATTGAACGCATAAAGAGTGAAGGCGCTACAGTTGACGGCAATGTGGAGTTATTGCATCGAGTTCAAGTGAAACTTGCAAATAGCATCAACTTTTGCCTCACAAATGATGGAAATCATTTTGAAGATCTTCGTTAATATTTTGATTTAATAAAATGTTGAAAATTGGATTTCTTGAAAATATGCATTTTGCCAATGTTTCCAGATTTCAGGGTCATTCTTTATTTTTATTCTATTCATTTGAACTGTTGTTTATTAATTTAGATGTTAATACATTCCACAAAATAGCCATGTTATTAAAAATGTGGAGTAACAGATATCAGATTTAAAAGAGCTAAAATAATCAGTGATGTCTGTCGTTAAGTTAACCTGCATTTTACGCCCTTGCACTACGCTATGAAGAAATTCTCCTTGGAAGAACATTTTTGAAGAAAAAAAAAAGTATACGAAAGAGGGTTTGGTTTGGTTTGTTTTACGGCATATCAACCTCAATGGGTTATTTAATGCCGACAAAATTTTCATTGTTGGTAATATTTATTTTACAAAAATCTATTTTTGGCCATATTTTTTTCTTCAAAAATCTATTTCTGTTAAAAATTTTCTTTCTATGTGTTGCGGTTATATTTTTTTCCAGAAATGTATTGCTGGCAATATTTTTCTTACAGAGTATTTCTGGTATTTATTATTTCTGGTAAAATCTATTTTTACACTTTCATTTGGTACTATTTTTACACTTTCATAGTGTTCTGACCCGAGTTTGGGTGTTAACTATTTGCCCATAGTTGTGACCCTAACAGGTGCTTCCACTCCGTGTCAGGACGGAACAGAGAACATCAGCATTTAAGAGGTGGTTTCACGCTCCTCAAAACCTCCTGATCAGAAGCCTTGCTGTTGGATGTAGTTTATCGTCATACCCAGAACGTACGAAAGAGGGTAAATAGAGGAGGAACACAAGACATAACTTGACTTCAAACCACCAAATCACCAACCGTTGCGACACACCAAAAGGAAAAGAAATATTATTTTGCTTAATCTCTTCTTTAATTTTGAAGTTAAATCGAACATAAGGAGAATTTTTTTTCAAATTCCTTTCTAAGCACTTCCCTAAACCTTCTGAATCGCAAAAGATCTTCAATAAAATTACGTTGAAGATAAGGTATCTACAAAGCAAAGGTCTAGAGCGAAGGTGGACAAACTAAGGTATCTATGTGCTGTAATGAAGGTAGCTTCAAAAGAAAAACGATGGCGCTATCATCGGTCATCATTCAGACAGGAAAAATTTAGAATTTATACGAAAGCGGTCAGCCTTGTAGAGAAAGGACAAAGATGGAAAACGCCTTAGCGTCCGTTAGAGCATTTGAAAGAAAGTCAAGCCGTACAAAATTGATGATACTATGCGCAGATTGTGCAAGGAGAAGTTTGAAAGTATGCCGTAGCCAGACCAAAGTAGGCATGTAAATGAAAGATATGAAGTGATATCAGGCTGCAAGTACACAAGAAAATATATTTTGGGGTGGTATGAACCCGGATAAAAGTATATGTACAAATTTTCCCTCTTCTTGTCACTCGACGTTTGCTTTGTTCCTCCTCTTCCATCGTAATTCTCGTTGAGAATGCACAAATAAATATAAGAGGCATTGCGAATTACAATCCACATCTGTTGCCTGACGAAACCTTATCGCTGGAAACCATGGTAGCATAAGTGGTTAATATCACTTCCTTATATATATATATATATATATATATATATATATCCAAGGTTTGATAAAACATCGCTTAACAGAGCTCTATGCCATAAAAATGACAGAGCATTAGAATATTAATTCAATAACCAGGTAGGCAATGACGGGTCACTACTTTAAGATTCGTGTGTTTGCACACAATCTTCAGGTAGCCAGTAATATTTACCGACCTTCCCACGAATTAGGATGTGGCATATGGCCGGATTTAATGTGTAGCAATCCGAGACCGTAGCTTCGGCTAAAAGTTCCCCGTAGACCTCGCATAAACGGGGTCGGATCAATCTACCTCCCCGAACGAGATTCTGTCCTTCGGCATAGCCTCGTCGGGGTTCCTCTCTACTCGAAGGCAGAGAGTTCGACAACAGCTAATAGCTTAGCATGTGACCAGCTCCAGTTGCCTACCTACCTGATCTTCAGGTATCCAGTAACTTGCAGTAATAAGATGTTTATCGTACATACCACCGGACGAGTACAATTTGACAAGCACACCAAACTCGGGCATTGGGGAGGGTAGCGCATCCAGTTAAGATCTAAAATGTCAAAAAAAAAATTCAACCTGAAAAGGCTTGCCAATATAACAAATAGCGCTCAGTAACAAGAGAAACTGGTGAGTATGTCTATATGTTAAATTAACAGAAATACGTATACATACTCACAGACAACCACATGAAAAGTTTCTCAGATTAGATTGAAAGTACTTAGGAAAATAAAAATTATTCGAAAGAAAATTTAGGTATTTTTCTTACTCAATTTTCTAAGAGTAGTGCGAGACGGGACGCTGTAAAAAAAAATGAATACTGAACTTTTGCGTGATATCTGTCCTTCTTTACGACTGAAGATGTTGGACGATTTCCTCCAAGATGAAGAAGAGACTCGAGGCGACAAAGATGTGGATCTACACAAGGATGCTAAGGATATCATGGACCGAGCGTGTGAGAAACGATGAGATCTTAGAGAGGTTGAAAACAAGGAAGGGGCTTATACTTAATATCAGGAAGAGGCAGCTAAAGTTCCTGGGAAGCATAATGAGGATGGAGGATCTGATACTCACGGGTCGAATAGAGGAAAAGATAGACAAGGGAAAACAACGCGCGACATACTTGGCAGGTTTAAGGAAGTGGATGAAAGAACGTGGTCTGTTGGAGGAAGCAGAAGGAAGGAACTTACTGAGAGCTGCAAGGGATAGAGGGAGGTGGAGAGCCATGATCGCCCACGTCCTGAAAGGACATGGCACATAAAAAGAAAGAAGTTAATATATTCTTAATACTTGATATAATGCAAAAATATCACTTCTGATAAAATCGGGAAATAATTATTTTTACTATTTATACTGTGACTCATGCAGGCCATTACAAGTAATCCATAAAAATTTCAAATTATGAAATTATATTTACTTTTGGCATATGCATTTTGGGGAATTGTTTCTAAATCTTTGATTGTCTTTCAACCACTTCACCTCACCTGCTATCCTCTACAGCCGCACCCAAGCGGCGCGTGGCACTCTTTGGGAACCACTGCTTTAAGGGAATGTTGAATTCGATTAAATATGCTTTAGTCATTTCTATCCGAATTGAGATCAGCTCATTATCGCGTATTACAGACATTTTCCCTGTTCCTTGAAGAATCAAATCGCCAGAAACTGTTCTGAATAGCATTTATAAGCAGAAAATAAGAGGACTGAGCAAATAAATATTTTTACCTCTAGCTGTGCCACCATCACACACAAGTACGAACACACACACGCACAAACATAGCTAGCTTGCTAGCGAGACAGACAGATAGATAGATAGATAGATAGATAGATAGATAGATAGATAGATAGATAGATAGATAGATAGATAATATAGATAGATATAGTTAGATAGATATGTAGAAATTGTATAAATAGAGATATGTTTAACCATTTTTGTGAGCGATTACGAACACATACAGGTGACTAAATAAGTATTTAGACGCTGGTGTAGACAAAACAGTGATCAGTATAGGTAAAGTGAGCTATAAAGTTTACATCAATAATTATTCATATAGCTATGTTTACAGTACGATATGGACTTTTTGTTACTGATTAATAACTATTAAACCCCGAGCCGTACTGTAACCGTTGCTATATGCGTAATTATACATACACACACAAAAGCTTACACACACACACACACACACACACACACACACACACACACACACATCGCATATACAGGAATATTTGCAACACGATATATTGTCTATTGAGTCCGCCTTTGGCAGGTGGGCTCACAGGTAGCTGTCGAATGGCTTTGAGATGTCTCTACGTTTGAGAAAGTGGTCTCCTTCAGCTCTATGAATTGACGTAATTTTCTCTAAAATACTGTAAATAAAGTTGTTGTTATTAGTGACTACATGCATTACGCGTTAAGTTAATACCAATAACATCAACAATAAATGCTATGAATTTTAAAACAAAATTCAATTCTCATGCTTTTTTTTTAATAATTAATTTCGCAATATTGATTCCAAACTGACTCACTATAAAGAGGAGTTAAGTAATGCATTGGTAAAATTGTTAAAATAATGTAGATACTAGTTTGAAAAAAAAAATCGGTGGTTCAATGAAATTACCTTTCAAACTTGTCCTAGGCTTGTTGTATATCTTTCTAATACTTATCACCGTACATATTTTTATTTCCATTTTATATTGTATCTTTTCTCATACTCATTGATTAAATTCGATCTTCTTTCTTCTCCTTCACCTCAGCTCGCATGAACAAATTCGCAGAAATTTCTTTTCTCTTGCATTTTGTAGGCGTGCACGCATATAAGTGATTTCGCATTTATTTAACTTGCTTTATTTTTTTTTTCTCCGGTACTTTCTTTCACATTCAGTTTGAATGCAAAAGAATTTTCTCTTTCGTGGTTCCTTCTAAATTCAGGAGATTGCTCATGGGAACTCTTTTGTTCTTTATTCTCTGGCTAAGAAAGATTTTTTTTTCTTGCAAAAAAATTCTTACAAGGACATTTACAGGGAAGAATACAGAGTCATTCAAATATATGTAAGTTTCTGGCTGCAAAGCCATACGTACAAACACTCCTTTCACTTCCTAATTCACTTACCGCTTAATTTATCACCATCCCACCCACGCAGGTTTCTGAAGAAAACTTTTTCTTACTTCGTCTTTCACCAAGAAATATTCACGTAGGCATAGCTGTGAATGCATGCACACGCATCTCTGTCCAAATCCATGCAGATCTATTCTTATATATACCTCTTTCAAGTCGCAGACCGAAGAAAAACACTTAACTCTCGACACACGTCATGACGTGCGAAAGAAAACTGATAGCGCTTTCGATTCCGAGATAGCTGAACAGCTTTAACGCTGATTTTCCAGAGAACAATCTTTCTTTCCAACATAAAATAAAAACGAAAAGAAAACATTTAAGCTCTTCTAGTGGAGTCAAAATATTTATACATTTTGAAAGTCGTTTTATACCCTATCATTCTGACACCTATTGAATCTTGCATACCTAATAAGTCGGTGGTGGTAGGGATGGAGAGTTATTTACATATTTTTTTCAAATTACTCACTAATTCTATCCACGACAATGCAATTTAAAATTTTATATTTCATGTCGACCCAACGATACTAAATTATTTGACCAACCTAGAAAGTAAGAATTAGAAAGAAATCTCTACGCCCCTGTATTTGTTAGATTACCGTCCTTCGCATGCGAATGTATAACTGGACAAATATTTCAAGAAAAATTACCAGTTCAGAATTTTATGATAAACTAAAACATAAAATAAATTCCTGCAATTCTCTTGTAATGGTAAATTTTCTTTTATATTTCTTTTTTATCTTCAGAATTTGGATGATTATGACTCTCCACAATTTCTTTTTTTATCAAATCATTGTTTAAAATGTTAACCACTGCTCTTTGTTCCCACAATGACATTCATGCGCAGTATGTTCCTATCTGTTTCTCTCTAATATTTGTAAATTCATTATGTCTTGTGAGTATCAAATACTACGAACCGTCTTTCTTTTTTTATGTGTTCCAGAAATCGCAACTATCTCTTTATGATTGTAATGTTAAATGCCTTTTTTGTTCCCATTTCCCTTAAAACTATCTCATTTCTCAAATGCATAGTCAATGGTATTCTCAGCATCCTTCTTGTAAACCATATCTCAGTTTTCGTTTTCATCTGTGAGTAAATCTCCCAACATTCATTTATGTATAATAGGATTGATATTATATAGCAGTTCAGTACTCACGTCCTAAATTTAACAAAAATTTCTTGCTTCTTTATTCACGCATAAATACCTATATATGTGTACATATATATATATATATATATATATATATATATATATATATATATATATATATATATATATATGTATGTATATTGATTTTTATACGTTATTTTTATAGATACAAATATTTGAGTAAATGCTCTGTTTATAATAAACAATTTTAACATTTTCTTTTCCGGCTTGAATGTCCGAGAAATTTAATAGAAAATTTATGCCCACCGGCAAGAATCCAACCTGTATCCTTCACAGAACCGTCATATAGCCTGACGTGCTATGCCATTTAGCTACAGAGGAAGCGTCTGGTTAGCAAGGTCGAATTATTGCTTTTAATGTAGAAATTTCTCATGATTTCTCTCGAAAACGCATATCCAGATCTACAAATCAACAATTCGCCTGGAGTATTGCTGCCATATATGGTCTGGTGCCCCTTCTGTTTGCCTCGGGGTTCTTGATAGGCTCCAGAGGCGGATATGCCATGTAGTTGGCCCTGCTCTGGCGTCTCATCTACAGTCACTTTCTCACAGACGCGCCGTCGCCTCCCTCTGTCTGTTCTACAAATACTTCCATGGAAATTACTCCGAGGAGCTGCATTCGCTGGTTCCCAGACATCATGAGTTCAAGTGCCATACGAGGCTGGCATCCCGCTCTCACCCCTTCACTGTCGAAACTCCTAAATGTAGTCGTCTCTTCTACTCCAATAGCTTCATGTCTCACACCTCTCGCCTGTGGAACTCCCTTCCCTATTCCTGTTTCCCTGTGAGCTATATTCTCCAGCTATTCAAGTGTAATGTCAATCGACATCTCCAGGAGCCTTGATCTATCCACTACCCTCATCCTTTCTTCTATCACTCCTATCTGATCTTGCTCTAAATTTTCTGTAACCCCTTGCGTCCTAGTGGCTTCCCGCCTTGCTTGGGGTGAAATGCTTAAAAAAATATATCAGCGTATATTAACGTAAAAAAAATGGCCGACAATTATTCTAATATATTTATTCTTTGATAATTATTCTAATATAATTATTCTTTACGTGTTAGTTTTTATAGATAGAAATGCCCTGTTTGTAATAGACAGTTTTAATACATATTTTCTCTGAAATTTCTCGGACTTCAAGCCAGTATCTGTTGTTAAAACTGTTTATTATAAACAGAATATTTACTTCTATTTTCTATCTATAAAAAAACACGTATAAACAATAAATATATTAAAATAATGGTCGGACTAAGTCCATTTCATATATTGTTTCACTCTGTCACCCTTTTGCATTTATATATATATATATATATATATATATATATATATATATATATATATATATATATATATATATATATATATATATATATATATATAATACCAAGGGATAACATATAACTGAATGGTTCAAAATGGCAATTCGATGGTTAACAATCACCAGTGTATTCTTTATGCTTCTTAAACTCCTTCAATATGTCAGGGTACTTTTCAATTAGATTCAGGCATGGGATAAGAATGGATCAATGGCATATTCTTTCAAGAATTGGCTTGTATATGTTAACGCCTCCAAAGTAAAATTTCTCTCATTTAATATCACGGAGAATCTTTTCTACTTGGATCGCGCTAGACTCCAACACTCAACACTCTACGCCTTCCTGGGCTCATATTTTCCACTGATATGAAGTGGAGCGGTTCTATCGAATCAATTGCTACGTCTACCCCGAGGAAAGTTCGTTCACTGTCTTGCTGCCATATCTGGTCCAGTCCTTCTACTATATATATCAAGATTCTTGACAAAATTCAAAGAAGGGTCATTAATATAATCTAGCCTGACCTGGCCTCCCGACGTCAGTCATTTTCTCACCGTTCTTTTGTGGATTCTCTCTGTCTTTTCTACTAATATTTTCATGACATCGACTATATGAATTCAAGCGTGCTCCTAAATTGGTAGCTAGGTCTTACCGTTTGACTGCTGAACAAACTAAATGCAAGCACCACTTCTGATTAAGAGTTTCTTTTTGCAAATTTCTCAGCTTTCGAACTTCCTTGTGAATTCTTGCCTCCCTCTCATTTGGAATATCAAAAATTTAATGCAACATAAATGGCCATCTTCTGCCCAACTGAATGCTTTTCCTTTATTGTCCTTTTCCCACTTCACCACACTAAATTATCTCATTCTCTCCCACTCCCTATAACTCCAGCGTCCTAACGATAATATATACGTGTGTGTGTGTGTGTGTGTGTGTACACGTGTGCGCGTTTTTATGATAGAATAAATCATTTTTTTTTTAATTTTAGCATCTTGTCGGATTCCTGCCCATATCTGATCTATCGCATTCCTGTCCATAACTGACTCTGACACACACACACACACACACAAACACACAAACACACACACACACACACATATATATATATATATATATATATATATATATATATATATATATATATATATATATATATATATATATCTGTATGTATGTATATATTGTAACATAACTACGGACGATAATGTGTCTGCTTCCATTCATATAAATGCAGTAGTTAATACTCTATGTTGGTCTGCAGTTGGAGATTCGTCACAAGCTGTGCTAGTCAAATTCTTTGCCTCCGGATAGAGAGGATCTCCAGACGAGGCTATGTCGAAGTGCAGAGTTTTGTCTCGAGAAAAAAAAAAACAATAAAAAACACCCGAAGCCGTTTTATACGGGGTCTACGGGGAATTTTAGGCCGAGACTACTGGCTCGAATACCCCACATTAAATTCGGCCTTGTGCCACATCTCACCACGTGGGGTGGTGGGTAGATATCCTACAGTTGAGTGTTCTTTGTGGAATTCACTTGACTCACTTCTTGCAGCTGACTACTATTTCAACGCGCCGCTGGCGAATCTTATACGTGTTGTTCTTGTCTTAAACTTGTCGTCCATTGCCAAAATTCGTGTGATTAATCTATTCAGTAACATTTCCTAGGTTAAATCTATATATATATATATATATATATATATATATATATATATATATATATATATATATATTCACAGCGTGATTGAAAAGTAACTCGCTATTTTATGTATGATGGACTCTCCCGTCAAACTATAATTTTTACGAGACAGGAGAATCCATAATACATAAAATAGGGTGTTATTTTTAATCAGTTTATCTCTTTCTCTCTCTCTGTATATATATATCTATATCTATCTATCTATATATATATATATATTTCTACACGGTTACGCAGTTTGTGTTGATTAACTTCAGCCAATATAAAATCTTTGTGTTTGTTCCACTACATAGGTTCGTGTGTTTATTCTTTTTATTCTTTGTACCATTTAAAAGACATCTTTTTGTTATCCAACCGCAATTTTCTAGTATTCACCAAGATATTGTCTTGGCCGTCGTCGCACTCGACATGTTTTTCTATTTCTAAATTAAATTTCCCAGCGCATACAGACGCTCATTCAAATACGTAAATTAGCCATTACCAAATTTACCGCCCGCTACACCCAGTGTTTATATTGAAGCAATACTGGATATAAACGCTCAAAAACACACCTGTTAAACTCTTATGATTCTACACGAATTGTTCACTTGGTCGATTTCAAGTGTGTTTGTCAATTCTATTCAAATTGAAATCAGATCAATATCGCTTATCACGCACGTTTAGCCGGGTCCTTTGAATATTTAAGTCGCAACTAACTGTTGTGAATAACATTTATAGGGAAAAAACGGGACGCATTCAAAAGATATTTTTAGTCCAATACGTGAGAGGCAAATTTTGCAGGAACCTGAGCAAGTTCGCACGTGACCGGGTGCAGAGAGATAGATTAGATTTGATAGATAGATAGATAGATATTATAGCCTTTTTTTTTTAGCATGAAGATTCGGTATTCTCTTGGGGCTCACTTGATTGATTGATAAAAAATGTTTTTAAGACTTATGAACCTGTGTAGGTTATTTGAAACCGAAACATCTTTCGGGTTTTATGGAGGTTGCTTGAAGCAAGCGGTCATCAAACGCTGTCTACTACCTGCATACTCCTCGGATTCGACGTTACCTAACTTCGGTGATCCAATGTGAACCAGTTTATTCGATGTGATTTAGAAGGGATCACAGACATCTGCAAGCCTTTTTTTTTTGCCCCTTCTCTTGCAGAAATAGAATCGCTAAGATATTCGATTTGAGATGTCTTGTAAAGAAAGTTTTTGTTACTAGTAACTATGCACACTGCGTTTAATTCAATCAAGTACGAATATATAATCAATAGTCTTTAGTTTAAAACTAAAATTCACTCGACATTTATGACGGGTAAAACATCCAATACATTTTTCAGTTAGAAAATAATAAAGAAATTGAAGATGAAACCTTTGAATGTGCATGACTACACGTTTAATGGTAAAATCAGGACACAATTATAAAATGCCGAAAGTACGTACGCACAAGCAGGCGCACGTGCAAGTAAACGCACGCGCAAGTACACAGACACACAGACACACTTTTACACACAAACACATTCTAAAACACATGCATCAAACATACATGCACACATAGGAAACACACACACATCGACAGACACACACATATATATATTGTGCATTCAGGCAGCAATCCTTCATTTATACATGTCTCGTTAAAGACGACAGACAAGGTACTACGATTGAACTTTTTGTTTGACTTTTCTTGTGCTCGTAAAAGTGTTTTCTTTTTTGGATACAGCATGTGTAGAAACTGTCCAAATGTTCTATAATTCCGTGTGCTTTCGGCTGCACGTTTAGCCATTATCAAGGATGACTATATTTTTACTTTTTTAATTATTGGCTGTATGATTTGTGTATATGTTTTTAGAGTTATAGCAATGTTTTATTTGCTGAACATAACACATTGTGGCCGTGGCCGCAGATAATATTTTTAAGTGTTGGCTTTTTCTTTTTTTTATTATTAAGGCTTCCATTATTTTTAATCCTTTTTTTTTACATGAGGATGAGGTTATTATGTTTGTATTTTCTACATGTATGTTTCGGATGGAGTCTGGTAAGTTTGTGTATTTGTTTAAATTGATCCTAATAGAGCTGTGGTCAGATAGCTGTAACGTAGGACGTGTTGAGATCCATGTAGTTGAGTGAGGGTTGTAATTATTTATGAGTTCTGTTTGATCAGGAACACATAAAACATACAATACTAAAAACATGTACACAACCCATACCCGTAATTAAAAAGCAAACATATAATCATCATTGATAATGGCTAAAAGTGTTAATGATGATTTTACTTGTATTTTTTAAACGAGTGTTATTGAAAAATATGTATTACATATGTTTCAATAGTCACGCATTATTATTCACAGTGTCTTCGATGTTTTGCATACTGGGTCACTGGAAAGAGCATAAAATACGGAATATTAGGGCTGTTCAGTGTTCATGATTCCATATTTTGAGCCATTTCAAACATTAATTAGGAATTTTGCATGAAGAGTGCACGATTTGTAGAAATTTTAAAAGTCAAAAATATAATTTTTAAAAAATTCAATAACAGTTGGTGAAATATATATATATATTTTTATATATATATATATGTTTTACATTTTGCGGAATGGCACAGTGGGGAAAATAGAGGTTAAAAATTTTAAATCTTAAGAACTTGAAGTGAACAAACATTCAAACATTAGCTTCTTCTAAATGGTGGACCCTGCCAAACGTCGACCTGGCAAAAATGCCTCTGCTCTCATATATCTAGACTGTCTCTCAACCATTGACCCTGTGTCACCCTGCCCTGTGCTCCCCGTACCCACTTCTGCAAAGAGAGAGCATCAGTCTTCAAAATGGAACATCAATTCAGAAGAGAATGAAGTCATTGATATTTCTGCCACAATGTGACCGATCTGTTTGTGGCAATATGAATCGCTTGTTACCCCAGCGAGTGGTGACACTTCATCGAGCGCTCATCCAGGAGCGTGAAGGCTGAGCTGTTTTATAACGGAAACATGTATCCAACTTTTTCTTGGCTCATTCGGTGCCGCTTAAAGAGTAATACAGCAGTTTTCAGATCTTGCTAGATGCTGTGAAATATGAAATATGAAGAGTACTGTTATCGGAGAATTCATAATGGTGGAGTTCGTGATGGATTTTCAAGGCAGTTTTACAATGTTTCTGTGTTATCTTTGGCTTTGTGACAGCAGAGAAACCATAGAATACTACCACAGTGGACCGATTTCAATGTTGGGTGGAACAACGTCAAATGGGAGCCATTATTGGACAACCGGGATGTATTGTTTCCTTCAATGCACTTAAATATCTTAAAACAATTTATCACAGATCTAGATGAAGAGTCTGCCGCTTTCAAGTGCATCCAAGACTTCTTCCCAAGCTGTCTGCGACAAAAGTCAAAGCCGATGTCTTCGTCGGGTCACAAATAAAAAGATAATGCCACGCAAGGAATTTCGCAATAATCTTAGTAAGAAGAATAGCGTGGAACTGCCTTGTCACAATGGTTCGGGGCTTCCTGAGGAATCAGAAGACTGAAAACAATCTGGAGCTTGTTGAAGAACTACGGATAAATTGCCTGCAGCATGTCCCTGAAAGTCCATATTTTTAACGCCCATCTTGCCAAATTCAAGTGGAAATGGAGGTGTATTCAGAAGAGCGAGGCGATCGCTTCCACCATAATATACTTGACTTTGAACGTAGCTTACCAAAGATCGTATAGCGAAAACATAAATGGATTTTATATTTCGGGGCTGAGTCGTGAACATAATTTACATTTTAAGCGTAAATCTCGAAAACCACTTCTCTTTCAATTTTTTGACGTTTCTCTTGTGTAATCCTAGAATAAATAAATATTACTTTGGAATCATATTTCTTTTTGTTCCTACTTTTCGGGGAAGAGAATTTTTAAATTTCTCAGTTTTCCCAATGGGAATAGTTAGATGTCACAAATATCATTATCCTGGTCACAAAAGCAGAGTTCGAAGGAAATATTAGCCATATACTTTCTAAGAGTAAGCAAATAGGCAATAACAGTTGCTACCCAAGGACATAAATCGTGTTACATAGTCTAATTACTTTTAATATTTTGCATATATAAAAGGGTAAAGAGATCAAAGGGACAGAAAAAAAAACAGCAGCAAAAACAGAAATCTTTGAAGAGCCATGAGCGTTCGGAAGAGTCACAGCATCTAAAAATGGTTTACATGCGTCATGTATGCAAATTAATGAGCAATATTTTTTTGAAAAATTCAAGCATATTAGTCAAGGGGTTATAAATATAGCCTCGATGTGAGACGTTTGAGTTCTTCTTTATAATCACTATCTCCTCAGGACGTGGACGATAATAAACCTTCACAATTCCTCGTCATTTGTAGCACTTAGTACATGCTTTCTTTTCGTTATTTCTCCTAAATCCTCCTCCGCCATCCGTTTATTCAAGCACGTCATGTATGTTATGCGTTGTTTTCCTCTGTCCCTCTTGTTATCAATTTGTGCTGTGTTTCTCAGATTTTCCAAGCCCTCTATCCTCATTATGTACCCGAGAAATTTCAACTGTCTCTTCCTGATGTTAAGTATAAGTTTTATTTTTGTTTCCATTTCCTCTAAAACCTCGTCGTTGTACGCATGTTCGGTTCTTGTTATCATCAGCATTCTTCTGTATACCACATTTCTGTTGCTTCAAGTTTATTCTTCATCTATTGTTCACCATTCACTGCCATATAGAAAGACAGATATCACGTAGAAGTTCAGTACTCTTTTCTTTATTTATAACGTCTGAGTAAAATAACGATTGGCTTAAAGTGCCAAGTGCAGGGAATTGAAGGGAAAACCGAAAAAATATATGATTCTAACGAAAGCTTAACTTACAGATATAAATTCCAGTAGAAAAATTCCAAAAGATAATGTCATCCAAAAGCAATAGCAAACGAGAGAAATTAGAGACAAGAACTCAATGCTGAACATGAATTAAACGAATTGGTAAATTATTGGTTAGAATATCGTGCTAGGGTCTTCATCACACTTCGCGCTGCTGGTTAGGGGGTGTATCTTGACGGTGCTATCTGGATGGCAATCAATAATTAATTCATGATGGATCCATTTCAAAAGAAGATACTTCAAACATGCATTTCGGAGAAACTATTAATTAATAGCCTTAATTTCCCAAAATCATATACTGAAATTATGAAAACTGATCTGGGCATTGTCTTAGAGCCAATAATATTAACACTAACATATAATTACACTACGTGGGTGAAAAAGAAAAATGAAAGTCTTGATGTACCTTTGGGGGCATTCGACTCTGCCGAAATTGCAGATTTGGTGGGCATATGTATTGTAGACACAATAAGTAGAATAGTTAACCACAATCAAGTTGGAATTTATAGAGATGATTGCCCGTAATAACAATGTCCTTTGACTTTCAACTTACATAAGAGGATTATTAGAGCCTTCAAATACCTTAGGCCTTAAGATTGACATATCTTTCATACTTAAAATAGTCTGTTTTTAGACATCACCCCCAACGTCTCTAATGAGTCTTTTTAGCCCTCTCATTAAGTTAATCAGACACCCTTTTACATCAATGTCCATTCTACCCACCTGAAATCTGTTATAGATGACATCCCCAAAACCGTAAACACTAGTATAATTAGCCAGAAAAATCTTTAATGAAAATAGGTTTACGTACAACCTGGCTCTCAAGAATAATTGTTTTAAACAGAAAATAAACTATCTTGAAAACTTGAAAATCATAGTGTTAAAAGATCTAAAAACAGAAAGAGGAAATTAATATGGTTTAATCCACCATAATGCAGTCTTTTCCACACTGATATAGGTAGTTTCTTTCTTAAGGTTAACAGACAAGCATTTTCATAGAAAACATCCACTTTATAAAATTTTCAATAGGAAGACACTAAAAAATTAGTTGTATTTGTTTTGATATTTAATCACTTAAGTCATCACCTAACGTTAAACATTAACCGTGAAATTAATGAAAAATCTAAATAGATATAAATATAAGTATGTGTAATTATTTGTAAGTGTATGTGTAAGTATTTATGTATGAATATGTATAGGTACCTGTGTATATCGATACATGTCTGTGTGCCTATGTGTGTAACTGCACATATAAATGAACGTATGTATATGTAGGATTTGCACAAGTGTACATGTGGTATAGATGAGAAAAAAAATCTTTAATATTACCTTCAAATATTACGCCATCTTAATTTGAAACCTAAACTTTAAGTAAAAAGATTACCCATCTAAAAAAAAGTTACAAATTACATTCATGAATTAGATTGAAAATGATAAAGATGTTATTGTAACAGTCTTTTACAATATTAAAAGATTAATATTGGTTAACTGTTATATTTTTAAGAACATTTTTAATGTGTTCTTTGTGAATGTGTTAATAAATACAGTTTTTAACCTTTATTAAATCCCTAAATTATTCGTAAAAGAGTTAAATATTTAAATTGCTAGCAAGAATCAAATTAATTTCATCGTAGATTTTTAGACATTTAAATTACTATCAAACATTAAAATCTATTCTTTTACATAAATTGATTAAACTATGCCACTCCTCCCCTTCCTACGCGAAACCTATTTACAGCCTGTTTTTCTTTACTTTCCCCATCTTTCTCTTTTCTTTATCTTTTTTCCTCTTCTCCCCTCCCTTTTCATTATATCACTTCCGTGAAGTTAAATGATTAAATAGGTCAAGGTCTGGTCCCTCCTCCTCCAATATTAAGTATGATTGAAAGTAATATTAAATAAACCCTCTCTAAACTCGATCATGTCTCTCAAACCACCCATCATTACCCCTCTGTTAAATTACAAAACTTACACTACCCATCAAAAGCATGAATTTTTATTTCATTTCGTTTCGTTTCATCTTTTGGAAGTGCTATCTGATGATCCAGTGTCCTTTAAAAGGGCTCTGTTGAAATAAATTATTATAATGGAACCTGAAATTGGTCCGTTTTTCTTTAAATATATATATATATATATATATATATATATATATATATATATATATATATATATATATATATATATTGTAATTTTAATAATCAGGAGATAACATCTCCTGGGAATACCGTAAGGTTGAAACCAAGGTAGCGGATTCAACTGATCTCCTGATTTTTAAAGTTATAAGGTCTACAATATTTACTTTTATTTTTCACTCTTTTTTAATACTACTGTTTTCTAGTATGATTCCACTTTGACCATTTAACTTTCATTTATTTTGCACAAACAACCAAACACCCACACACACACACACACACACACACATATATATATATATATATATATATATATATATATATATATATATATATATATATATATATATATATTGCGTCCATATGATGTTGAAACTCCATAGATAACCCGGAATTATTCATTGACGCGCCGTTCTCTAATTCCAGTCGGGTTCATTATATTCACTTACCGTCAAATACTCTTGGGAAAGTTATGAATCCACCGCTTCTCCATTCAGCTACCGGTTAATTAGTATGACTTGTATCATTAAAACATTATTATCTTTAAAAAAAATCTTATCTTTGAGTAACCTTAAAGAAAGGTTAATAAATCGTAGTAAACAGATCAGACAATACATACACACACACACACACACACACACATATATATATATATATATATATATATATATATAAATGAACATAGAAGTCAACACTTAGAGGCGATAGTCTGTTTCATGCTAGATGCAATCGTCAGGTGGCCTGACGATCGCATCTAGAATGAAACAGACTGTCGCCTCTAAGTGTTGACTTCTATGTTCACTTTTATATTTACACACGCTCTATATCAGATATTGAGCTCTTTATCCCATAAATATAGCATATCTTAATACTATATATATATATATATATATATATATATATATATATATATATGTGTGTGTGTGTATATATAAAGCACCTGCGCATACCATTTCAATCCTTCTGATTGCTTTTGGCAACAACAACCTGTGTATGTGAAATCATTCACCTACTTAGGAAGCAAAGTCAATAGAAGTGACTCACTGGATGACGAGATAGTTAACCGAATATCAAAGGCAACCAATCCCTTTGGGAAGCTTAAGCATCGCCTATGGGATTTTCGTAGGATTTCACTGAAAACAAAAATCTGTGTCAATCGAGAGGTCATTCTAACCACACTTCTTTATGGGTCAGAATTGAGGACGCCATACAGGGTGCCCATCAATGAACTTGATGTTTTTCATAAACGCATTCTCCGATTAATATGTGGTTATACACTATAAAACAAAATCTCTATGCCAGAACTTTTCATCAAATGTAGCATCGGTGTTATTGAATCCTTTCTGATGCAATCATAGTTTTGATGTCATAAGAATGAGTGATGATCGGATGCTCAAAATCTTCATGCATAACCAACTTTTTCATGGTAAAGGTAATCTAGGCCATAATTGGTTACACTTCAAGTACAAACTCAAGCACAATTTAAATGCTGCAAGCATCGCTATAGAGGAGTTGAACTTGCTGTTGAAAAACAAGCAAACTGGAAAAACACCTGCCACTGAGGTATAACTAACTTTGAAAAAAGTCGTATCAACCATCTGAGAGATTTAATAACCGACACTAAATCTTGGGCCAATATATCAGCCCATATGAACGTAAACTCTCCATGTAGACCTGACGATCGCATCTAGAATGAAACAGCCTGTCGCCTCTAAGTGTTGACTTCTATGATCACTTTTATGTATACACCCGCTCTATCTCTGATATTGAGCACTTTATCCCATAAATATAGCACATCTTAAGACTATATATATATATATATATATATATATATATATATATAAAATTGAACATTATAGTCAACCCACAGAGGCCACAGACTGTGTTATAATAAAGGTAATCATCATATCTGTCTGTGTGCGAGTAGCGATAAATTAGTGCTCGAATGTACTATCAACACGTACAAAAAATAATGAGATCGTTAGAAAAAGAAATAATCGAGCAATACAAAAGCACATGTACCGGATTCAATTCATTCAATTTCATCGACGATATCAACATCGTTTGTCGTGTGTTCACATTGTGATTTTGGGAATTCCGAGCTCTGAAGACCGTATTCGTAGCGAATTCTTAGGTGATCGTCGCATAGAGATGCCTTCAACTCTACACACGTGTCTCTTCGCGTTGAGGGTTGTCCTGTGCTCGGTTTTTCCTTAATTGATTCTATGAGAAACAGTATATCGTCCTCTTCAGAGGAGTTTCTTTGTTGAAATTTCCAGGGAAGTCATGTGGCACATCCTCAATGCTCACGCCAGAATGCACACGATTAGGTTTCCATACACTTGCAAGCAGGCTCTCTATAAACTATCGGAGCTCGTGTCAGCCATCTGTAAAGGAAAATTATATTATCTAGGTGTGACAAGACTTTCGGTCAACCCTGTATATTAACAAATTTAAAATTTATACGAATAATAAATATACATATTGTTCCTCGGTGTTGCGCCCCTGGACGTGCTGTAATGGTTAGCAAGATTGTTTCACACGAATAATTACGCCTGAGTATTGAGTTCAATCCTCACTGGGTGCACTATAACTTCGGCATATGCCACATCTATACTACACTTTTTGAAAAGAAACTTGTTGTACCATAAGAACAACTCTTAATTTCATGCCTAACGCTGGCCACGGGCACGAAATCAGAGATGTATTAAACGCTGAAGTATATATATATATATATATATATATATATATATATATATATATATATATATATATATATATATATATATATATATATATATATATATATATATATATATAACAAGGCTTAAACACTAATATTCCATGGTCATAATTTATTCCATTGGAATCGTAAATACGATCCAATTCATCAGACCTACAAATTCAAAAAGAAAAAAGAAAAAAACCTACTCCGGAAATAAAAATAGAATTTAGAGAGAGTGTAAGTATGAGAGTGTGGGACGAATGTTAGTTTATAAGAGAGGGGTTTAACAGAGAGGGTTATTTAAAAACTAGGTGTGCGTGGAAGGTGGGAAAATGATTGTTGTCGGATGTCTAATACGATAAAGATACATTTCGTGGTGACATACACACACCATGGCCCTGGACATTGAGTTCTACCTGGATTCTATCCTCTCGGAATTTTTTATTCAAAAAATATACGTGTGTATATGCACCTGTGGATTTTGCATATATATGTATATTTACCACTAATATTATCTATCTATCTATCTATCTATCTATATATATATATATATATATATATATATATATATATATATATATATAAATGTATGTATGTATGTATACCCGTACACATATTTGTATACACGCTCTTTTTATATATTAAGCAGTATATACGTTATATAATATTGCATTAAAAGAAGTAAGTTTGATGTATAAAACCATATGATCAATATGTAAATATTTGTTTATGAAATGATACATACACACACATACATACAGACACACACACACATTATAGGCTAAAAGTTCGGAGCCACCGTCCGTATTTCGAAGAATCGTATAAAAATTAGGGGTCGCACGTCTTTTAGAAAACTAATTCACTTGTTCACTTCGATCCAAAAGGAATTTATTTTCCTGGAGTGTTTTATCTTATATTAAGTAATAACTATAATTACAAGATTAACACATTACTGCCAAAGATTTTCTGAAAATTTTAGCACTTTTTGATTAATCTACCTTGCTGGCTAAAGGTAATCATAGGACTGATAGATTTAAAATTTTAGCTAACTCTATCTATAAAAGTTGGAAGCCTTGCACTAATCGATTAGTTTCAGAACCCTAGCTCTGTAGAATTTAATTAAACAAATAATGGATGAAATTTACTACGAATAAAATACAGACTACTTCAAAATTTTGGCCTAAAGTTTATTGCTTAATATTTGCTATTTTTCAAAGGGTAAGTCCTGAATATTGATGGACGGTCATACAAAATAGTGAGGACATATGAATTGACACTGTATGGTGACTGCCGGTTTCATACTTTAATACTATATATATATATATATATATATATATATATATATATATATATATATATATATATATGTATGTACGTATACCCGTACCCATATTTGTATACACGCTCCATTTATATATTAAGCAGTATATTTATTTCCCTGTATCGGTCTGAATATTTGAGAAAACTTATTCAAGAAAAAATATGCACTCTCCCGCAGGATTTGAATCTGAGCGCTTCTGGGAAGAGGAAAATCGTCGTGCCTTACTCGAATCGACCACGGTGCAGGTCTACCGATCAATTAAAATCTGAAACGTGAAGATACAAATCCTGTCGGAGGGAGCATATTTTTTAAAGAATAATGCTAAATGTATTTAATACAGTGTATCCCGGATATAAGAGACCCGAATATAAGAGAAACTCGGATATAAGAGACCCGAATATAAGAGAGATTTGTTCTGGTCCCAAATTAGAGCCATACTTACCTAAACAAAATAGACCAAACTCGGATATAAGAGAAACCCGGATATAAGAGACTTATTCGGTCCCGACAACTCTCTTATATCCGGGTTACACTGTAGTAGAGACTTTCATTAAATTATTCGAAGACTTAACCATGTATATTTGCTGAAGCCAGCGACAAACCTATTTTTCAATTAACCAAGCTACATATCACTATATAACTGATCATGCCCACACAAATGTACAAAGATAAATTCAACAGTGAATTGAAGTAGAAGTATTAGTACTGACTATCAGGATTTGGTATATGAGAAAAACTATGTGTTCGGCACGTAGTTACTATTCTAATGTCCCTTAAAACTTCTAATATGCTCTTCAATTATCTCGTCCTCGTCTTACTGGAACATCCCATACCTCTTGAGAGGCGCAGTATTTTAATTTTATACAGTCATAGTATTATGGGAACTTACCCATAATAATAATGGACTATTCCTGACATTATAAATACTGCGCCTCTCAAGAGGTATGAGGATGTTGTAAGACGAGGAGAGATAATTGAGAGCATATTGTAAGGACATTAGAATAGTAATACTTGTCGAGACAACATAGTTCACTCTAACCAAATCTGATAGTCATTACTAATACTTCTACTTCATTGTATTATATTTCTGTTGTAATATATCTTTGTATTCCATACCTGTGTTCGTGTTATTCTTTCATTGGTTCTAACATTGGACCAATGGTACAAGGAGCTTGGACCATAACACATGGGACAATCTTTATCCAGTGAACAAAAATACTTAGGTGAAATGTGATATATGATAAATGAATATATATATATATATATATATATATATATATATATATATATATATATATATATATATATATATGTCTCGTAGGTTGAGCACTTTGGATGAAAGAGAATATGTCGGCTGCTGCTAATTATCGCTAAAAGCTCTTCGCTATGAGAATTGATTACTCTGGTAGCCGGCAATTCTTATATCGCATATGCAAGGTGCTTTCTCAGGTGCATGAGGTCGGGTTTTGATCCCAGCTTGAAGCAATCGTATAGCCACACGGAAGAGCTGTGTTACAGTGTAACAGTCTGTATGTGGATGAATATATATATATATATATATATATATATATATATATATATATATATATATATTAGAGAATGCAGCTTATATTTCATATCATAAAGAAACAATGTATACAAAGAATTAAATTGCAATGTTAATGTGATTAATGGCGAAATCACTTCCCTAGCAGGATTTAATTAGGCATTAACTTATTATCAATTCATTGAATAATAAGATCCTTATATTCGAGTTGTTGTCAGATGGTAGACACATGCCAGGTAGTTTCGACAATTTTTTAAATTATACTATTTATTGACAGTTGAATATGTGTTTTGGAGCCTGCACTATCGCGAAGCTAAAATTCTTGTTCCAGTTGATCACGTGAGAATTTTGTTTGAAATTTGAAAAAGAAATGCATGAAATCTTCTTGTTATATGTATTTATCTGTTAAAGTGAATGGACTAAGTATAATCCAATTAATAATTTCCACATTTCCACAGTCATCGACCAAGCAGCAATCTTTCATCAAATTGCTTTTCAGGAAAGTAATTTACCCAAGTTTACTGCAACACACATTTGTCTCGTAATGATAGGTGTTTATTTCCTAAGCTTTTGTTTAAGGTGGTGTGGAAGGTTAATATGTTCATTGCATCATTATTTTTCCTTCTTGTTACAGGTGCTATTCATTCTATTTGTTGAAATCTTTATGTGATTTAGTTTTGTTATTATTAATATATATATATATATATATATATATATATATATATATATATATATATATATGCACACAGTCATATATACTAATTTACATACATATCGTTGTCGTCGTCGGCATCCGTCTGTCTCGAGAGACGATGGAGGAGTGCGGTGCGTTGCGGGATATATGAAGAACTAGGACTTCCCCCTCTCGGCCTTGCTAGAAGAGTACAAAGGAGAGGATAAACCAATACAGTTTGGTAGCAACTTTGATTCTGTATCGCTAGTAGGTAACATCTGATAAAACATTTTCTCCTTTAAGACCTACAGGATACATTCACTTGAAACCATTTTTAATCATTGATATGAGAAAACAGTTGTATAGAGCTAATTGAATGGACATTTCTGAATGAGATGGGCGTAAAACATCACACCCGTCTGAGTGTTTTCATCTGACGAGGTCATTTATGAACTTGACTCGAGAATATGCGTGAATATGTATGAAGGCGGTATTCTTATTAGAATGTTGTGCACTAAAATAATGATGCACAATTGTTTTCAAGAATCTAATTGCCTTATTGTTTGTTTACTAGCAAAATGATTATCGCTGTATATGTCTTTTTTTTTTCTTTCAAAAATGCTCGTTTATTAAAAACGTGCATTCTTAATTAATTCTATTTTTTATGTGGTCTTTGGGTGGAATTCGCTTCATTAATGAAAAATCCCCCCTGTCTTTTGACATTTATTTAATTATTAAAATTGTGTGAATTAAAAAACGCCAAGTTCTTCTTTGGCACACTTTAGAATTTATGTTTTGCCTTATCTCATTTTTCTGATATTTTTCTACTTTTTCCGATAATAAAGGCGCCATATTTTTTTTCATATTAACGGTAGCTCTGCCCAGAAGTCTTTTATCACTTTAGTGGTGCCTGATTTTCTTTTTATTGCCTTTCCTGCCATCCGATTTGCAATATGTTCTATGTGATTGCTCGACTTTGCCCTAGGTGTGTCGCCGAAGTTGGTGTCAGATAATTGATGATGCTTTAAGAGTATTGTGAAAAAAAGGAAATTATTAAGATTCTATTACTGTAATCATCAGTGAATATTAGAGATTGACAAACAAGGGAATATTAAAAACTCGGCCTTCAGGATAATTTATGCTGAAGAAGAAAAAGAAGAAAAATCTCTGTGTGTGTCAATGTTTGTATTGATCTCTAATGAGATACGGATGGATAATTTGCGGTTGTGTGCCCTTGAATGTCTGGACAAAGCTTATCACTTCGCAATTTGAATAGAATGAATTTAAAATGTTAATATTTAAAAAACTAATCTCTCTTGTAACATCTCTCAAATTTTATTGAAATATTCCAACCTCTCTCTCTCTCTCTCTCTCTCTCTCTCACTGTCTGTCTCTCTCTCTCTCTATTTCTCTCACTTCATAACACCGAACAAAAGTAAAGAAATTCGGACGATTCAGTAAAAATATCGCAAGTTCTTATTTTTTATGTTTTGACATAAAAAAAGTTTCATACATTAAAAAAAATAACTAAAATGTTTGATAATATTAAAATGTTAGAATTATTTATTTATTTGCTATGGAAAGATTTTGAATTGATAAAGTCTGCAAGGCATAAACACGTCTTTCAGAAGGAAAAGAGGCGCCTCTCAAATTGTAAAGGCAATAAAACGACGCGAGGAAAATAAACATTTCTGAAGGGCTTGTGGAAATAAATTTCAATCGTTTTTTTGCCTAAATTTTGATAATATATTATTATTGTTAGTAGTAGTAGTAGTAGTAGTAGTAGTATTAGTATTATTATAAGTATTATTATTATTTTTTTTTTTTTTTTTTTTTGCTTACAAACCGGAGGCCAAAATTAAAGTGATACAGAGAATTTTGCAGGGAAAATGTTTTTTTGGCAAACCAAATGAAGGATTATCGCCTTTAAGCAGGCTTGAGAATTTAGCAATTTTTACAAAATGGCGTTAGAATTGAAGAAACATGAACAGAATAATAACTGAGGAACAACTTTAGTTTCAGGAATCATTTTTATTCATGCAATAAAAAAAAAAAAAACTTGAAGAAACTTGAATCTTTTGTGATTTCGAAGAAAAATGTTCTCCATTAAAAGAAATACTTTGAAACCTCTTTCTTTCTCTCTCCCTTTTACTTTCTCGCTCTCTACCTCCATCTCTCTCTTCCTCTCTCTCCCTCTCTCTCTCACCCTTCATCTCTCTCCCTCTCTCATATAATAATGTATTAACATCCTAATTTCACGAGAAGAATATGAAACATTCCATTATTCCGGTAAAACGAAGCATATTCATCTAGATTTTTACGTAAAGCTTCAAACTTGATTCTTGTTCTTAAATAGCTTCAACAGAGCAAAACCTTAATATGGAGGTCGTATTTAGCGCGAAAATAGTTCAGAGATATCTAAGCTATTTACTCGGATCAATGATTAAAAATGTATTCGAAAGAATATACCCTGTAGGGTTTAGAGAGTACCATCACTCTTTAAATCTGATGCACCGACGCTACAGAATGAAAAATAAAGATTGTCAAATAAAAAAAATACACATCGCTTGAAGACTTGCAACGACTAAAATGAATAGCAAATATAACGCAAAGAGAAAATCATAACATAATCAAGTTGAGGTTCCACAATACTTCAAAGAAAATGTTAGGAAGGGTACCCCAACAAGACAAGAGGGAGCATTAAAAATTTGAGTAACCTATTTCACTAAAAAATTGTTTCAATTTAAAAACTTTATAAATTTCAACCTAATGTAGCGCAGGCTGCTCCAAACTTTCTGGAAAGTGCAATCACAGTTACTGGACTTGAGAATTTTATTTTCCTGAAAAATTGATTCGGTATATAATTTTTTTAAATTTCAAACTAAAGTAGCACTGGCTGCTCGGTTTTATCATGCGGATCTTTTAATTTTGTGAACATGCTATTTAAAGATTATCAAAGTTGTTATTCACTTATTTTGTACATTTTACGTATTCGGGCCTCGAATATATCATACCTGTTATCCTATTTTGTGGGATATCCGAATAAAATAATAAAAAAACTTCAGTGAAAACGGGCGATATAGTTTCTTTTTGATAACTGAAGTCTTTTCGGGTAATGGAATCTTGAATATGTTCTTTGGAAAACAGATTGGCTGTGTTCAATGTTTCTATCTGTTTTACTTTACTTATCTTTTCCTATCTCTATTGCTGTTTAGCGTCTCCACATTCAAGGCGCCTTGGAAAAAGAGGGATGTTGGTTTCCTATTGTGCATAAGTCTTATGGGTAATATTGGAATTCTAATTTTCAATGAATTTCACTAAAAGATTCATTCTACAATTAGTTCATCACCGGATTTTCGAAATCTGATAAAAAATATCTCTAATTGTATGAAGTATCGTTAAATGCTTTCCGTGATTTTTATCTGTAGTAAATTGTGTCATTGGCAATTATTATATTAGTAATATTTTATCAACTCTTATATTTTATTAACTTAGTTATATTTACAGCAAGAGTATATAATATAATCTTTATAAATATATATATCTTATTATTATAATTGTCATGGGCCCTTACCTATAAGTACAGAATGAAGTTCTCCTAACACTATGTATACTACGACTCTCACGAGAGAGGGTCGAATCGAGTCGAGCCGATAATAGTTCACTCCAAAGCAGACTGACAGTCATACTAACACCTTCCACATATTGTATTATTATTTCGTGTAATATAGCTTATTTATTTCTACTCTTGTGTTCGTTTTGTTCTTCTTTGGTCCTAACCTGGACCATAACAATACCATGCAATATTTTATAACATATATATATATATATATGGTCTAAGGTGACATATATTGCTTATAGCTACAAAGGATAGGAATTTATGGAAAAACCATGATCACCCATTTTCTGAAGTGACACGATATATAAGATTTCTGCTTGTATAATTTTGACAAATCAATTTATCATTCTCAGTATTTTAAAGGATAATACTAAACACACATACGCATATCCACATGTTGCAACATTGAAATATATTCATCTATGTGTTAATCATGTGATCTGAAAATTTCCTAAGGCTGTTATCTAATGACTCGGGGAACTGTATTTAGAAAAAAATACTTTATTCCGTGTTTGCTAATGATCTGTGCTAACATCAGAAAGTTTATTGGAATTGTTTATTCCAATTTTTTGTTAGAATCTTTACTTGAATTTCGCTTACTCGGCAAAATTTTGTTTTTAAGACCGTCATTTTAGCATTTTTATAAATAATTTATGACATCCAATATATTCTATTGACTTCATATTTCAGATCATTACGTTTTTAAATTGAAACAAGAATATTATACGGCAATCTGGTGGAAGAGATAGGTGAATTTTGTAAGTGATGCTAAAAGAGAGGTTTGAAAAACAAGGAGAAATACAATATCTCAAATACTGTTTATTTTTCACGTTCTCAAGGTTTCCCAACAGGGAAGATACTAATCACTTAATTATCCCTTATTCTGTTACACATAGCTTTGTCTTCTACTAAGATAGGATTAACAAATTTCAAAACCTGTGTCCTTACCTAACTTATAAACATTTTATTTTTAATTATCTATTTATGTCAACTTCTGAATCTTGACCCAATAAAATAAAATTGCGTTCTTTGACGCCTCTGTATTCCAAACGCTGCTACATAAAAAAGTTATCAACAAAGGGGGCTATTATTTTTTGGTATTCTTTTTATTCAGAGTGGCTGCTTGGATTCTAAGAGGTAGTTGGTGGAATTACTCGAATGCATGCCACACGTTGTTCTTAGCTGGTCGTTAACCTGCGTGTGGGAGACGTATCCTCGCTTCAGAATTCTTGAGAACCTCTGTTGAATTCGCACCGTTTTGGACTTATATTCAGAACCTAGACAAAAGCAATCCATTACTGTACAGAATGCCCTGGCCCACATGGCAATCTCAGCAATCGCTGATCATTCTGGTCCTGGCCTTCGCATTCTGTAAGGAAACACATTGGAAAATATTCTAGTATTTCCTCATTTGGTTACCTTTCCAGGACGTTCGTCAGGCTGAGTACTTTTCGGTACCTTCCCATATATCATAGGTTTTATACTTAAATAAAGAATCTTTTCAAATAATCCTTGAATGATATTTCAATTTGTTTTAGGGCTCGAGTGACGACACTATTGTGGTCCGAATAGGAGCAAGATAAAAACGAACTCTATGCTGTTTGTCCATATCCTAAGTAAAATGCTTGTTTACGTAAGATACTCGAAATCTCACGAGATTCCAACACAAAGAAGTTTACTCGAATGACATTTCAAATTGTCTTCAGATAGTTGAAGTACTTTGCTGTCTTTTTTTCAATCAATACATCAAGCCTCGTTTTTCCGGGAGTATTTTTTTTTTTTTTTACTTTCATGATTTTTTTTTATTCGTGTCATGTAAAGCGTCAAAATGTTACCTAATGTTTCCTCTAAGTTTTTGAAACAAGTCGACAAACATAAAGAGTGTTTTAAATCATTTTAGACTGTGAGTTGTCCTTGCACAAAATAACCCTTTCCAAACGATATGCAAAAATAGAAAATGAAAGCTATATTTCCAGTTAAATGAACATAATAATGTGCGTTGTGGAAAAAGAAATCAGAGTCGTGTGATAATAACGAATTATCCCGACCAGCGGATTTCAGTGTTAACCATTCGGTATAAAAGCCGTCTAATTTATAACAGTTCAGTTTAGCAGAATGAAGCTTCTTGATTCGGTTTTATTGGCTGAATACTGTGGCCGCTCTCATTTTTCGCTCGGGTGGATGGGTCCTATTAACATATTTATTTTAGTTTGAATATTTTGTTGTACTTTATTTTAGTTACTGGGTTCATAGCCTCCCACATATTCCATATCAAATATATATATATATATATATATATATATATATATATATATATATATATATATATATATATTAGATTGTGCAGTATTATATTATATCAAAAAAGTAATTTATACAAAGAATTAATTTCCAATGTTAATGAGATTAATGGCGAAATCAATTCGCTAAAAAGACTTAATGAGACATTAACTTACTATCAAGTCCTTGAATAATACGATCTTTACATTTGAGTTATTGTCTGATGGAACTGACGAGCCTAGTACTTTTGACAATTTCAAATTATCATCTTCAGGGCGCAATTTTTTTCCATACACAGGCAAAACACCAAGTCGAAATATTTGTAGTGTAGACCAATAAATATATATATATATATATATATATGTGTGTGTGTGTGTGTGTGTGTGTGTGTGTGTGTGTATGTATGTATGTGTGTGTATGTGTGCATATATGTGTAATAATAATTAGGAGATACTCTTTGTAATGACGTTCTGTTCTTCCCCGCGAAATATTTCTCATAATGATCTATTTTCTTTCTCTTTCTCAATGGACCAATATACCTATATTTTTGACTGAGACATATTTTAATGCATCAACTAAATTTAACGGCTTATGGCCACATCAAGTTCACACACACCTGTTCCTCTTCAATCCCCGAAGTTAAACAACATCAAACCTGTACTGTACTTCGATGGACGATCGCTTGGATTTACTAGGTACTGTAAGCACGGATTTCCGGGTCGTGTAATGGATGAAGAGTCGGACGTTTTAATCGGAAAGCCGAGTTTCAATTCCCGTTGTGTTCGTTAGAGTTTCTTATGAGCAAACTCTCTTGGGAAAGGTATAAATCTACTTATTATTCCCCGGATAGGGATTAATTAGTAAGACTTTTACCATTAAAAAAGTTGTTATCTCAAAAAATTTTCTTACAATCTAAAAATATTTGGGCTTTAAATAACATGAAATGGATTGATAAACCGTCAAAAACGAATGAATGTAGCAATGAAAATAAATGTACCGGCTTCTGATGCACTACTGGTTAAGAATCTAATCTTATATCATATATGTGATTCGAATCTTGTTGAGTGTGGCCTCTTGATAGAATATACTAAGCTTTGAAAACATTTATATTGAGTAAAATAGAACGGGATGTTAAGCTAGGAAACTTATTAGCTTTTTATGTACAAGAATACCGATACAAGGGGAACATTAATTGTGTGATGAACAATATGTGACACAAACCATGAGCATATGCTGCAGAGGAATGATTAACAATGCAGAGGAGTGAGTTTGATCCTAATAATATCAACCTTTTTGTAAGATAAAATTAGTAAATCCCAACCGTTGCTTAAAAATTCGACGAATAAGAGCAACCAGAAAGGAATTAATTTACTTGCGCATTCCATCACTTGACATTTCAAGCCTGTCGCTTATCTATTGCTACTTCGATGTCAAATCTTTATACCACCTCAGTTAACATTTTTAAGCATGTAGATGATACCAGAATTTACGGGTCTATCTCAAAATACTTGGATTATCAGATTGAGCTCTAACAGCTAGGTGGGAGTAAAAATCATTTTGTAAATTTTTATAATCTAAAAAACAAAATAGAAACATATAATGATTATTGAATGTTCTCCAGTTATAATAAATCCTAAGTATTTCAATGTCTATTCACTCTAGACCTCAACTGGAAATCAGATACCGGGTGTATCAGCAATATTGTCAAAATCATTTAACAGCAAATTTGTTCAATTGTTAGATTAAATTTTGAACTGTTGTATCTTAGAAATGATTAAAGATATCTAACTGGAAACCTTCGAGTTTTTTTCTAATACTATTGGTCTCTACTTTGAGTAATTAGAATTCATAATTACTCTCTAAGTTTAACAAAAGCATGGCGATGAAGTCGATCATAAACGAAAATGATATGTTCAGAATTAAAGAATCATAGCTAAGGATCGGTAGCTCCATAAGGATTGAAATAAGGATCATATATATATATATATATATATATATATATATATATATATATATTATTCCATGATCATTTTACAACTTATTAAAGATGATCTTCCCCCTCTCTAACCTTCTAACTTCCTCTCCTAGAGTAACAAGTTGTCTCAGATGGGTTTTTTTTTACTGATCTTTGTACTGCAGTAGCTGAAACTACTCTCTAAGGTGCCAAACATCATATGGATTGAGGGTGATCATTTCTAATTGATTTCTTGAGCACTAATGGGAAATGATGATGCTTTTTGCTGTCGTGACTTCCTGATTCAGTTTTCCTCTCTAATGTTCCCTCTTTTTAAAACTTATTCCTCGTTCCCTTGATGCTTCTTGAATGGACTTTGAAGATAGAATTCAGAGTATGAATGCTGGTACCATTACTAAAGGTCTGAATGATTTCCCCCCTCACCATTGCTCAGTTGAGAAAACAGTGAAGTGACAAAAAACGATTTTTTACCTGTTCTTTTTCTAGCTGAAAACTCTAAGGTTCTTTTCAGTGGTTCTTACGACAGATGGTATCAAGACGACTTAACGCCCTGTCCGAAAACCTAGAAAAATTTCAGGGGTTTTAGTCTAGGGATTTTTAGATATTAAAAATTTTGTAGGTTGGACAATTATGCTGTAACACGATTTTGACAATTTTGCAATTACACCCGGTTACTATGCATCGCTACAGGCGCTGGAAAAATGGTTGATTTTTTACCGTTCCAGAAAATACGGGTCTTATGTACCTTTCTTTATTTTTATTAAACTGAAAATGGACTATAGTATAATAGCTGGGTTGGCGCTACTCAATTTTCACTTTCCAGCGTTAATAGAATTCAAAATCGTTTATGTGTATCCTTGGGAGATTATTTATTTTCCATGCTCTAAATGCGTTCCCAGAGACACAATGTCAGAATCTTATCGCTATTCTATCATGGTAAATTTTTAGACGAGCTCCATTCATTAATGCCACTATTTCACATCTTTACAACCAGGACTCAACTTGCTACGTCCACAGATTTAAATTTCCCCATTGCCTATCTATTCCATTGGTAATAAAGACCTTACAATTAGAGAGCCTCTCCCCACAAATCCGCTACTTTGTGGAAATAACTCCCTCGTACATACCGAGAACTACAAAAAATCGCTTTAAATCTAGCATCAGTAGTTATCTACCCACTATATTCTCATAATTTTCAATTCCTTCTACACCCTTTTACATTCATATCAACAACCTCTCTCAGTAGCCTACCTTGAGTCTTCTTTTTGGCGAACATTATTTTTGAAAACGAGCTTGCAACAATGAAATATTGAATTTGAATTGAATGTAAAAACTGACAACGACAGAAATTTAACGTTTCTTTATAAATTTTCTTTATCATGTTAAAATATCCTATTTAGATTCTTGCTAAAACAACCGATATCCATAAATTCCGAGTCGTCTATTTTTTATTCTCAGCTCGCCTTGTGTATGTATCGGTAGATGAAATCGCCAAGGCGAGTTCAAATTTCGCTCTCCTTTGTTTCGTTTATATACGAACCTCCTTAAGAGAAGCCTCGTTTTCGTTTCTTCTCCATCCATGTATGAGTTAAATATAAAGATAAACTAAGTTCCCCTAAGCTTGGGTGACACCCTGTCAAATAGAAAGACCACTCTGAGATCAAAAACGCGAAGGCAACTTGAAACAATTCCGCTATCTTTCCGAGAAAGTCATGACAATTCATAAATCATAAAGAGGGATTTATAGAGAGCCATGATAGCATACGTTTCAAGGGAACTGGTATTAAATATGCCTGATTAAATATGTGAAATCACCAATTTATTCCGATCCGATATATCCGAAATATTTTCATGTTACTTATAATTGCTGTATTGAATGAATTCGTAATAATTTAAACGAGAAGAAACCATAATTTACAATGAAATAGAATGCCTATATAAACCACACCGGAGATCACAAAGTAGTGTTTTTCCCCACAAGCGCTTGTTGTCGGGTCTCAAACTCACGCAGAAGCAAGTACTTCCACTTCGCTTATTTAAAGCAACTAGTCCATCCCCATATTGGTTTAAGCTTACAATATTTAATAAGCTAATCTTAGTTAATCCCGTAATAACTTGAGATTCCATCATACTTTTGTTCTAAATCAGGATAGGGAATCAGTTCTTGTAAAGAGAAAATTCGCGTGTTCGTCTAGCAGACCTTTGCAAATACATTTGTTTCACGAATCTCTGCTTGTGCCTAAGTTGGCTTAAAACAGCCCTTGTAACATTTTCCGAGACGCAGGTTATTTAAAGTGCCACACGACACACACATACACACATACACACATACTCAAAGAACGTTTATTCATCAGTCCATTCCCGCTTTGGAGTTCGTGATGGCTTTTGGATGGTGTTCACTTGAGAAGAAAAATACACATGCACATTAGCATCCCGCACGTGAATACGCATGCGTGTACAAGAGTAATTTTTTTTCCCTGATGTACCATCAGATGAATGCGTAAGCTAACAAACGAGTTAATACAAACCTCCCTTAAAACCCCTGAGCCAAAAAAAAAGGATATAACTCGTGAAAAAAAAGAAATTTAAAAGGCTGAACAAATTCGAAAGTACAGGTAGACGATTGCGCACGGACAAAGATCAATTTTGAAACACGTCGTAGTCGATGAAGTAATTCGGAAGCAAACTTGAACATTAATGTGGACGCGTGTGACGTTTCAAGTCAAGAACGCCTAAATGAATCTTTGATGTACTTAAACAAAGATATTCTGTGTGCGACTGTGCCGGTGATGGCGGATCGTTGAGCATGCGCCGTGCCAGGTAAGATTAGGACAAGGAGAGGTGCATGTTTCGTGTTTTGTTTTGAACACGCGAGATGTGGCTCAATAGAGAAAGCGACCTGGTGGCTTGAAGAACTAACGATTTACTTGTTACACGCAGACTATAAGATTTGATATTTCACTTTTGTGTCATTGTCCATGATTCTCTTCCTTCCTTCGTTGACTTCTTCTTCCACTTCATAGATTTCTTCTCACGCTTTTTTTTTTCTTTTCTTATATATTTTCTTTCTTTCAACTTCGTTTTTTTTCTTTCTTCTTCCGTTCAAAACTCCTTTGAAGTTTTCAAAATTTATATTTATTTTAAGTTTTTATTTTTCCTTTCGTTTCTTTTTATTTCTTTTCTTATTCCTTTTTTTTTTCTTTTTTAATTACTTTTTTTTTTCTCTTTTATTTTTTTCTCTTTTATTTTATATTTCAAAAATTATTTTCCTTACTCATTCTTTTATTTCATCTTCTTTTTGACTTTTCTTTTCTATTATTAGGTTGGTGCAAAAATAATGTCGTTTTCTCACATATTTTACTATGTGAGAAAACGACATTATTTTTGCACCAACCTAATATATTTTTCTAATAGCATTTCTTCATTTTCAATATTTTTATTTTTTTTTAGATTCACAGTCTTCTTTCCTTTCTTTCCTTCTTTCTTTTTTTTTATATTTCTTTCTTTCTATGACACTGGTCTTAATTTCCCTCTTCATTTCATTTAAACATATGGCGTTCTATTTTTTTTTTTTTTTTCCTTTTTCGTTGTTCCGTTTGGTATTTTCTTTCATCAGTAATTTTCTATCTCTTGCATTTTCGTTTTTTATTTTTTACCATTCTGCATATTTATTTATTTCTAAATTTCTTAATTTCTTTCTTGAGTTTCTTATTTGATTTTTAATCATCCTGTTTCATTATTTTTTCTTTGTTTGTAATTTCAAGCTAGTTCGTTTCTTTTCTTTTCTTTCTTTCTCACTATTCAGCCTATTCTCTTTCTTTGTGCATATTCACTATCTACATTACTCTTCTCCCTATTGTTTCTTATTTCTATTCCACATTTCTTTCTCTCTCTTTCTGTCTTTCGCTCTCTATCTATCTTTTTCTTTTATCTGTGTATCTATCTATTTCTCTCTCTCTCTCTCTCTCTCTATATATATATATATATATATATATATATATATATATATATATATATATATATATATATATTCGCTCATCCTTTTCTTCTCTTTCTATTCATATTTCATCCTTCACAGAATATCGCTTTTTCGTCCTACTTCTTGCCCTTTTGTCGTCTCCTTAATCATTATGCATTTGAGAGTAGGTCTTTCCCATCGATCATTTTCCGGATTTCTCTTCCGTTCCCCTTTCCTGTCAATATTGATTTTTCTCTCTCTTTATTCCTCTCCCTTTGTATATCTATTTATCTCTACCAGAAAGTTATATCATCATTTTATTTACTCTTTTGCCCTGATTTTTGTTTTCATGTTTTTTATTCATTTTCTTCCTTCCTCATAATTTTATGCAACATGCACACAATTTTGTCACGCTCACCGAGGATTGAACAAGACAAGCATGCACGGTATACTATCCCACCTACAAGTGATACGGCAGTTATATAACGGAGACAGTCTAATTCATGTATAGATGCGTTTGGAAATGGTTACCGACTTGGCAAATGAAATTGGCGTGCAGAGTTCAAATTTCCTTTGAGACTATTTACGTTTATTTCTCGTTTTTGACAGTGGAAAAAGGCATTAATCTAGTTCTCACCATTTCTGTTACATTTCAAGGAAAAAAAAAATCCCGCTGACATAGTTGGCCAACTCACCAATGAGAAAGACAAAACTGTATTAAAAAGCAGACTGAAGTAGAATAAGCTCCGTCGAGTTATGTTTGCCTAAGGTAGCGCTACTGCTATATTTATTTATACTAAATATTCACCCAATACTAGACTCGAGTGACACTTGAGGTTAACAGATACTGTTACAAATGTTAATGATGCATGAATATGTGATATAATGAACGAGTAAGTGGTAAGAGGTGATTCCTATCAGGATAAGATGGAAGGATAATGTTTGACATTTAACTTGGAGAGATTAAGTTAGTAGTGTTTCAGGGAAGCACCAAATGGGGATTCTCTTCTACAAAGTGGTATTTCCTTGGCGAAATCTACCATGCTGTGACTCGAACGTTTCTACAACGAGTTACGTATACTTTCAAGGTTTAGTCTGACACAAGACGGCAATGTAGGAAACAGAAGTAGCTAACGAAACTAAAATGTTAATAGAGTTTTCAAGGCACAATTTCAAAATATTTATGGTCAGAAAAATATGGTGCAAACGATTTCAGTGTCCCTAGCCAATGAAATTTACTTACATATTTTTCAACGCCGCCATACAAAACATTCACAAAATTTAAAGTTTAAAAAACCACGTCAGTGTATATATATATATATATATATATATATATATATATATATATATATATATATAGTCATGATAATATATAATATATAGTTCAGGGAATTGTACATGTAATAGGTTTCTAAACGGATAATCTTTTTCAACACCAGCAGATGTTACAAATCCAAAGGAGTAATACAATAACCCCTGTCATATTCTTAAATAGCCTCGTCAGATTGAGACATTCATATGGAAGCCATGAATGGCGCCCATTCCGTTCTAAACTGCTAACTATAGACAACCGCTTTCTTAGATCAATGGTTAAAAATGGCTTCGACAAATAGGTTTTAGAAAGAAAAATCTCTTTTGTTATGTACTGCACTGAGGCTATAGTACCACAAACAAAGACAAATGTACGAAATAACGCTACCTGCTTCACTTGAGAACTTCCAACAGCAGCAACAACTCAAAAGTATAGCACCTATAACTCGAAAAGATAAGAATGACTCTGAATAATACTGGACTTGAGAAATTTCTTTTCCTGAAAATTGTTTTAATAACAAGATTTTATAAATTTTAACCGAGATTATCACTGGGTATTCGGTCAATGAATGTCGAATGTTTCCTCATAGAGAAACGGCTAATATGGCAAATATAACTGAATGTTAAAGAACCCATGTCTTTTAAAATAAAAACCCATTGAAAATTGAAAACAATAAAGAAAGAGGAATAAAGAAAACATAATATAACGATTGACACTGGACTTAAAATTCTTAAAATCAAACGTCAGTGGAATGCAAGAGATTGGAAGAGAGTGCGAGAGAAGTAATTGTTAGCATAGAATTTGAAGGACATATCTAGCAATTCTACTGGAAAACATAGCACTCACGTGGCCTAATCCGGACACGAGAGATAGCGAACATCAGCGAGCCAGTTATCTAACGACCTTGTGTGAATGGGTTGTAGAACGGGCTGCGGGGCCTTAACGAAGAGATAAAACTGGTAAGAGGTAAACAAGATAGAAAGATCTATGGGGAGGGCTATGATCGTCTATGTCATAAAGGGACGCGACATATATAAGAAGGAGGAGGGAAAGAGGGGAAGGGGGAAATATGAAAAGATTAAAGACTGACAAGGTTTTCCAATTTCCTTTAACTGACTAGCTTTGAATTGATGGTGTAACGAAGGCGGGTGGCGTTAGCGTTAGAAAATGGAGAAACACGTCTAAAGTTCACAAGGGATGTGAGCATGTGAAGGGTGTCCCTTCACATGCTCACATCCCTTGCGAACTTCTACTTCCCTTGTGAACTTCACATCCCTTGTGAAATTCTACTTCTGTGTGCTGTGTCGGCACATAGAAGTAGAATTTATTTCTATAGAATAATTTTGTTTCAAAATCTCAGTAAAGTTTGTCATGATCAATAGATTTTTTTTTTAACGTAACATTTTATACAGAATAAAATAAGTAATGAATAAACAAATGACCGCTAGTAATGTCTAGAGTTTCAGGTATTGTGAAATTAGATGCAAATGTTCGCATCAAGAAATCTCACTTATCTCAGAGTGTCCTGGGAATGATAATAAACTATATCCGGCAGCAAAGCCTCTGATATGGTGGCTTTGATGATCGTGGGGCCACATCTTAATTGTTGTTGTTCCCAGGTCTAACTTGATTCGTGGTACTAGCAACTGTTATGGTGGGTTTGATGATCGTCGGACGACATCTTAATTGTTGTTCCTGGGTCTAACTTGATTCGTGTTAGTAGCAACTGTTAGAGTATCGGCTATTGGAAAATATTAAGCGCCCAAGTTGGGATCAAAACACTATGAAAATATAAAAAAAATCTATCTATAAAAGACAGGATGTGTGTCTGTGTGTAACGAATGCACGGCCGCAATTTTCAACGGAATTGCACCAAAATTTACATGCACATGCTCCAAGTTAGCAGGAAGGCCAAGACCGACTTTGCATTTCCCAAATCCCATCGACAGTGGAAATAGATTTTTTCATGCTTCTACGGCAGTTTTCATGTAGTTTGTGGCCATTTTCTACTGGCCAGAGTGAGAGACTATAGATGGCTGCCACGAATAAGCAGGAAGATTCTATTGGCCAGCCTGAGAGGCAAGAGCTGACTGACACGAATGTTAACTAGCATGCTAGCATGCAAAAAGAATTCGATGGCTGCATTCGTCATGAGTGGGAAAAATTTAAATCTGCATGGCACTTTACTCCAATTGGCTCACTCGCTTGCTTAAACTCAACGTTGATTCTGATTCCGCAGAACTGGGTTGGGTGTGAAAAAGTATTTGTTGTTAACGTTCTTTTTTTCATTCGGTTTCTCCAGTTACGAGTCTTTTTTTTTAAAGTTGATCGTTTTGTTTAGTTTTCTTTTTCGTAACAGATTTAATGTTTAATATAAAGCTTAGAAAAAATTTGCAGTTTGAGATGGGCAAGAAGTAAGGCACGTAGCAACATCAGCACGGCAAAGGGCACTCCTTTAAAGGTAAGGAAGGGCAAAAATATTTTACGTCAAGTGATAGCGATTGATGTATGAGTCGTACGATTTTTGAATCAAGCACAGGCAACGCCGGGCCATGCTGCTAGTTTTATATTAAAAAATAACATTAATACATATTTGTAAACACAATAAAAATATCACAAGTAATACATATCTATAAAGAGAAAATAATGCCAGCAATACATGTTTGTAAAATAAATTACTACTACTGCAAATAACATTACATTTCAGCATTAAATGGCCCATAATATGGAGTTGATATGCCGCTAAACAAGCAAGCGACTGTTATTTTAAAATTACATGGCGCAAATTTTTCATCTGAGTACTGATCTATGAAACATGTATAAAGCTTAATTTTATGGTCAGTTTATTTTATGTTAATTGATATCATTTCTAATGTTAGGATGTATCGGAAATATTTGCGTTTTAATATGTTTGTACAAATACTGCCAGAATAAAATATCATTTCCTCTTTTGTTTCATAAAAAACTCATCGATTTTAAAAAGCTTCTAAGTTTGACCTTTCACACATAGTGATTGATGCGAGCCAACTTTGTTATAAAAATCCATTTTAAAGTTGTTCTTTGTTTTTTAATAGAATTTTGGAATTTTTGTGTAATTAAACCTAGTATAGATCAAAGTAACTATTTCTAATAAAATTCAATTGATTTCAGGAATATTACTATTTTAATAGATTTTTTTTGTCCAGATTATCGAATTCTTTGTCAAACAACGGCCATTGTCGATTTTTGCCAATTAAAGGAAATGGTTGGCTCCATAGACGTTTAATTCAACTTTAATTAATCGAAAATTTTGTTTTTCTTTGCAATACGCAAATTAGGACTGTTGCGTTTGCCGCTATTATAAGAAAATAAATTAATTGAATTTAATTAATATTTTTGAACAAGACATTAAGATTTTCATCGAAGCTACCTATTCCTGTGTCCAATGTAGATCACACAAGTTAATGTTCTGGCCTGCGAAATATAAATCGAGAAAGGCTCTAATTTGTTAGAAATTGACATTTCCTTCATTTGGAAGGCTAATTTATTATTTCAGGAAGAACTAGGTCTATTTCTTTTTCGGTAAGACGAAAATTCGTAAGTTTCATTTCAGGGATCAAGTTTTATACATCCTCTTACGAGTTCCACTACGCAGTCTGTTCTGTTATCTATTAATATTGTGGAACGATCCATCTCCCCCACCCCATAAATAGGTCTGTCCTGAACGCATATATTAACGAAAACTTAGCTGACATACAGAGTTTCAGATTCAGGAGGTACCTGAGTTTTGTTTATCTAGAAGAGTTATCTCTCCTTTGAGTTAATTGAGTGTTTTTTTTTTTGTTTTAATTTTTTCTAGTCCAGCTTAGGTTACGGCCGACACGAATTTTGGATTGTTTACGAACTGATTAATTAACGTTAAAATTATCGTTTTATTTTTCCGTTATCTGTGAAGCCTTTTGAACTTATGTATTTTTCAGTTTTCTTTTGTTTTGTTTTTTTTTTATTTTTTCTGTCCCCTTTGTCCTCGCTAAGCATTATTTTTCTTTAATGTATTTTCTTTTTTCTGTTTCAGTCCCACTCCAGTCCTTAATTCGTTTTTATTGCTAGTTTAATCCGGTTTTAGTTTTTACTTGTTTAATCGTTGTTGCTTTTATCCTTAGTCAGCCTTAATCCGTTCTTAATTTTGTTACTAGTTTAATCTTTTTTCTTTAGTTTTTACGGGCTTAATTGTTGTTTTTACTCTTCAACTTTAATTCGTTTTTATTTTATTTTATTTTTATTTTTTTGTTTTTCCACGTTATGTAAACAAAGTTTAATTTCTTTTCTTTTTTTCGACTCTAAATCGTCTTTCTTGGTCGACAGAGATTTTTCTTTTTATTTCGTTTTTTATTTTTATTTGTATTATTTGAATAAGGACGAACTTGTAATTGCTTGACCGTGGTGGTTTGGCCCACCATGGCGGAAAATTTGAAAGCACCGTGGGTGCAAATGAATAATATGTCAACGTTAAAAAAGAAACGGCTTGGGATAAAAGATACGAATTATTCTGAATAAACATAAAAGAAATGTACGGACCATACACAAGCGGAAATGAACTCCTCACAATTCCTGAAGCAATAGATGCCGTGAAAAGAAGAAAAAAAAACAATCTCCCTGCTGAACACCGACGTAGAAACTTGAAGACTTATTGGGGTTAGAATGGAAAGAATGGAAAAAAACTTTGAATTGCCTCAAAATATAACGCAATATCCTAGCCAGGAGGTCTAATGCACTATGGGATATTTTGCTGGCGACTGTCGAAGAGGCAAAACTATTGGCAGGAAGTAACTTGGCTACAAAATCAGTTCGTCCTCAGAGAGAGTATATGAGTACGTGACGAATAAAATGACCTTCAATGTAGTAGCGTTGAACATGAGGATAGGTTTGGGTCAGTTTTGCCCAATACGATCCAGTGGATGAGGTGACTGCAACAATCAGCAAAGATGGAATTGCTAACGGGGACTTTGTCCTGCAGGTTACCTTAACACGAAAAATTTGTGGGGAGATCCCTAATGTTTTAATGCGCAGGGACAAAATGATGTCCGTTGTGATTGAAGGCCGTCGTCCCTACTGCTAGGCATGCGGTGCTTCGGAACACATGTCCAAAACGTGTCGCGCCAAAAAAAAAGACAGCGCCTCGGCCTAGCCATGAAGTAAGGGAAGTGTCCAGCAAGGCCACCTGATGTTGTTTGGAGGGAGGAAGCAAGGAAGGGACTGAAGTCATCAAACTCTCCCCACAGCAGGAGGACTCACAGCAGCAGTAACGACTCCAGGAGAGGACAGAGCCTGAAAAGCAGCGCCATCCACTGCCTCCGTCCCTAAAAGGATTCAGCAAGAAAAGAAACACCAGCCCAAGCAGAAAAAGCAGCAGCAACAAGACGAACAGCAACAAAAAATAAAACAGTAGAATCAACAACAGAAACAATAAAACCACCAGCAACAAAAATATCAACAATAGAGGAAAGAACAGAAACAAGATGCCCAACAACAAAACGGCCAGCAACACCAACAAAAACTACAGCAACATGGACGGAAAGAACAGCAGAAAGAACAACGTGGCGCGGATTCTGATATGGAAGTGGAAGAAATGTCTCCAGAACGGTCCTCTACTTTAAAGATGATGATGGTGGAGGAAGAGTAAGAGAAGCTTATGAAGAATGAAAAGCGGACTGGACGAAGCAGGAAGTATATCGAAATGGACAAAGTCAGGTCCCAATTTGTCCTTGTGGAAATTGAGGACGTATCTCCCATATCAAGCAGCCGCCCCTCTTCAGCTGCTCAGACTCCGTCCCCGTCAATTTCCACCCCTCCCCAACAATCAACTGCCCCGTCCAACCCGTCCAAGAAAAACATAAAAACATTTTCCCTAGGCGGATTAAATTTGCAGAGTCAATAATAGAGAGGTAGTGAGGGACATTCCACACAAAAGAAGGTCCTCCTCGGTTCCCTTTTCAAAATCACCTCCGTCGATGACAAGTCGGTGGAGGATCTCTGTAACTTCTCTAAGGCCCCAGGAATTATAACTTTGGTCCAGCCTATTTGAGTCAAATGAAACGTTTCAGGAACTACGCTTGGCCCAGATAGGTAAACCAGAACTAAAGAAATTGAAAATATTGTGCAGGGAGGATCTCGGTGGTTCTCCACCCGTCCCTATACAGGACCTTAAAACTAACATATATCATGGACGTTGGCGATAGTGTCCTGGATGATGTCGGAGTTGGGCAAGGGGAGACTAGGGCCAATCATCATGTTCCTCACTCCCGCAGATTTCCGCCCAGTATGTGAATGAGGTATTTTTTTAATTTCAAATTGAAAAAATGCCTGTCAAGATAGCCAACTTGAATGCGTATTGCTTGATAGATCTAGGTAAGGTTGCCTGCCTGCTTAGTGACATTCGGGGTAGATGTCTCCGCGATCGAAGAAACTCAATTTGTTTTCGGTGTTGATGCTCGAGTGCCGTCTAGCGACTTTGTTGTCTATTAAGCATATGGGGATCGACTGGCTAGAATCTTTCTTTGCTGGTTAAGCTTACCCTGGATACGAGGGTGAACTTTTTCCATATCGATGTGGAGGTGGAGGTGGTTGAATAGGGCCGATATTGTTGTGAAAATAATTCGGTTCAGATTGTCGCAGTTTATGCGCACGAATACCAGGGCCGTTCCTTAATGGGGTATAGGAATGCCATCCTGGGCTCCAGGATAGACTGGGGCGGGAATCTAGCAGGAAGTCGGGCGATTGTAACTTGGTTTATCTAATCAGCGTGATTGCACTTGTTGATAGAGGCCCGATCGAACACTCTGGGTTGGAAGATGTGGACGTGGGCACTTAAGTGGCCATCTACCTGTGTAGCTAGCTACCCGGATAGAATGTTAGTAGGGCCGATTCAATCAACTAGGTTATCCCACTTTTCAATGATTAGGCTATTTCAACCAGAGACATGTGATTGCCCAGACTCTATGCCTAAAATAGCTAGATGATGGAAGTTAATTCTTTTACTAGACAGGCGGGACTTCCGACAACAGCTAACGACATAAATGAAGCGGAAACGATTAGGGCGATTATTGGGAATAGGTGATGTGAGAGGCTTAAGGAAAGGATTAGGTCGTATACCACAGAATATAGCCAGCGGCTCGCATTAGATAAGGCTAATAGCGAAGGCACGAGGTTAGTCTTTTCCGGATAGTTCTAGCTAGAGGGGCTCTGTAGCATTCGACTAACAATCGTTACTAGGGCCAGGTAATTAAGCATAAGATAAGGTGTCTTCGGAAGCTGTAAACTTGACCGCAGAATTGTGCAAGGAAGTGTTTCAGCGGCATTTTTGGATCTGGTTTACCAAGCGAGGGAACATCTAAAGATAAAATACAGCGACATCTCTTATGTTTTGACATCTCTCATGTTTTGCTCTCTGTCTTAAGGCAGTGGGTGACACATTCGAGGCTCCACCTAGTAACGGAAACACGACTGAGAAAAACAAACAATAAATGTGCCTGAGACCGAGATTGAGGGGGATGGGCAACCACTGACAATTGGCCAGAGTGGAAACGCTAGGGGTCCCCACGAAAATCTAGGGCTTGTGTCACATCTCATCTCAGTGAACGGATTGAGTAAATACTGAATTCAACAAACCTCGTCGGAGTCAGGCATTTCGCTGTCTGGCTGTGGTTGTGGCTTAGTCTCGTTATTGCCAAGACATCTGTCTTGGGTAGAGGGCGATTCAGTCGGGGATTCGTCTAACTTCAGGGACACAACTAAGTATAACAGGCAATAAATATGTCCGACAGTGAAAAAAAACAAAAACAAGAATGAACCCGATCCCGTGAATGCGAGGGGTAGAGAAATTTTGACTAATGGCCCTGGTGCAACAGCCCCGTTTCTCCACAGAAACCTCGACCTTGTGTCACATCTCATCACCCTGGGGGAACTGAGTAAATATCGATTTTATTAACGCTCCAAGGAGTCAGGTGGTTCGCTGCCTGACTCCGAATGTCAAGCTGTTTGTCTTCAGTCAGAAGAAGACACAGTCGGCGCTCTATCTACGAACAGAGACTCAACTGAGAAAAACAGCGAGCCCACGCTGGAGCGACCTGGGTAAATTATGACCATGTTCCCTAGTGCATACGCTAGGTTCCCCACAGAAATATCGACCTCGTGTCACATCTCATATCAGTATGGTTAAACACTGAGACTATTAAACCCTACTAATAGGCAATACGTATTGTCTCGAACAATTCTACTAAAAATCTAGTATTAAATCACTATGCATATGGTACAATAGTAAAACCAATGTATAATATTAATTTATACATAATTATGACTATAGTATTTCTCCAAGGAACTAACATGCGTAAAATAACAAGAACGCCAGTATATCTTGATAGAACTGAATACTGGAAGGATCTGTCTGCTAAGATAATAATATAGATTGCAAAAGCAAGATGAAACATTCCGACAATGTTATTGCTACGACAGTAATAGTAAACAAAATCAGCGTAGTCGCTTAGAAGGAATAACATAACCGCGCCAAATATCGTGCGCTGAGGTTAGCTTTCATGTAAGACATAAGAGAGTCTCTTGAAAATGAAAATTACTTTAGAATATTGACTAAAACTTTTGCGTTTTGTTTGTAACATTTTCCTGATATCTATCTATCTATCTATATATATATATATATATATATATATATATATATATATATATATATATATATATAATTTGCTATACCTGTTCTTTTCTGTGTATAGGAGGCGGTGAGTGCTGTTCTGTGTTTTTCCCTAAACTGTGAAGTTGATAACAATTCGACTAGATTTTAGTTGAACATAATTTTCTAGCTTGATTTCAACACTGGAAGTAGTAGTAGTAGTAATAATAATTATAGATATATGTATGCGTATATATATATATATATATATATATATATATATATATATATATAATGAGTAAAGGCAATAAAAATAAATGGTAACACAGTTTAACAGAAGATCTTTGTCGCCTAATGGACAATTTCCTATAAATTACATAGGAGGAAGAAACACGTGGGCTAAAGTAAGTTATCCTTTTTCATTATTCATATTGATCCTTTTACAGTCTTTAGTTATAGTTGAGGTTTTACGCGCGCGAATTCACACACACACACACACACAAAGATCTTACTTATTATAAAACGCAGATTGTCTGTGTGTCTGTCTGTTTGTATATGCGATCGTATTTCCTACATTTTTCAACCGGTTTCAACAAAACTTCACAGTACCTCGTAAAATTATCTGGCGGTGGTTCTGACAGCGCCAAAAATTGGAAAAACACAATTGTTTTTGCACGAAATCAATTTGAAGGCACGGGTAAGGGTATCGCACCCGGCCGGAAGTTACTGCCAGCTACTCAAACGTCTGAATGCCGTTAACTTCTGGTGTCTCGGCGTTTTTTTTTTTTTGTTTTTTTTTCAGAGAACGATACACAAAAAGTAAAACAAATGAAACATAAACATACACAAGTCCTCCTAAGTAAAAAGAATGACCGGAAACTACTTTAAATACACATGGTGTCCAAATGAAACCCATGTGTACGGTCAAAATGCGGAAGTTAATTTTTAGTCATCAACCAAAAGATATTGCCAACAATTGCTTACTGCAGCCGACATAAATACAGCCGATTTCTTCCACCAAGCAACTCCGGGGTAAAGGGACGTCCTCCCCCTTTAACCTTCACCTGGCCAACCCTCGTGGAAAATAAACCTCCACATCTCAAGTGTTAATAAAAGCGAAGCATGTCAGATTTCCTATTTGTCACTTATCGTATCATTCTCTTGCATTCCTATCTATATTTGATCTTAATTCATATTCATATATATATATATATATATATATATATATATATATATATATATATATATATATATATAAACAGATGCAAACTATTCCAGGAAGAAAAAAATAAAATAATTAAGTACAAAAATACAAGCCAGTTAATGAACCAGGGAAATGAAATTATATTTAAATGTCATCATAAAAATAAGTTTATATAGTCTTAAAAATAGACATTTATTTTGCATCAAACACTGAAAATATATATATTAGGTTTGTAACTATGCAAGTTTATATATATATGCATGTGTGTATTTTACATGTGTGTATCTATCTATTACTTTTATTACTATTATTACTTTACATATATATATATATATATATATATATATATATATATATATTATTACTATTAAATGATGATGATGTTTAAATGAATAACAACAGATTGCATTTCTGTGATTTTTATTACTGCTTGCGAAGTTAAAGTTTTATCCATGAAATTTTCCCCTACCTTCCCTTACTGCAATATTCTCAAAAAAATCTAAATAGGGTCTGTAATGTGATCGGTACTGAATTAGCTTCTTGACGTCAGCCGCTTTCTTACAGACGTGTTGTGGCTTCCCTCTGTCTTTTCTACAAATATTTTCATGGCTACTGCACTGATGAACATTTTCCCCTGGTGCCCTGACTACATGAATTTAAGTGTACTACTAGATTGGCATATAGGTCCCGACTTTTTACTGTTGAAATAGTTAAATTTTAACCGCCCTTCTAACAGTTTCTTTCCTTGCACTTCTCCATATTGGAACTCCATTCATCTCACTTGCTTCCCTGATAACTACAATCATCAAAAACCTAAGTGCAACATCAGTCACCATGTTATGTTGCGTTGATACCTGTTCTTTTTTCCTTTCTTCAACCCCCCCTACACCCACACTTTTCTCTCATTTTCACTCTCCATAACCCCCTGTGTGATAAGGGCACTTCTGATTTGCTTAGGGTGAAATGCTTAAAAAAAACCCAAAACATTGAATATAAAATAATTAGGGTACTGAAAAAAGCATCTAATAAAATAATTAGGGTACTGAAAATAGCATCTACCAGAATCAAAGGTAAAGCTCTCCCTACCAACAGCTAAAATAATGAAAGAGTGCTCAATACAATATATATATATATATATATATATATATATATATATATATATATATATATATATATGTATATATATAAGGCTGGATGTGTGTGTGTGTAACGAATGGACGACCGCAATTATTGACGGATTTGCACCAAAATTTACATGCACATGCTCCAAGTTAGCGGGAAGGCCAACACTGACTTTGCATTTCCCATCGATAATGGAAATAATCGATTTTTTCATGCTTCTACGGCAGTTTTCGTGTAGTTTGCGCCCATTTTCTACTGGCCAGAGTGAGAGCCTATAGCTGGCTGCCACGAATAGGCAGGAATATTCTATTGGCCAGTATGAGAGCCAACAGCTGACTAACACGAATGTTAACAAGCATGCTAGCATGCAAAAAAAATCGATAGCCGCATTCCTCACAAGTGGGAAAAATTTAAAACTGCATGGGACTTTACTCCAATTGGCTCACTCGCTTGCTTAAACTCAACGTTGATTCTGATTCCGCAGAACTGGGATGGGTATGAAAAAGTATTTATGGTAACATTCTTTTTTCATTCGGTTTTTCCAGTTACGCGTCCTTTTTTAAAGCTCATCGTTTTGTGTTCATTTTGTTTAGTTCTTTTTTCGTACCAGATTTAATGTTTAGTA
>OZ010594.1:59801193-59833693 GCA_963932145.1 Acanthosepion lycidas | reverse complement strand
TCTTTTTTTTTTCCTTCTCGAAGTGCAATGTATGGGAAGACAGACAATTCTTAAAGTACCCTTTGTTAAGGCAAATAAATATTCTAATCCAGTAAGCACTTGGATTATGATTACGATAACCAACATGGGTATCGTCTTACTGCAGAATTCCCTTTTCTACATGCATAAATTTTGAATTATTTCGTTATGAAATGATATAGAGATCGTGTTGAATTTATATATATATATATATATATATGGGAGAGAGAGCGAAAACAGTGTCAGTGTGATATATTTTCATTTGTGATCAATCTATCCGATTTTGACCAAACTTGGTACATAAATTGTAGAATGTAAGAGATAGGTTCTTAGCGTAAAAAATCGATAAATAATAAAAATTAATAATCGATAAAGCCGTTGAAAGTCGATAAATTAAACATTTTTCCACCGATTTTGTTCAAAACCGGTATGTAGTTTTCTTACATAATGGCGAACTCAGCGATACCTCATTTTTATTTCTAGGCCACTGCGTTTAGTGAAAAACTGCGAAGAACGAAAGATCGATTTCAGCACTAGTCCATTTCAACACAAATTTTAAACTAAAAAATCCCTGAATTTTCAAGCAATCTAATACAAATATCAATCAATTATAGCCAGCAATATGTTGATTGTTTAACAGTTAGTTTACTTGATAATTGAGTCCACCCATATAGTTAAAACCTGCGTAAATAACGAAAATTGACAATTTGTACTGGTCCCTTTCTTATTTTTCGTTGATCCTTCAACTAATTTTCAGCAAACTTAACAACTGCTTTATAAATGTAACCTTTTTTACATCCCTGGTAGCAGACTGACAAATTGAATTTCAAAAACTCCAATATAATTGTGATCTGAAGTGGGTCTTCATATTGCCTCTTTTACCCCATCATGTCCTCGATTTCTTCTGCTATATCAGTAACTGCATTAATTCAAAATATTTTTTTAATGAAAATACTTTAAAGTAATTGAAGAAGATAGACTGTTGGATCAAAACATGATGCGGCTTTTAATCCATTCTAATTGAAGTCTTTTTCTGATCGACAGCTGGGTATGGCTGCTAGTATATATATATATATATATATATATATAGATAGATAGATAGATAGATAGATAGATAGATAGATAGATAGATATGTATATTTAGGCAGCATAATTTCATTCAAACAGCTTTGGTGAAATAATTTAGATATATCTCGATTAGTCTTTGTTTTGATGCTTTCGAGTTTGTGGATTAAATTTTTGGTAGATTTAAAAAAATTGAGAAACATACCCAAATTACTTGTGAAAATAAAAACTCAGAGAAAATTTTCGTATTTTTCTTCAACTGCCATTTAAACAACCCGGTACTTACCCAAACTTTAATGGCAGGAAATTATATTATGGTTGCAAGTTTAGTCCAAATTTATGTATCCCCTCCCTCACCACATAAAGCACCTCTCTTCTCTTCTTTTTAATATACATACTTTTCTCTCGTTGGAACCACTACAACCTCTTACTTTTATATATATATATATATATATATATATATATACATATATATATATATATATATATATATATATATATATATATATATATATATATATATATATATAAGGTTGGTTCAAAAATAATTTCGTTTTTTAACATATGTTTCTATGTGAGAAAACGAAATTATTTTTGCACCAACCTAATATACATATATATATATACTTGAAAATTTTAATTTTTTATTTAGTTTTTTTTTTCCAGCATTCTTATATCTTTCTGTTTGGTGGGAGTGAGAGATTACAAAAACTGTTTATACCATCCATTGTCCCAATGTCTTCCGGTCACTCCCTTAGCCATTTTCAAGGAGGTTTTGTTTTGTTTTGATGTTGTTTGTTTTTGTTCATGTATTACTGTTTGAGATGTATTTCTTTGTGTCCTTTTGAATACGAATATGAAATTCCGAGCCTTCACATGTTGAACGCGGCTGGAATTCGAAACCTGTACACTGGCGGGCAAAATATTTGGATCCACTTTGGTAAATTAATTATTCTTATTAATTTTACACCAAATCGAGTTTGGAGCCCTTGTTCCTTTACTTACCACCAGAATGTTTCAAGAATTTAGAGATGCGGAATTATTACAGGCCAGTTAAATGTGTTCATCCACAAGAAAACTTTGTTGCCCGTGAGGTGTTGCAAGAAGCAACGTAATTCTGGAAAAAAATATCAATTTTCGTAGTCTGGCAGTACATGAGACACTGGTAAATTATTATGTTTTTCGCTGCTTAAGTTCCCATAATCTTTAAGAATTTCATCGCAACAACCAATTTTTACCACATTTTCAATTTATCTTGCATGGTTTCTTTTTTTTTCATTGATCTTCTTACATATTCTCTTGCGTGAGAATGTAACTATATTTTGCATCCATCACTAAAACTTAGTTTTTGCCACTTTCGAGCATCCCATGTTAGAAAGAGTTTTTATCACTACTATCATCTATTCCGATGTTTTTTGGTTAATCGTGTTTTTAGCTACTATATGCTCGTTAAAGTTCTTTATTCTGCGAGCTGTATCAATTTAAACTTCACCGTTAAAACTGCATCCAGTCCTCATTCGTCTGGCTGTTAATTTTCTGTTGCCTACGCAAACTCACAATATTTCTTTCATCGATCTTTTCCAACTCTTTTCCAGACACATCCTGTATTAGCAGACGTCTTTTAGATTGTTTGAACTTTGGTTTTTGGACACTTCCAGCCACCTGACTATCTCATTTGAGTCATCTTCCCCGTCAAAGTCACAACATTCATATTTCTTTCAGTAGAGATTTTAACCATAATTTCAATGTAAAAAAGTCAAGTTAAGATTCAGCTACACTGACTTTTCAAAGCATCTAACTCATGCTTATAAGATGGAAGAATTCCTATGTAGAAATTTGTATATTAATATGGTTTTAACAGATCTTTCTTTAGCCCAATAGCTTCAAGCTATTTACACGACACCATGGAAAGTGTAACGCTCCATAGAGGTTAGCGATAAAAGCACGGAGCTAAACATTCTTAACTTTTTAAGAAAATCAAGATGTATAATCATTTTATGTAATTGTCCCCAAATTTTTGCATTTACACGCCACTGCATATGTTAATATATTTTAAGTGTTTTCCTTGACAAGAGTCTTTCGTCACCTGTTAAAATCTATTAACCTGGTTGTTTATTAAGGGCAGGAATGTCTTCGTTCATGTCCCTTTACATATATATATATATATATATATATATATATATATATATATATGTATGTGTGCATGTATATATATATATATATATATATATATATATATATATATATATTTGTCTGTGCGGGAGCACATACGCACACACACATACGTATATATATATATATATATATATATATATATATATATATATATATATATATATATATGCAGTTAAATTAAAATGCTTCTGTTTTGATAGTTGTATTTATTTTGCTTTAAGCATTTACTGGAAAATAGAAAAATTCTTGTAATTTAATTATTTCGAACTATTGTCCTCATCTTGTTTATTCAATCTTTCGGCCATATATCCTCTACACTCTTTGTGCATCCATTGTTTGACTGATATTGATATATGTTTATTAATATGGGATTTTATTCCAGTGATACCAGTTCTTGTGAACCAAGATTTCAATACTAGATCCAGAGATGGACTAATGACCACATATTCACTTTAACTCACGCTTTTACTAATGCCTATACATAAATGTGATTTAAAGGTTTTATTCTCAATATCAACTAGTTTCGACATTTGGTCATTATGGAGAAATGCGTTACTGGCAAATAGTAAAAAGAAGCATTGGATATTTACATATTTCCCTATATATGTTATCAGTATATACTTTGATGATTTATAAGTGATTGTAACGAAACCTTGTGTGTCGTAACCGGTAAAACGTTTCAGAATTTATAAGTAATATTCAACTCATCAAAGGAGTACATTAGTGCACATCAAAAAAACAATTTCCGTAAGACAAAGCAAAATGTTTTTAGTAAGGAAGAAAATATCCATTGAACTGCTATGGAATATAAATTCTCCTACATTGCAATAAATATTAGACAATTTCTTTACGGGTTAAGAGGGGGCTACAGAAAAGTGTTTCTACAGAAGGACGCTGGCACATGTAAGCAAAGAATAAATTTTAAATAAAAATAGAAACATAAAATATATATTTTATCTAGAATACGAAAGCGTCACTTGAAATGCCTGCGGCGTATAATGAAGAAATAGGGTTTAGTAGAAAGTAACGTTCACAAGTTATACTGATAGCAGATGGAACACCGGGAGTCAGAGATAATAATATAAGTGACAAGTGGATGGCAAAAAAGGAAATGGGTGGGAGAGCACTACCATTGCTTAGAACTCTAAAAGATAAGAAGATGTGGAAAGGTGTGATCGTCCACGTTCTGAAATGACACGGCAGGTAAACACAAGACATGCGGGTAGCATGATGGTTATCGGTTCAGTATTCGACAAACCGCGTTCAAATCACTTTAAAAATCGTGTCAAATCTGTTTAAAATTTATGCCATTTTAAAAAGCAATCATCCATCACTTACGCCACCAGTATGTTATCCTGATGCATAAAATAAGATGTATTAGGTTTAATCTTAATGGTGAATAGAATAGTTTCCCTACCAGGATATGATTTACGAGAGGTACGGCTCTGAATTAAAAGCGATAAAGTCAGTGGGAAACAGTTGCATTATCTTTTCCAAGATCATTTCTCAAGACATCTTTCTCACGATAATTCACAGAAACTTTGGAGACTTTAGACATAGAATTAAATATGAAAACATTCGGCATTCATTGACCAAGCAATTGGTTTGATTGTATTTTTTTCTATTATTTTATTTCACTAAAGTAAGTTACACAACTCCATTATTTTTTTTTTTGTTCTTTCGAATATTAATAGTGAATTATTTCCTAAACTGTAATTTGAAATAGTGCGATTATGCAATTATTTTCTCTTAGAATAACCCGCGATAAGCATTTTAGTTTTTGCTGATTTTGAGAGTCATCAGGTGATGTGATTTCATTTATTTGGTACAGTTCTTTTTTATGGTTCTACAGGGTCAGTCCAAGAGATTCGAAGTATAATGGTCATTGCTTAGAGTCTCATTCGCTCAAAGAAATTTTTAATCATTTATCTGAGATTTTAGATATTTCTAACCGACTTTAGCGTCGTGCATAACATCCATATGAAAGTATTATTCTCACTAGGCTACTAAAGAACATGACTCAAGTTTTCAGGTTAAAGTTTTGGTTTTCAACCAGTTTGCGGTGTTGGGTGTAACTTCTATGTTTAATTTTGTCATCTTTTATATTAAATTTGTTCAAACACAGTATTTTAGTATTTTCATATTCTAAAATTTTATGATGAATTCAGTGTACATGCCATCAGTGTTTTCAGTCCAATTTCAGATCATCGTTCTTTAAAGTAAGGCCACCCCGCAAAAAAAAAAAAAAAAAACTAATTTTTCATGATATAAATATGAAGAGGCTAAAACATTAATTTCTCGAAATTTCATAAAATTACATTACTGAGAATAACGAAGATAAAAAAAAAAAAAATAGAAAGATTTTCGAAAACAAAAGGTTTAAAAATAAAATCAGTCATTTGTAAATATGTCCTGAAATTGTCATTAATATCCGACAATTATTTAATTTTTGCAAGAATTTCCAAAACAAAGATTTAACGCCAAACAGATGCTAAAATTACCCATACTAATCTTTGACTCTCTCACTGGAGCAAGAAAAATGAGTTATTTAACCATGGTTTCGAACATTCTAGAAAAGATTAATATATTTAAAAATAATAATGCAAAAATAATTTTCTCTTACCTCTTAATAATAACAAACATTTTGACGACAAAACTTTGTTTTTATCAAGTTTGGGCCCTTTTTCATCATTGTAGGCTCCTTTTTTAAAAATAATTTGGAAATACCTATTTAAAGATATATCTTGAGACATTCCTTGGAACTCTTGCAAGATGTACTAAAACATCTTCAATTCTAATATTATTATCTTACTAAGCACCAGATTCCGGATTTTAGCCCAAGTTCTCGGAAACTGTAATCAGTTAACAGTTGTTAAGTCTTGGAAAGTGAAAAATTTTTTTACTGATAGTAAAATAATGTGTTCTTTTTTTTGCTTCAAAATGAATTTCTATCAAATGAAATGTTTGGAAAATTTAAATATCAGTCATCGTTTGCTTTTAACGTTTGAACTCAGCAATAAACTAGGTTTCCAGATTTCTTTTGAAATGCCATTCTTCACTTTGCCGGTTTAAATAAAATAAATGAAGAGGTTAGTCTAAGACATACATTTAATTATGTGTGTGATCTAAAAAATGTGGTGATTCATGTGTTTTTGATCAGTAATCAAACTTTTAAAGAATTGTCTATGGAAAAGAAAAATGAAAACTGAAAAACAACTTCTAAAACTGAAATTCAATTTTTTTATCTAGAATCTGGAAAATGAGCAAAACCAACGCAGAAAATGAATAAAAGCAAAACTTAAATAATTTTCCGCTCAACCAAGATAAGATACAGTGACGTGCCAAAAGTTATTGGGTAGGTGCCTATTAATGTGTTCAACTCCGCTAGTCCGGCAAAATGCGGCAACTCGACATGACATGGTATCCAAAATCCACCTGAAGAATTCTGCCATGCCAAGTGTAAATTATCAGCAAAAGCCGCACTTTGCATGCCCCCTATATATTTCGAACAACCAGTCTGGCTGTTTTCTTTATTTTTTGTGATTTATTTTGCCACTTTGATCCAGAACTTGTTTACCTCCCTTTGACATCCACAAATTCACAGACTGTTCACACCGATTTACCAGATGTCAGAGCAGAACTGATATAGGTCTGAACATGCTCATGATGTCAAGCTATGAAGGTAACACCGATTACATTTACATAGGATTTTACCGCGTCCTGGCCTGCAAAGCCTCAGAAGTTTTGAGGGGCGTGGAACAACCTCTTAATTGCTGTTTTTCCCAGTTCCATCCGGCCCCGTGGTTTTGGTACCTGTTAGGATCCCAATTATGGGCAAATAGTTACCCCCATCCAAACTGGGGTCAAAACACTGTTAAAGTGTAAACATTTTATAGTCACAATACAAGCAATACATTCGCTTAGTAAAACATTATCAGCAATACATTTTTTAAAAGAAATTACTAATGCAAAGAAAATTTCGTTATTAAATGACTCATAAGATATTGATACACCGTCAAACAAACTATTTTACCGTGAATTTCATAGTTGTGATGTCATAACCTTGTAAGGTAACAGAAAAAGAACTTTGAGTGAAATTAACAATAAGAATACTGTAGTTAAGAGGCCTTGCAAGAGAAGGTAATGAAAATTGTAAATAATATTAATAATGCAATGTTCCAAAGGTTAGGAATATTGTTTTTACAATACTGTTGAAACTTGACTAATGCATGGAATAATAATGCAACACTAAATGTACTTAGAACAAAATGTATTGAAACAAGAAAGTGTACACAATATTTACATATAGTCTTTTGTATATTCCTGGGAAAACAGTTCCTGGAATGTGTGTTGACTGAGTCGCAGTCGGGCAGAGTCTCTTGTTGGATCTCCTCGATTCCTCTCACTCTCTTCCCGGTACCAACCATATTTATATGGTCGGTACTCCACTATGCAAATTAGGTGGATCCTACCACAACAAATACTGAATTCAAGATAGGATTAAAATTTCGGTTTAGATTACGTTGTTCTTTCAGCTGCTCAAAAGAGCAAGGCAACCTTTTTGTTTTTCCTAATATTTCACCATTCTTTACTAGACTTCGTGTATCTCATTGTTTATAAGAAGCATCTTATTTACATTTAATGTTGCTTTATTATAAGCTAAGTTTTGGTTGATTTCGATGTTTGGGTAGATATCAAAACAGTCGATGTTTCAACTTCGTATATATGATGCGGGTAAGATATGATTATTTTTTAGACATATTTCGATAAAAAAAAAGCTATTTCTCTTATGCTACTCGCTGGAATAGTTTAATAGTTAATTAGGTTAATTATAGAAAGTAGGTTAATACTATTTACTTTTGCCATTCATTTAACGGGAAAATTTCAACTGGTTTCCTTTGAAGAGCAACATTTGAAATCTTAGCCTATTGCTGGGCATGAAAGTCGACTTTTTGCACCTGTTCTAGGGAAGCAAATTTCTTCTTCTTCTTCTTCCGTGTGACAACAAGACGTGTGTGATCATAGCTCTGCAACACTTAATGTATTTGGCTTCTGTAATTGTTTATTCATTGTCATATTGAAGCTTGCGGGTTTCGACAAAGATCAGCCTTCTTTGCACATTGTGGAGCGGCACTACATATTCAGAAATCAGTGCAACAAATAGCATAAGCCACATCACCTGAGGAATACAAACAACAACAAAAACTAAAATCTACACTAATCCAATGACAGCTACTGGTAATGAAATATTCATGTTATAAATTTCAACTAGTAATGGCTGCTTCACGAATAAATGTTAAATGTTTCCTTATAGAGAAACGGCTTATATTACAATTACCATTATCCTTTCTCCTATCTCTACCGTCCATTGAAACAAACTCTTTACATAAGATATTTTGTTTCCTCCTGCTTCTCTTTCCTTCAATGTGTCCTGCGAGCCTTTAATTTTCTAAGCCGTCTTTCCTCATTATTTTTTCGACTGTTTTAACTGTCTCTTTCTGATTGTCTGATTGTCATTTCTATTTTTCTCATGACTTCCCCTTTGCTCACATAATCTATCTATGTCACTTCAAAATTTTTCTTCATCAATGAGGAAATTGTCCAGCATTCACTCTTTTTCGTTTCTTTTGTTTCTAACGATACCTTCCAATGTCTTAATATTTTACTTAACTTCTGGGAGACATTTATATTTGTAAACTTTTTTTTTATCGAGAACATTATTGAAATGAATCTAGCCGATTGCAAATAAATTATCTCGTTAGTAGCACAGTGTCATTTAGTTATATCATTATATCTCCAGTACTTTCGAGACCTGTGTCCACTTTTCTTTCTTTCTTTTCACTTTCACTGAATCTTCTGACACGCTGAACGACAAAAAAGACGTTAACATCTTCTGCTACGAAACATTTACTTTACATTTTTCTGTTCATTATATAATGTATTTTCCTTTACTTACGATTCAAGGGACGTTTTTTAAAAAACATTTAAAGTTTGAGTCAACAGTCGATATATGTGTTCTAATCAAATTTATATCATTTATTCATATACACCAAAATTAATTTCTTGTTCTTTTTCTTTCAATATACAATCATAAAAAGTAATACAACAACAACATCGTTTATTTATTAAAATTTGATTAGAGTCCTCATGTTGGGATTGGTATACATTATTGATAAGATTCAAATTTTACGCAAGTGAAGATTTTATGTAAATTGATTAAATACGCAGGGGATGTTTTTCTAAGATAGCGTTTAATTCATATATTTTACAAGATAACAGTGAATAGTATTAATGAACTGGAAGTAGATAAGTGATCAGAGACTTTAATCTTGTTAGAAAATCGATCTCTTCGGCAATAGCGAGTTTATTTCGTACCGATATTGGCTTTCTTCTCGAAACATTCGATACAGGTCTTCTGTTAAAGAAGAAACATAATGCGAGGAGATCAGTTTACTTCAGAAAATTACATTAATTTATTCCACCCACCAAAGAAAAAAGCATAAAAAAACAAATAAAAAGCAAAAGAATGAAAAAAATCCAAAGAAAAATAGAAAAAAAAATAGGAAACATATCAAAATTGTTGAAATGAAAGATATTCTTGGTTCGAGGTGTCAAGTTACTTTACAAGCTTCTCACGGATTTCGTTCAATGTAAAAAAAAAAAAAAAAAAAAAACAAACAAACAAAACGATCGAATTCTAAGCGGATTCGATGAATTTGGAAGAGATTAACAATCAGACGTTTAGAATTAATAAATTAAATTCGTATATATAACGTTGTTGCTGCTGCTGCTGCTGCTGCTGATGATGATGATGATGATGATTATTCTAGTATTGTTGTTGTTGATGACGATGATTGTAATTCTATTGTTGTTGATGTTTATGATGGGGAGGAGGATTCATTTGATATTGTTGCTACTAGAAACATGAATGTCTTCAAAACTGTTGTTTTTCGTCAAAGATGAATAATTTTTGTAAAGAATTTACAACCGTTTTTATCATTATCTCCATCATCAATGGCAACATTGTTTTGTTTTCGTCATCTTTTTTTAAGTATTCATTAAGATTCCAGAAATGGTAACTCCATAACTGGTGGTTAGAAATCAAGTGACAACAATCTTTCTCAAATCACGCGCACTTTTCTTAAGGAATTTCAATAATACCGTTTTCGGAATAATTTAAAGACTTGTGTGAATTTCGAATTTTGAATTCTTCTTGCCTTTTCGTTGTTGTCTTGGGACTGTTAAAACTGACCAAAAAACGAAGTAGTACTTTTATATCATTATTTAATATTTGTTGAATTATCAAACCACATTATCACTCCTTTAGGCATAAAAATGCTCTGATTTACCTTGGTTAAAATTTACTTCACCTGTTAAAGATCAGCGTAAAATCCGATAAAATGATTAAAAATACAAAGTTTTCTACCACTAACAAGTTAATTCACATCTTCTCTCAAAACGGGTTCATCATCTTTGATTTCCAGGTATTCATCATAATTAGATTCCATGGCCTATGTTAAACAGTAGACGTCGGAATTGGAAAAAGCTTTATTTAAACTCATTTTCTTTTTGTTTCAAAATGGATATGGCCGTCATCTTTCTTCTTCTTCCTCTTCTTCTTCTTCTTCTTCTTCGTCGTCGTCGTCGTATTATTATTATTATTATTATTATTATTATTATTATTATTAATATTATTATTATCATTATCTTCTTTTGCTTTCTGTCCAGTATTATCCCTTGTCGGACCATTGCCCGAAACATAGCTTAAGGCAATGTAGTTAATATATGTAAGTATTACATAACATATGCATTGGTTAGATTTCTTTAAATTGATATTCTACTGAACCAATGAGCAGTTTCATGCCTTGTTTTCCACGGATATTATTATTATTATTATTATTATTATTATTATTATTATTATTATTATTATTATTATTATTATTATTTCCTTGCATGTCTGTTGTATACACTTTTTCTTCAGGATCCCAAACAGAAACCTAGGGTCAAAAACAACTTCATAAAATTTTCCAATGATTATTTTTTTGTAAAAAAAAAGGCAAACTAAGTAATAACCTAAGATTACACACATTATAAACAAAGATCTTCTTAATGTGTGAGCAGTTGCGAGGGTTCCAAGTACAAGTGGAATTATTGATGCCCTCATGTGCTTCATTTATGAGATTTCCATTTCAAGATACTTATATTCTGACCGTCTTTTTTGGAGGGAGTGTCATATTAAAAAGAACGAACATTCTTTTCATGCGATATTTGATCACGATGCTTGAGCGATTAGCTTTGATTGTTCATTTATTCATTGTTGTCCATTCTCTGTGTATTGTAAAATCACATAAAATGTTTACAGGTCCTATCTCTTTAACTGTGTCTGGATGATGCCCATAGCAGTTGCTTGCAGTTTCCTTCCCGTAAAAGTTATATATTATTCAGTGCAGATATTGGCCCTCGCTATCATGAAAAGTTTCATTTTAATTGGAGCTAACACTTTGCAACCTGATAAAAGATTATCGATTTTTACTTGATATTTATCATAGAATCTGCATTTTTGGGTCAACACAGCTTTTCAGTATATGTACATGTTAATATCTAGTTAGCAAGCATTATCCTCTGCAGCAAGGACAAAAACTTTCGTTAACATCTTTAAACCTGTACGTAACCACTGATGGGTACGGGAGTTTGTCAACATCAGCTTACGGGGCACGAACTGTATATTACGAATAAAGAGGCTTATCTTGCCATCGTTTCTGCATTTGGGACATTGCCTTTGTTTGTTTTTTTCTTTTTCTAGGTTCTTTGCCGATGCAGTAAGTATATTTAGTTGCATTTCTTCACCTATTTGAAAATTCCTTTTGAATTTTTTGGCTAACTTTCTTACTGAATAAATTTTCTTATTCTATTAAAGTTATTTAACACATATCATCATCCAATCTTGTAGTTTCCAGTATCTTTAAAGCCCGATTGTTGTGATTTTGTAAGACAGTTCTAGTTGAAATAATCGTCTGCCGCATTTGGATCTGGGCATATACAGACAATCAACACCAGCCTTAGGATCATTCATGCGGTGGCATGTAAGAAGCCTTCTGGTCCAATGATGGTTCACTTAGATATTAGATTGGTGCAAAAATAATATCGTTTTCTCACATATGTTACGATGTGATAAAACGGCATTATTTTTGCACCAACCTAATATGTTGAATCGCTACTGCACCACAGAGACTACATAGATGTTTATGGCTGATATTCTGTCTTGGGAATTCAACTCGGTAACACGAGACTTTCACGCCTGTACTATTCTTTTCTGACTTTCTACTTCATTCGTATATGTTGTATTCCATCACATTCACTGGCTCCACTGTATCTATAGTTCCCTAATATTTGTGACAAAGTCTAGATCTATTGAGTGAGTAATTCTCCTTTTCGTGAATACGACTTTTGCACATTTATCTAAACCGAAATCCATATAGATGTCATTACTGAGTCATTTTACAATATTGCGGATACTCTTTAATTCAATGTCGTTTTTTGGCAAAGAGTTTGATATCATTCATGTAGAATAGAAGATTAATCACATTTTTTTTTACTTTCTATCCATAGTACATGCGAAAGGGCGATTGACAAAAGAAGGATTACAAAAGGTCAGAAGGAGTCTCCTTAAAAGATTCCTCACTGGACATTCATGCGATCTCAAGTGATTTAGGTGTCATATGGCTTTCCAGTCACATGCTATATTTGAAGAAATTTACACCGAGGGGACATTGTACATTTTCAATGCCTTAACGAGCCAAGAGTGTGACACTATTAAAGTTTTTACAGTAGCCTATTCTTCCTGTGCTGGGATTTCTACATATTTTCTGCAGATTTCCATGACCATTTTGTTTATGAATAGTCGATCTTTGCAACCATATGCACCTCTCCTGCATCCTTTCTGTTCCAATGGAAGAATGTTGTTTCACTCGAGAAAAGAGTACGTCAGGATAGCCGTGATCAATTTATACGTAGTAAACAGACATGTTATTGGCCTATAATTTGTCGAAAAATCTATTTCACCAGTCTTTACCAGGATATATGTAATACGTTCAATCATCCATTCTGGGATTTCATTGTGATTACTAATAAGCATTGATACATTTTATACAAGGGTCTTATATATTGATAACATATGATAGAACCAAACATTGGGTACGTTGTGATTTCCTGGAGATTTCCATCTTTGAGTTTTCGCTAGAGCTTGCCTAATATTATCCTTGGTTATATTGTTCCATTCTTCACAAGCTTATCCTTCATTCTTTCTTGTTCACGTTTGATCCAATTTTCATCGGAATTATATTGCTTTAAGTTGCTCTAAATAGTTTCCCAATTATTTTTGCACCTCATCATCCGATGGTGCTTTTTTGACGTAATTAACTGATTTTCCGAATTCCCTGTACAATTTCTCGATGTCCGTTTGAAATATCTTATTTTGCCGATAGAACCTAAAACGCTTTTCATATCGTCTTGTTCTTTGTGCATTTAATTGCAGTTTCTTTTTCAAGTATTTCGTTAATTGGTGATATTTCATTTACTACTTTAATTTTATATTTCTCCAAGATCTTCTTGATTTTCCATATTGAAATATTTAAGTTTCCTGAAATCTAATCTGGTAGCGATAACTCACATCTGATTTCCTCAATTTCTCGCTTTAATTTTGCCATCCAAGTGGGTTATTTTTGTCTTTTGTCAATCTTTTATTTGTCTTGATATTAAGTTTTTCAGAAGCTGCCAAAGCTATTGTATATATACATTATTTGCTTCTGTAATGTTTTCTAATTGTCTGTCCGTAAACAATGTTTACAACGTAGCGTTATATTACATTATTTACTTCTGTAATGTTTTCTAATTGTCTGTCAGTTAACAATATTTACAATGTAGGGTTATATTACATTATTTACTTATTTAATGTTTTCTAATTGTCTGTCCATTAACAATGATTACAATGTAGCGTTATATCACATTAATTACTTCTGGGATGATTTCTAGTTGTCTGTCCGTTAACAATGTTTATAATGTACCGTTATATTACATTATTTAATTCTGTAATGTTTTCTAGATGTCTGTCCGTTAACAATGTTTACAATGTAGCGTTATATGTTTGCACAATATGTTTACTGGACTTTGTCATATGAATCTTTGGAAGCCGATTACTTTCTCGAGTTACTTTGATGGTTATTCAAATGATGTGGTTTCTCGCTTCAGTCGTTTCAACTCTGTTATTTTCAAGGAATTCTGCTCTAATGTCGTCTGATTATATCTTCATCAGTGACAGAATATGTCAGACAATTGTTTATGTCGCATCAAGATTCTTCCGTTTTATACCATAAAGATCGTTATTTCATATCACATTGATTTTAGTTTGTATCTTAAACTCGATCATCTTATCTTTTGCTTCATTTTTGTTTGGATTAGGTTGGAATGTACTTTGTCGAATATTGAGTTTTATCTCATCTATTTCTTTAATTCAGAATATTTTATTTCGTCGGATTTTCCTGGGGACATTAGCCAGCATATTTGGGTCGAGATCAGGTTTTATTTTGGTTCCTATCATATCTCTCCATATTTAGTATGTCTGATCCGTCATGTTCTTTCGTGGACTTTCTATGACTTGTTTATACAATTCAGCATTCCATTCATTTCGTTTTCTTTTTATTAATTAAGTCCAGTGGTGAAGTTCATCCGCTTTTGGTGGCCAGGAGTCTCAATGTTGGTGGAAGAGTTTGTAACAGCGACAGATTTTTCGACCCCAGACTGGTTCCTCTGTGAAGGAAGGTGAACTTGTTTACCCCAGTGACGACCGATCCGATATGATTTTTTGTTTGTAGACATTAAAATTAAAAAATTTATTGTTTTATTCATGCATTTATTATAAGTATTCCTGTCATTATTATTATTATTATTATTATTATTATTATTATTATTATTATTATTATTATTATTATTATTGTTGTTGTTGTTTTTGTTGTTCTTGTTGTTGCTGTTATTATTATTATTATTTTTATTATTATTATATAATGAATAGTTTAGTTGTATATAAAGTATGGTATCCTTCGGTTTCGAAAGACCATGGATCTGCGCCCAAAATGTTATGCCCCAGCTGCTGGTGGCGGCGCAGCATCTGTTATGGCTGTAGAGAATGGAGTTGAACATAATATCGGACTGTCTTACCGACTCTGACTCCGGATTTATCCTCGGGGTTTACTCCCGAAGCCTTTCCTATGACTGGGTATGGCCGCAAGGCAGCAGAGGTTTAAAATAAGTCTGTACCTTCTCTTAGATGGACTACTCCCCAACCCCAGGCCGGGGTGATGAATTCCATACCCGCGAAGTATATATATACACGCATAAACATAGACACATTATTATTATTATTTTATCATCAGGCAGAAGAAAACAAAGGAAATAATAATAATCGGTACCTACTGGTTTTATCAATGTTTGGCGCAAGTCTGATTCGTGCAGAATGTTAGACGGTTATTAGACTTGTATTGCTGATAATAATCAGAAGGAAGAGAAACAAAGAGGAATCCAATAGTAGTGATGATGATGATGATGATGATGATGATGGTGGTGGTCACCGTGGTTATTTTTGGAGGGTATTTTGTTATTTATTTATTTATTTGTAATTTAGAAAACTGCCGTGAAATTTGAATGTCGGAATCTTGTGAAGCAAGTCCTATCTCTTTGGGAACCAAACGCTTATAAAGGAAGATTTTACCGTAGTAATATTAAAGTGATAGGAGGAGGAGGCCTGTTCCCACTGAACGTGTTGACCCACGATGTAATTGATATGATCTGGCTCCTACGTACCAGTCCCCACGTATGTGTAAATATAAACAAACCATATTGCTGACACAACGAAACATATTGCTAAAGTACATGGATCATGACGCGGGTTAAGAAGAACTGCGATACCCAGGGAGGAAACAGATTGGGATCGAAAAGTCTGTAACTGGAAAAACTATACCCAATGAGAACTAGCAGAAGCAACCACTGTCATCTACAAAACCAAAAATTGGAATGCACCATGAATAGACCGAATAGAGAGTTTTTTGGATAAAAAAAATATCGTGCACCTTTCAAGACCAAGAAATGGCATATAGTGATATAATAATAAACCCAGAAATATGGCTCAAATGGCTCTTTTCAGGAGTAACATAGGTACTCCTCAAAACAGAAAAGATACAGAACCAGAAGGACTATAGGCACATCACCTGCTTACCAACAATGTACAAGATCCTCACTTCTAACATAACCGAGAGTGCATAAAACTTCCTTGAGAAAAACAATTTACTCCTAGCATAACAGAAGGAATGTAAAAGAGGAAGTTACGAATGCAAGAACTAAGTATTATCAATAAAACAATGTTGGAAGTTGGTGAAAACAAGGAAAAGAAACTTATCGATAGCATGGATCGACTTCAGAAAGGCGTTCTACAGAGTAACAATCTCATGAATAGAGGAGATCCTAAAAATAGACAGAGTATGACACACGACAGTCAAATTTATATCGAAGAGTTTGAAAGATTGGACGACTACACTAAACATAAACCATACAAACGGGTCATTAGCATCAATAGCAATCAACTCAAAAAATCAGATTCATTGTCACCACTACTCTTCTGTCTTGCATAAGCGTCACTCAACTACATACTGAACACCAGTAGCTACTGATACAAGGCAGAAAATGACAAACTGAACCACCTATTCTATATTGATGATCTTAAAATATTTGCTAAGGATGATGAACAACAGGAAAACCTATTCATGATTGTCAAAACTTTCAACGAAGATATTAGGATGGAGTTCTGAATCGATAAATATGCCAAAACCTCCTTAAACGGCGGTAAACTAAAAAAAACTACAGATTTATACTGTGATAACAAGATCAAGAACTAGTCGAAGATGGTACATACAAATATTAGGATTTAATGAAAGGCACGGAATACAACGTTAAATTATGAAGAAAATGATCCGAAAAGAATATTATGAGGGAGTAGGTTTGATACTAGAAAGCGGCCAACAAAATGAAGGCTGTCAACACTTTAGTTATACGCGTAGTAACATATAGCTTCATCATTATTAAATGGAAATTGAATGCCATTGAAAGATTGAATACTAAGACCAAAACTCAGATGTTGATAGGCTGTACGTAACAAGAGATTTTGAAGTTCTAGCTCTAATTCAACATGGACTAATTCTAAAAACTACAACATTCGGATTGGATGCATAACTCACAAAAAACAATGATCCTCACCTACAATTAGTAAGACAGCAAATTCACTCCATCATCAAAGAAGCTTCATTCTTCAAGAAACACATTAATACACCTAAAACGCTACCAACAAAAAACGAAGCGAATACACTCTATGCCAAACGAATAAAACAGAAAGCAAAACAATATGGCCACATTAAACTACCAAAAAAAAACAAACTCTGAGGACAAGGCATTACATGGCAAATAACTAAAAAAAAAGAAATAAGTAGATGTGAACCAATAGAAAACACACCAGTGGCTGAGGAACACCGGGTTGAAAGCTGAGACAGAAGGTCTAATTATTGTAGCTCAAGACCAAAGCCTCGCAAACATATCTTATCACTGTCGCATAATCAAAGATGGGACTAAACCGAAATACTGGATTTGTGAAAAATATGATAAAATTCTCGACACTATTATCTCAAAATGTCCGGAACTAACAAAACATAAATATACCCACAGACATAACAAGGTAGAGACACATGTGCACTTGAAGATATGCAACAAGCACAAAATCGAAATCTTTGTGACAAAATCTAACTCTATTGAGTGCGTTTCTGTAATTCTCCATTTCTTGACTAGGAGACTTATTATTAATAATAGTTGCAGTTGTAGTAGTAGTAATAATAAAGCTGTAGTAGTAGTAGTATTAGTAGTAGTAGTAGTACCTTATTGGCTGTTCATACAAATAGGGCCTAGAGAATTTTAAAGGGTATTTAGAGTGAGAAAATCATCTCACGACACCATTACTTATAATTTTAGCTGCATTCGCTCATCCTATTGTCTGGATGGTCACAACTCTCTATGTAATTTCAAATTTGTTGGCACATTATTCAAGCGCTAATTAAAATTTAACGCCAGACGATATTTTTCGGCAGCTTCTGCTGATAATTTCGGTCGAAGTAGAAAAAATAACATGACGTGTCATCCAATTCATTAAGCATTGAAAATACTCTCTTCACCATAATTCGCGGAGCTTCATTGAAATCATAAAAAATGCCAAGAGGCAGAGACCAGTGAGTAAATAATATTTCTCTTAACAACAATCATAACCAAACTACAACGTCTATGTCATGGATAAACTCAAGCAATCTTTAAGTAATTCCTGATGCCTCTCCTTATACATAGCAAAATGCTTTTCTCGTTCTAGTTCAAAGGATTTCAGTTACTAAACAAAAAAAATATCATTTTACATCTACAATTATTTTAACTATGTACATATAACTATTATATTTTTCAATGTTATAAAAAACACTGTCAAACTTTCCTTGTTTCTTCATTCCGAGTCTTTTTGTTCGGTAAGCTTGTTAATCCTTCGATAAACAATATATTTATCAAACATTACGTCTTTTGTTAATTCTTTTGACAAACAATTCATTCATCAAACTTTATGTTTTTTGTTAATTCCTTCGACGAACACAATATTCATCAAACTTTATGTTTTTTTCTTAATTCCTTGGAGAAAATCTTCTGCCATCAAACATTATATCCTTTGTTAAATCCTTCGACAAACACTTCATTCATCAAACTATGTTTTTTCTTAATTCCTTGGACAAAATCTTCTGCCATCAAACATTATATCCTTTGTTAAATCCTTCGACAAACACTTCATTCATCAAACTATTTGTTTTTTGTTAGTTCCTTGAATAAAATCTTCTTTTGTTAAACCTTATGTTTTTGTTAATTCTTTTGACAAATTATTTATTCACAAAACCTTATGCTTTTTGATATTTCGGCAAACACTGCATCTACCAAAACTTTCTTTTTTGTTAATTCTTTCGACACGCATTACGTTCATCAAAACCTAAGTATTTTTAAGCAGATCCCAGTGTTGAGATAACGACTGGCAGATCTTCTTTTCATATTTCACAACTTTCTCAGTTCAGATCAAAATACTTATCTATATTAACTTTATCTTTTATGAACTTACATGTCTGACAGTTATCTCTGCAGGATGAGTAATAGCAAGTCCGCCATAATCTCTTGTTTTTTTTTTTTTGTTGTTTTTTTTCTTAGAATTCTCGAAAACCCCAGTAAGGACTTTGTGTGTAATTTCTTGTCGCTAAATAATATTTCAAAGGCTGTAAAACTCCAATGTTTTGGACAGAGTTACGTGTTATAATAGAAATTCAAGTAGTGTCCGAGTACGATCATTTCGATAACTTGAACATTGATTTCCTTAGCACTGAGAATATCTCTGGTGACTCATTGATTCAGAAAGTAACGTACACGTTAAGCCACGGCTTTTCCAAGGAAGATTACTGTTATCATTGTGCTGTGGCTTGTAATGTCTGGTAAGTTCAATTGCTAATTTGCGCTCTTTTTTTGCATAGATTGCAAGCGAAATCAGGCTTGATATTATAGTGACAGATGTTGCTGTCTTTCTGAAGACGTGTGTGACTAATCGAACCAAACTTTGTATGTCAATTTCACCAAAAATCTGCATAGGTGAGAGTAATTTTATCTCCGGAGGGGAGGGGGGTACTTTCTACATGAAACCTGTTTTAGCTCTCCGTATTCAGTCATACCCCTCCCCAAATTGTTAATTCCTTCCCGAGTACATCTATAATGAGGGTCGTGATTTTAAACATAAAACATCATATCGTTTTTCACCTTTTTTATCTGTCTATATTTTTGAGATGAGGTATTATGTACACTATTAACACGGAATAGTATACTCATCTTTGTCGCCATATTTATTAACATAATTATTATTTACAACGTTTCGGCCGTTGTACGCTCTGGTGGTTGGAATGTCGAACTGAACCCTTTATTTCGCTCACTGGGGTAGACTGTTCTAGTTCCACATGCCATCTTTAATGGAATATCAGTTATCAGTTATTCCCCTCTCCACGTTCTCCACTGCCTTAACCAGGTAATGAACTCACACTCTTTGGGGTCCTGTCACTGAATCTAACTAAAAGATTGAGGACTTCTGTTTATGAATTTTTGGGTATTATAAACCTAATGTTTTCAACAACCGTTTTTTAATGGTGCTGATATTGCAATTTTTGCTGTGATCATTATGTTTTTACCAGAGCTCATATTGCAATTATTGTGGTTATTATCGCTTTTCTCTGGCACTCCTTATTACTGGTTCCCATATTGTATTCATTTCTAGGCTTGGTCAGCTCAGGAGATTTTTGTGGTCAAGCAAATGTGCTGATTGCTTAAGTTTAAGAATATTCCAATGGTGTTCTTTGTCTATGATCTCAACCTGATCGCACAGAGGGAGGTGATCTTCCTTTTCTCTCCGTATGTGGTCAGCCACGCCTGATTTTTTTCACTTCACCTCGTATTACAGCTTTCTGCTGTTCTTGAAACCTTAACTTAACAGGAGATAACTGACATCCATTAAAATCATGGCACGTGGAACTAGAACAGTCTGCCACAGTGTGCGAAATAAAGGGTTGAGTTAAACATTCCAACCACCTGAAGAAGGCCCAAGCGTACAACAGCTGAAACGTTGTAATAAATACGGCGACATAGATGAGGACAATAGTCCGAATAATATAAAATTAAATTACTAAATGAAATTACATCAATGAAGACAATGCTAAAAGAGAAACTTCAGTTAAAGACATAGAGAACAAGACGATAAGAAAAAGTGTTGTAGGTTCTGTTGCCAAAAGAAATATTCCAAACGGACCTTAAGAAATTATGCAGGGAAATAGGAAAAAAGCAGATATAAACATAAAAGTCATCAATATTGAAAAAATGTAGATATTGTGGGAGAATATTTGGAGCAGCCCAAAGGAATATAAACCCAATACATAATAGATCCAACAAGAATGGGAAAATATAACCTCAATAGTGTTTGGCATGCTCTAACGAATTCCCCAAAATTAAATGAAAACAATTGACATCAATCCATGGAACCCTTTCAAAGTATATCAATGCTTATTAGTAATCCCAATGAAAACCCAGAATGGATCACCGAAGGTATTACATATATCCTACCAAAAACAAGTGTAATAGATATTCCGAAAAAAAATTATAGGCCAATAACATGTCTGTCGACCACGTATAAATTGATTACGTCTGTACTAACGAACTGAACTTATTCTTTCCTCGAAGCAAACAACATTCTTCCACTAAAAGAGAAGGGATGCCAGTGAGCTTCATATGATAGCAAAGATCAATACTGATAAACAAAAGGATCCTGGAAAATTGCAGGAAAATATGTAGCACAGTATGTATAGATTAATGTAAAGCCTTTGATAGTGTGTCATATCCTTGGATTTTTAAGATTTTGTGATAGTAAGATTCCTTAAACACAGCTTGGGAATGTGGGAAATCACATTATACGTAATGACACAAGGAACAATGCCATCTCCAACCGCTTAAATATCTGACAAGGAATCTTTCGTGTCACCCCTCCTATTTTGTTTGTCCTTAATCCTCCTTCCAACGCATGAACTAAGCAATAAGAGCTATGGATACAAAGTAAACAGGAAATTGTCATGGATGACTTCGAATTCTTTGTCAAAGACGACAACGAGTTGAAGGGTCAACTCAATATTGTAAAGTATATCAATGAAGACATAGGTATGGATTTCTGATTAGACAAATGTGCAAAATTAACATTTAAGAAATGGAGCATTACAGAAAGACACTCAATAAATCTAGATATTGTCATAAATATTAGTGAACTGAGACAAGAAAAACGTGTAGGTACCTATATATTAGGCAGGGGAAAGAATACAGCATAGACAAATGAAGGAAAACGTAAGAAAAGATACTAGAGGCGTGTTCGTCTCGTATTGAATACAAAGATGGATTGAAAGAAGTAAACAAACAGAATATCAACCATGAAAGTCATGGCCGTCCCCGTAGTGTAATACAGTTTCAACATCCTTAACAATTTTAAGGGTCTGTATATTACGCACACGCATAAGAATCAAATCTAATCGCTCAGACCTCGTGATTAGAGACCGCAAACACAAAATGTTCCTTATTATTGACATAATACTGGAGACTGTAATGTATCTTTGAAGTTCTTCAACAAAAAACAAAAAACAAAAAAAACTATTAAAATGCAAGAAGCTTGAAGATGAAATCTCAAAAATGTGGCACATGAAGACATCAACAAATCCAGTTGTAGTTGGAGTCCTCGAATTTATTAGAAAGGATTCCAGTAGACTTATTGAAGTTATTCCTGGTAGCCCATGTCTTAAAGACATGCGTAAATTATACTTACGTGTACAGTCAACAACTTAGAATGGCTTTTAGCTATGTAAAATATGTGTGATCTTCGTTGTCTTTATTTTAAAAATGCACAGTGAAAATGTCATAATGCCATATCTGAACTTACGTCAAGAAATAAGTATACACCATATAATAATAATAATAATAATACTAATAATAATAATAATAATAAGAAGAAGAAGAAGAAGAAGAAGAAGAAGAAGAAGAAGAACAACAACAACAACAACAACAACAACAACAAGAAGTAGTAGAAGAAGAAGAAGAAAAAATATTCAGAAACACGAGGAAGATATCAACTTGGAAGCCTCACAATCTAAAGAAGAAAAGAAGAGCATGCTAGATTTCACTATAGAATATATAACGGAATGAAAGATGATAGATAAATATTTCAGATCTGCCAGGGAGATAAAGAAAAGTACCCCACTCACAAGTATATATCTGCATAAAATGAATATACATTTAATCTATATTTCTAATCCATGTAGGAATTCTTACATATTAATGCGTCAGAATATTCACTGTTGAGGTAGCAGTTGTGGAATCCATAGATAACACCTTAAAAAATATCAACCCGATTACCGGAGGAGAATTCTTAACAGAAATAAGTTTCGAAAGAGGCATTTTTTCTGGAAGACTCTATGTCTACAAGATTATTTGTCATGGCTGTAATATTTCTAAATCTAATATACCAACTCATCAGAATAAGAACCGAATTCATCTCACGTATCTAGACGATATAAAATTATTTGCTGGGAATAAGAAGCACTGATCAACAAAGTTAAAAGATTCAACAATGATATCAGAAATGAATATGGGATCGACAAACGCGCACGCCATATTCGAGCAAGAAAAGCGGATCGACTACCAGTGAACCAGGAGAAAAGTGTTTGCCAGATGGCGGATGTAATAATGCCGCCGAACACAAGATCAAATATGTCGAAGAATGAGAACATAAAAAAAGACAATATTTACAATATTCGCACTAATGTCTTCATCTTTGTCGCCATATTTATTACAAAATTTCGGCTGTTGTACGCTTCGGCCTTCTTTAGTTGGTTGCAATGTCAAGCTGAACCCTTTATTTCGCTCACTGGGGTAGACTCTTCTAGTTCCACGTGTTAGTTTTACTGGATGTTAGTTATTAATTATCTGACATCTATTAAACATGGCACGTGGAACTAAAAACTGAAGAAGGCCGGAGCGTACAACGGACGAAAAGCTGTAATTTCGCGTATCAATTTTGCCATCCAAGCTGTCTCTTTCTGTTTGTTGTCTGATTTTTTTCATTTTCTTCACACCAAGCTTCACAGTAGCTGCTAAATCCGTATATGTCATTATTTACTTTTGTGATGTTTCACAGTGGTTTGTTCATTAACAGTGTTTGCTTTGTAGCGTTGTATATTTGCAAAATATACTTATTGGGCGTTGTTATATGAATTCTTGAAAGTTTGTCACTATCTGGCAATTGTAGGAGAGTTACTCTGATGTGCAATTGGATGATGTGGTTTTGCGCTTCTGTGATTTCACCGTGTGTTGTTTTTAAGGAATTCTGCCCTAATGTAATTAGACTCATCTTCAGTGACGTAATCTGGATACCTGCAGGTTATATCACAGGCAGAATCTTTGCTTTTACTTACGGGGAAGTTATTATTTTGAATCTTATTTATTTTAGTTTTTACCTCATTCTCAGTTATATTATTTATTTCTACTCACATCTTTTTTTATTGTTTGAGTGATGAGTTATTGTGTTCTATTTTATATCTAGTTTTATCTGATCTATTTCTGCATTTGAGAGTCTTATTCTTATTCCACTTCCTACCATAGTTCCCAATAACTAATATATCTGATCTCTGATGGACTTAAGTGGATTTCCGAGTGCGAAAGAATGCCATGACTTGTTGATAATCTTTGCGAGACCATGACGTTCGCATTCTTTTTTATTAGTTGATTTGGCATTGAGTTATTTGTCTAAGGTTGGAAATAGTCCAGGTACGTTGACCAGGTGCCACTTCGTTGTTGGAAGAGGATTTTTTTTCCAGACTGCTTCCTCTCTGAGTTACGCGGTCCTTTTTTACTCGGGTGACGGCCGATACGATATGCGTATTTGTTCGTAATCATTGAAATTGGTCATTTTTTGTGTTTTATCCTTGACCGCTAAGTTGTAATTTTCTTCGTGTTACCAACTCTAGGACGACTGTTGACCAAAACTAAATATCTCGTTTTGCCCATGAGATACTAGGGGTTATATTCGGGTGACTAAGTTTCCAGAGTTCGTTACATAGTACTATATACATTAGGGTAGGCATGGAAATGGTATGATTATAATAAATTTTAAATACGCAATAACCCCTACCTTGGGGTGGACATACATTTACATTGAGGTTTATCACAAAAAATTAAAAAAAAAATTAAAGTTAAATAAAATCTTTTAGACTTAAAATAATATTAGAGAAAAAATATAATTTCAAATTTTATAAATGTTAGCTTAGCAGACATGTTGAAATGCGGACGCAGAATGCCATCCGACAAATGGTCAACTTTCCGACACCAATCAGAGTGATAGTTATCAAGTTTTTAGGGTAGATCATCCACACACACTACAAAGTTGCGGAAGGATAACCAAAGAATTCATTAAACAGAGGAAAAGTAATCAAATAGATTTTACATTTAAGGTCTTTTCTTAACCTCCTAGCACCCACAAAATAAAAATTATCACTAAAAGAAAAAAGTAAAAAAAAAGCAGAACATGGTCGGAATAAACCAACTGTAGCCATATGCATACAGAGAAAAGACGTATATCCATAAAGAAGTATATATATATATATCGACAAAGATGCATTATGCCGAGTTTAAAACACGCAAGCTAACACTGAAAGTGTGGAAAAAAATTCTTATTATTAGGGGTAAAGACCAAAGTATTTTTTTGATTATTTAATTTTTAACCATTTCTAGCACGTCCGAAATTTTCATAAATTCTTGTTTTTTTGGTTTTTTTGGGTTTTTTCCTTGTAACTCGGCGACCGGGCTCATATTTACGTTATTGTTTTAGCGTCAAATTTTCAGGGTAAAACACATTGGTCTGGAAATTCTTACAAAAATTAAATTATAATTGGATTTTAATGAAACTTCCAAAACCTATTCGGAAATGAAAGAAATTGCTTTTGTGTTCTTTGTTTTTCAGAAAATTATAGTAAACACATTTTTTACATATGTTACAACCCTTCTCTAATTTTTTGTTCACTTAACTAATTAGAATTTAATTCTAGAAAAAATAATTTTTAATTCTAGAAAAAAATAATTTTTAATTTAACTTATCTTTCTTATTACATTTCTATTTGAAATTCTTTTTTTTTTAATTTGCATGTCATTTTGCAATTTTCTTTCAAATTATTTTTATACTTAACTCATATTTCATAAAAAAGTTATTTTTAGTTTGTTTTTTTTTTTACTTTATCTTTATTTATTAATATTTTTTGTTACAGTTGTGTTGAAACAAAATGGTTTGAAAGATAACTTGAATTCCATTTGAAATCTAATGTTTCATTTAATTATTTTTAGAATTTATTTAATTCGCATTTGAAATTAGTAACTTTCAGGACTGATTCGGAAATGAATGAAATTATTCTTGCGTTTTTTTTCCATTTTTTTTTTTCAGAAAATTGTGTAAACATAATTTTTTTTTTTACAACTCACTTAATTTCATGATATTTCGAAATATTAAATTGGCCTTGGAAGATTTTTCATGGTGGCCTCTAAATGACATTATCGCTAAAAGGTCATGTGTTTTACGGGTTGCCTTCCCCTTACTAGGAAATCGCACTGACATTTCGGGGACTGCAATTCGTTTATTTAATTTCTGGCTCTCATCCTCTCTCGACAGGGTTTTGAAAATTTGTTCATCAGTGAAAAGCATTAAATATATCTTCAAGTATGTGTACAATGAACCTGACTGTGCTTTTGTTGAAGTAAGACACAATCCAGCGACTGATCATGAGAAGAATCAAGACCACGATAAAATTACTAATTATCTTGTGAAGACTGTCAGAGTTCAAGCTACATGACACAATGCCTACAGACTTGCTATACATCTTGAATACCAGCAAAGAGTTTAATTTTTAACAGAGGCAATGCTCATCAAGCTGCTAAGTCACAGGGTAACCGTGATACTACCCTCATTGCATGGGTTAAACGAAATGAGTATAATGATGAAGCAAGGAACCACTTATACCTTGACATTCCGTTGCATTATGCATACTAGAACCTGAACCCCAAGTCAAAGGAATATGAATATCATCAGCAGAATGCATACAGTGAGCTCTGGAGACAGAAAATTTCACTTGTAAATGATGCAGCTGCATTTTTCAGGCAACGCGAGCTTCCAGAATTTGCGTATTGTAGAATAAGAAATCTTGCAAACATTTAAGGCACCTGGCCTGAGATACGGTATTCTCTTAAATGATGACACACTGGAACATGCATTGCTAGAAGCTTCTGCATATCGAATGCCCTTAAAGTTTCGTGTTATGTTTGCTGCCCTGCGTACGTATATGAACCCTGGAAATTCGCTTTACCTGTGGACCACTCCCAAGGAATCCATGATAGAAGATTTCTTGCACTGAGTTTTTAATGCACACCACGAAGAAAAGATAGCACTGCAATCAACTGATGCAATTCTGATAAAGATTGGCATAAAATCTTTATCAAATTGGCTGCTTTAACCTATTGAAATATTGACTATCATGAAGACCTCGATCACTCAGGCATTGCGACACTTACTAATGAACAGAGGTTTACTGCTAATGCTCTTTGAATCTGTAGATAAGAAGAAGAGAGGTGAGCTGCCTAAACACTCCTGTTACTATTTACATGCACCAGAAGGTGCATATGTTTAATATCATAATTCCTTATCTTCGAAGGAACAAATGCAACGTGTGCAGTGGTGCTTAGGCGGACATTCCCTCTATACTACTGCCAGGTGAAAAGACTATCCACAGTATCTTTAAATTGCCTTTCCCTCTCACGGAGGCCAGCAAATTATTTACGAAACCTGGATTTGATCATCTTGGATGAGGATTCTGTTATCCCTTTATTTGATCTTCATGCTATTGATAAATCCTTGAGATATATCACTGGAATTGCTGCTGTTTTTCGTGCTAAAGTTGTGCTCTTGGGGGAGACTTTAGGCAAATCCTACCCATATTGCCAAGGAAAACTCATGAGGTAATCATTGAAATATGTATTAAAAATTCTCCACTGTAGCTGATTATCGCTCTAGAGGATTAAACAAAAACATCAGGACAACAGCAGATCAAAGGCAATTTGCAGTATGGCTTTTGCATCTTAGCAGTGGAATATCATTAAATTCACAAGATCCGAATCTTGCTACTGATGACATTGAAGTGCCTCCAATTTCATGCATTGACTGCTCTCTGGGGGAAGATATCTTCGAAAATACATTTAAAGAACAGAGAAGGAGCCGATTAATTCTTTCGAAAAAGAACTCTGTCTCCTGATCAATAAATAAGGTTTGAGACAACTTCCATGTGACAGCGACACCTATTATAGTACGGATAAAGATCTGACAGATGATCCTGCTGAGGCTGATAGCTACCCACTTGAATTTCTAAACTCTTTGACACCATCAGGAATGCCTCCGCATAAATTGAGTTTAAAACATAGCTCAGTAGTAATGATTCTTCGTGATATTTCTATCCAGCCTGGACTCAACAATGGTCCAAGAGTAGAATTGGTGGCCATGCATCAACAGACAAGTGAGCCTTCATTTATTAGCGGCTCACTATATGACAGACGCCCTCATCTCCAGAATAAAGCTGCCTCCAAGCGACTCTAACTTGCCATTCCACTTAGAGGGAACCTAGTTTCCTGTCCGTTTGTTATGTGCCATGACTATTAACAAGTCACAGAAGGTAGGATTGTTCTTACCTCAGCCAGTTTTCAGTTATAGGCAATTGTATGTGGCATAATCTAGAGTTCGCAAAATCTCTGGTGCAAGCATTACTGTAATGCAGACAGAAAGACAAGGAAGGAGAAGAAGGCGAACTTTTACTAAGAATATTGTCTGCTTGGTAGAGTAATGGATAGTGGCTCTGATGGAAAAATAGGGGAGCCAAGTTCGAATTCCTGTCGAATCCATTAGATTCACTTACGAGCTAATAATCTTGGGAAAGTTATGAAGACTCTCCTTCTCCCCACGCCCAGCTATGAGTAAATAGCTGGACAGACCGGATTCTATAGCCTTGGATGGCAACTGGTCTACCGCAGAAAGAAATAGCAACCAACTGCTGGAAAAAAATCTGCCACGTCAGTCATGTATCGTAAGATACATGATCGCAGAAGCGTGTATCACGCATGGAACATAACTGGCTTAAAGGAGTGAAGTGTTTTCAGAAATTCTGGATACCCTTGATTACATTAGACATGTGTCCTTGGTTTCTATGTGTACACACACACACGCATATATATATATATATATATATATATATATATATATATATATATATATAATAGGTTTGTGCAAAAATAATGACGTAATAATGTCGTTTTTTGACGTATTTTTTAACGTCAAAAAGTACATTATTACGTCATTATTTTTGCACCAGCCTAATATATATATATATATATATATATATATATATATATATATATATATATATATATTAAATGAATATCTTTTAAACGAGGAAACGATATATACGTGGCATATATCATATGGTTTGTACATATATAGGTCTATTGTTTTCTGTATCCATATCGGAGGAAATTGGCATGGTCCGATGTTGGGATTGGAGAGTTCCACGGACGGATTGGCATTGGCAGTCATTGAACATAGAGTGAACACCTCCAAGTATCTATACGTGTTGAGTATTTTCCCAGCCTATGAGTATTGTATGTAAAAAAAGGATAGATTTAATAGATGAACTTTATATATTTGTAAATATACCTGTACAAATATACGCAATTTTACTATTTGCTGCCTAATTATCTCATTCTATGATGTATGTAGAGATTTTAATTGCTCCTTCTTCAATGCGTTTTTTTATGCATACATATATGTAGAAATAATTTATTGTTGACTCAATTTTCTATTACTCGTTCCATAGAAATTCCATTTTTCACTAGTTGTTGTTGTTATAATTATTATTGTTATTATTATTATTATTATTATTGTATGTTATGTTTCCTGCTTTGTTTTCTGTAGATCTAGATACAAACTGTTGTTCCTAGGCTCTATTGGAGAATTGTTATTTAAATGATAGCACTTTTTTTTTAATATATGGGATATTCTTAGTATGGCAATTTTCTGGGAAACGTTTATGTTGATGTCACTTGGGACACTGTTAGTAAAATTATCCATTCCTTTTCACACGAGGCCCTGCATTCTGATTACTATTGGTACAGTTTCAACCTTCATTCCCCACATCCTGTTAATCTCGATCTCCAGGTCCTTGTATTGGGACAATTTCTCGATAATTTTATGAAGGTGTTTCTCTCAGATGCTACTGCTATATCCAGAAGAATAAACTTCCTGAATTTCTTGCCTTTTATGATAATATCAGGTCTGTTGGCTTTTATTTCTCTGTCAGTCTGAATTGGCATGCCCCAGAGGATAGTTAGATCGTTATTTTGTCTAGCCATGTCAGGTTGATGCTCCCACTATCTCTCACTGTTGTCGATTTTGTGCTTCTTGCATATCTTCCAGTGTTCGTATTTCATATGCTTTACAAGCTAATTTTCCGAAACAAATTTTAAGGCCATGTAGTAAATATATGCATTCTGTTATGGTGTATTATAGTTATTTGCACTTCTTCATCAATTTTAATTTCTTGACATGCTTTATTGCTTAATAAAGTTTCTCATTTCTTTCATGTTCTTTGACACAGATCATCAGCCAGTCTTCTGTAGTTTCCAGATATCTTTGAAAACCGGTTCTATAGTTTAGTAAGATAGTTCTTGTTGAACTTCGGATTTGGAAATATACAGCCGATCAACATCAGTCTTAGGATGATGCATGAGATTGCTAATGCAAAGTGTTGTGGTAGGATCCACCTAATTTGCATAGTGGAGTACCGACCATATAAATATGGTTGGTAACGGGAAGAGAGGGAAGGAATCAAGAGATTCAACCAGAGACTCTGCCCGACTGCGACTCAGTCAACACACATTCCAGGAACGGTCTTCCCAGGAATATACAAAAGACTATATGTAAATATTGTGTACACTTTCTTGTTTCAATACATTTTGTTCTAAGTACATTTTGTGTTGCATTATTATTCCATGCATTAGTCAAGTTTCAACACAAAGCCTTCTCATTTTGACATCGATTGGCTTAATGTCACCTATGGTCTAATTAAACGTGTTTAAACTGTATTGCTCTACAGGGATATTCAAATAGTTTATTGCTGATATCCTGTTTTGTTAATACAAAGCTGTATTTAAAATGAGATGCACATGCCTGTAGTATTTTTTCTTATTTTTTGCCTTCATTTATGCATTCTGTATTCTATCTCCTTTGCTGACGCCTAAGTATTTAATGATTTCTCCTTGTTCTTTTGCCTAAAATTTGTGACAGAATATAGATATGTTGAGTGTATTTTCATAATTCCACATTTTTTAATATTCCTTTTGCACATTTATCTAATCCGAAATCTACACAAAAGGCATACTGACACATTTTGCGCTATGGAGACCACCCTTCAAATGATTGTCGCTTTTAGAATAGGTGATTAAGGTGAACGGGGGATTGACTCTAACGTAGCACTTTCGATAATCAACGATCATTACCTACATATATATATATATATATATATATATATATATATATATATATATATATATATATATATATATATATATATATATCGACAATGACACATGATATGCTTAGATTAAAAGCGGGATTCAGCAATTACGAAACCTCCGCTGGAGTGTGAAAAAAAGACGAAATTAAAAAAAATGTCATGCAAAATAAAGTAAATTAAAAATTAAAATTTCCCAAAAAGGAGAATTAAATAGGGTAAAGTAAAATAGAATTTAAATACAATAAAAATAAATTAAATTAAAAACAAAAAATAATTAAATTAAACTTAAAAACGTAATTTCAAATTAATTGTATAAAAGTTCACACAACTTATATATGAAAGACAAGGGAATCCACAGTGGCTTCAGCGGCCAAAAGTTGATTATCATTAATATTATCATTATATTATTTCCTTTGCTTTCTGGGGTATATTCATTTATTTCGGGATCCCAAGCAGTGACCTAAGATCAGAAATGGTATGTTGACATTTTAACTGAGTTGGCTTTGAGAAAAAAATCCCTCAAAAATCAAACCCTAAGATCACACATTTTACATGGATAAAGCCTTTTGTAAGATGTGGGTTGTGATTTTGTGTATTTTTTTGAGTATTTTTTGAGTAATTTTGAGGATGTATATCTGAACATTTTCCAGTCAACCCGAGGGATTCAACTACAACTGCTATTGTTGACGCCCTCACGTGCCACATATTATCTACTAATTATATGTATTTACAGGACAATGCTTAGTTTTATGTATGAACATTTCTCCCTCACTTTCTTCAGTATTCCTGGGGTTTTAAACATTTTTGGTCTCAATTCTACTGCGACTCTTATTTATTCTATTTATCGGCAAAAGCATTTTAAACCAGTTTTTGAGAGGCCTTTATTTTTTATAATAATCCGAAATTACCATGCT
>OZ010594.1:59758693-59796193 GCA_963932145.1 Acanthosepion lycidas | reverse complement strand
AAATAGTACTAAATAACATTTACCGGCCTGAATGGCTGAGAAATTTCCATAGAAAATATTCGTCCTTTGTCAGGATTCGAACATGCATCCTATACGGAACCGTCATTTATGCTGACGTGCCTAACCTCTCGGCCACAAAGGAAGATTAAAGTTTATAAGCCGTAAATTTGACCTTGGCCACCGAACGATCCTTTGTGGCCGAGAGGTTAGGCACGTCAAGCTAAATGACGGTTTTGTATAGGATGCAAGTTCGAATCCTGTCACAGGACGAATATTTTCTATGAAAATTTCTCGGACATTCATACCGGTAAATGTTAATTAATACTGTTTATTATAAACAGAGCATTTACTTAAATACTTGTATCTATAAAAAGAATGTTAAACATAAAAATGTGTTTAATATATATATATATATATTTCTAGTTAGCTGTCTGGTCATCCAACCTTATCTGAGCCCTCTAAACTAATCTGGTACATCTCCCCTTCTTACTCTCCCTGAAGAAATCTAATTTTATTGTGTGGTATAATTATGGGATAAAGTGATTAATATCAGAGATATATCGTGTGTGTGTGTGTGTATATATATATATATATATATATATATATATATTCTCTCTATATATACATGTATATATATAAATTATGTGCACTTTTAATTTTGATAATCGCAGAACATATTTACAAGATATAGAACTGGATATATATATATATATGTGTGTGTGTGCGCATGTGTGTGTGTAAATGTGTGTGTGTAAATGTGTGTGTGTGTGTGTAACCTAGTGTGTATCTCTTGTAAATATTTTCCACTCCTTATCAAAATTACCTGTATGCATTCATGCTGTCGGCCATCAATCAATTTTATCTTCATTCTCGTTATTGACCGCTACTGTCACTGACACACAAACGGCATTGAGATTCACACTTGGCCTTAATATTACATTTTCAATGTTCACTACAATATAGAGGAGAATATATAAATTTCGCTGATATCTTTTCGATTTCAATCTAAAGAAATTTCATAAAATAAAGAAAACGGCTACATAATATCATCCTATACTATGGCAGTGAATGTCTGGACAGTATCCTCACATAAAGAGAAGAGACTCGACGTAACGGGAATGTGCTTCTACAGAACAATACCAGTGATAGAACATATAAGTAACAAGAAATTTTTCAGGAAGTTTTCAGAAAACGAAAGTTTATTATACGTGCAATCATAAAGATACATATAGAGCTTGGTGTAGCTGATCCTCATATCACATATTTTAGGCAAATCGACAAAAGAAAGCCGCAAATAACCGACCAAAAGATAAATTATATATATATATATATATATATATATATATATATATATATATATATATATATATATATATGCTCTCTCACACACACACACACACATATATATATATATATATATATATATATATATATATATATATATATATATATATATATATATATATATAGTGCACTCTCCCGACGTATGAGTATCTGTTTTTATGTTTGTTTCGTATGAGACATTAGTCCTGCACGGGATTTGCCAACAGGTCCACATGGAAGATTTTACCTTCATACGGGCTGATATATTGGCCCAAGATTTAGTGTCGGTTATTAAATCTCTCAGATGGTTGTTACAATTTTTTTCAAAGTTAGTTATACCTCAGTGGCAGGTGTTTCTCCAGTTTGCTTGTTTTTCAACAGCAAGTTCAACTCCTCTATAGCGATGCTTTCAGCATTTAAATTGTGCTTGAGTTTGTACTTGAAGTGTAACCAATTATGGCCTAGATTACCTTTACCATGAAAAAGTTGGTTATGCATGAAGATTTTCAGCATCCGATCATCACTCATTCTTATGACATCAAAACTATGATTGCATCAGAAAGGATTCAATACCACCGATGCTACATTTGATGAAAAGTTCTAGCATAGAGATTTTGTTTTATAGTGCATAACCACATATTAATCGGAGAAAGCGTTTATGAAAAGCATCAAGTTCATTGATGGGCACCCTGTATGGCTTCCTCAATTCTGACCCATAAAGAAGTGTGGTGAGAATGACCTCTCGATTGACACAGGTTTTTGTTTTCAGTGAAATCCCACGAAAATACCATAGGCGATGCTTAAGCTTCCCAAAGGGATTGGTTGCCTTTGATATTGGGTTAACTATCTCGTCATCCAGTGAGTCACTTCAATTGACTTTGCTTCCTAAGTAGGTGAATGATTTCACATACACAGGTTGTTGTTGCCAACAGTAATCGGAAGGATTGAAATGGTATGCGCAGGTGCTTTATATATATATATATATATATATATATATATATATATATATATATATATATAGTTTTAAGATATGCTGTATTTATGTGATAAAGTGCTCAATATCTGATATAGCGCGTGTGTAAATATAAAAGTGAACATAGAAGTCAACACTTAGAGGCGACAGACTGTTTCATACTAGATGCAATCATCAGACCCGACGATTGAATCTAGCATGAAACAGACTGTCGCCTCTAAGTGTTGACTTCTATAAGCAAGATACTGAGATTAAGCTTTTTTATTCATTTTTTCTTGTGTTCGTATAATGTTTTCTTTTCTGGACATCAAGAGAGTAAAAACCGCCGAATTTTCTATATATCAGAGCGCTTGTGTGTTTGTGTGTGTAAGAGAGAGACAGAGAGAGAGGGAGAGTAACTGGTTATTACTGAAATATCTTCCAAGCCAACCCACCTCTCACTATCTGTGAAAATATCAGTATTTCTTTTACACCATCTCCTCGTTAGTCCAAAAACTTTTCAGCCCAATTATTTTTCTCTAAATAGTAATCTTATTTTTTTATATTTGTTTTTACACAGACTCTCAATCTACAATAATACTAAAATAGTACAGATCGGTATTACAAAAAAACTCTCAATCGCTGGTGAGAATCGACCTTACTCCACTGTGACAATCAATAGTTGTTTTTTTCTAATGTTAATTAGTTTTTTTTTTTAATAAATAAAATAAAAGAAAGAAAATTAATCTTTAAAATTAAAAATAAATAGGATCAGGCAATATTTATCTAAAATGAAAATTAAAAAATAAAATATAATGGCAATAAAAATGACTTATTGTCATACAGTACCAGACGGCAATTTTGCAATCAGTGTGCCAACTTTCAAATTAACTCAATCTTGAGAAACCAAAAACGATTGAAGAAAAAATCGATTCTATTCCTTTCAGATCGAACTGAAACGGATTTTGTAATTAACGTCGTAATAATTCAAAACAGATAAAGGCTAATTTCATGAAATCTATATTAAGGTGCCAGAATTCTGATCATCTGTATAAAATCAATAATTACTCGACACCAGTTCGACTTTAAACTGAGACTGCATCAATATACTTATATATGTAAGTGTTCATCGTAATATCGCCATTTAAATGAAGCCCTCTTGTTTAAATCGTGGGTATAACGAAAAACCACATCCTGTCATTGTAAGCCCTCTGATCAGGAGAATATAGATTTTGAGCAGACTGGAACCACCCCTTAATATCTGTTGTTCCTAGGTCTATCCTTATCCGTGGTGGTAGAACTCTTTAGAGTCCCAGCTATGAGCAAATACTGAACTGATTCCAAACAAAAATACATTTTAATATTAAAAATACCAGTAATCCATTTTTATATAAAAAGGCAGACAATATTGGTGCCAAAATAATGACGTAATAATGTCGTTTTTTGACGTATTTTTAACGTCAAAAAACGACATTATTAAGTGATTATTTTTGCACCAACCTAATATAATTAGTAGTATATTTTATATGTAGTTGAAGCTGTAAAATTGTGTTCACTGTTTTACTATTCGGCATTAAATAATCCATACAGGTGGCAATATGACTCTAAACAAAAAAAACAAAAAACAATCAATATGAGCTTTCGTGAATTAATCCCTATAACATCCTCTATTTCCAAATATATCTTTTAAAAAATAAACACATTAACCGCCTCTAGTAATTATTTCCACACACTTTATATGCACTAGAGCTACCATGTATCCAAATGTGAAAGTAGAATAAGTTTTTTATTACTTCAAACTCCTATGAAATTTAAATTTCGTCGTTAAATGACCCATAAAGAGTTTCTATGCCGTTAAACAAATGAACATCAAATGATTATTTATGCATATAATGTTTTGGCTAGAGTACAAAGTGTTGAGTGTATGTTTTGTTCTTTACATATGCGTAGGCACTTGAGTACATCGGAAATCATTGCGTTTGAAGTAACGACTTTTAAAATACAATTGTTCATCCAATAAGAGGAACAAGAAACAATAAATATAGAATACTAGTGTATAAAGTTGTTGTAAAAGCCTAAAAAGAAGAAATAGGGGAGACCCTGTATATATCAAGAGCGTATGTTTTGCTTTAATTTCTGAAATATTCAGGCCTGTACTTGTTTCGTTAAAAACGACTGATAAGATACTGCGGTTAAGACGTTTATTTAATTTTTGTTATGCTCGTTATGAGTTTTATTTTTATTTTTCTATTCTGGACATAAATTATGTAGAAATTATGCGAATGTTCTGTATGTCCGAACGCTTTCGGCTATAATATTAGTCATTATCACTAATTATTTTGTTTTCCAAACACGCTAAGCAATTGGAAAATAAAACATTACTATAAGATGCGATACATGCAGAAAATTCCATACATTCAGTTTAAAATAAAAAGTAAAATCCTCCCTGATAATTGCAAAAAGAATAGCCGAAATCGCTCGAACACATAGAATATCCAAACAATTTCTACATAACTTATAACCAGAAAAGACAAAAAAGTATAACACAAGAAAAATGAGACAAAATTCAACCACAGTATCTTGTCAGTCATTTGTAACGATAGATGTATAAAAGATATATATATATATATATATATATATATATATATATATATATATATGTGTGTGTGTATCTATACGCACAGACACATATATATATGTTTGTGTGCGCGTGTGTGTGTGTATATATATATATATATATATATATATCTATATATATATATATATATATATATATAACAATGATCACAGTAAACATTAAGTTTTGTCTGAGCAATTCTTCACTCGTGAAGATGACATTGGAGGAAATTGAAAGTACATGGGAAAAGAAAAAATGAGTTTCATCTCAACATCAATGAATTTATTAGAGAATAAGAAAGGATCATTATAAAAATAAGTACATATAATATGTCCAGATTTTCCAATGAAACCTGTTTGAAAGAAGATAGGCTGCATATATATATGTATATATCTGCGTGTATATATATATATATATATATATATATAATAAGCCTGATATTTAGTGGATACTGATATTTGAGTAGACGCGCTGTTTTTATTTTTAAACGTTACATGTTTTATCGTCTAGTATTCCAGAAATCTTATTAAACAAATTATGCGCCCTGCCGCAGGATTCGAACTTCCGTATATATATATATATATATATATATATATATATATATATATATATATATATATATATATATATATATATATATATATGAATAGTCTTATTAAGACTTCGGAGAATTCCAGGAAGATATAATTAATCATTTCTAAGATACAACGGTTAAAACATTGCCGTTACACGATTTGGACAATTTTACTATAATACTCAGTACACACACACAGAGACACGCACACACATACATATATACACGATTTTAGCTTCGATAAAATAATTTCATCGGTCGAAAACTGTGTGGAGTAAGTAACGAATTTGTAAATATTCTCTATTACTGTCGATTATGATAGACTCCCATAGCGATTGAGTTCTCTGTTTGACAAGTGTGTTTATGAAAAAAATAAATATGCAAGAAGTCGCCTTTCTCTCCTCCGGCCTAAAATCTTCGACATGTACCAAATCGGTCGGGTTTCGGTTCCGTCCTGAAGCGCTCAGATGTCTAACCATCCTAATGAGTTGTGATACAGCGATACAGTCTGTCTGTGGATTACTATATATATATATATATATGTGTGTGTGTGTATATGTGTGTGTGTGTGTCAGAAGGGTACGTTCTTTAAAAGTAAGTCAAGTATAAAGTGATGTTATAAGAAATACGTTACCTTTCATCTTCTAGCATAATATTTAAAAATATGTGCAAGCATTCGTTAATTCAACATCAATAAGATAAAGTTGGATGTCTGTCTTTAGGAAAATGTTAAAATAAAAAGAGAATTATCTTTAAAATTAGAGTGCATTATATAGAAGCCGACTATTCACTGATACCCGATTATGCACAGATGTATATCTTATGTAAATAAAATAGATTCAGCATTACTAAAATATGTGGAGAGGAGAAAGCGAGATTAAATCTCAATAATGTTAGTTCTTTGTTCTGAATTGAGGTAATCATATGGTTGGAAAACTGTAATGTGAATTCTATCATATTTCACTGAAAGTTTTACTTTTCCAGATTATAGTTTACAAGTATGGTTCATACACATATACATATATAACACACAGGCGCGTACACACACAGACGAACACATACACAGCAACATAAACAGACAGAGACAGAGACACACACACACGTGTGTTGGCAGCAATTCTTCTTTCATGCACATTTCATTGAATAATACAGGCAAGGTGCGTTGATTTAGATTTTTATACAATTTCTCATGTGATCTAATAATCTTTTCTTTTTTTTTTTTTTCAGATGATAAATTATATAAAAACTGCCCGAACAGTAGTTTCTTTTATCCCGTGAGCTTTCCGCTATACATTTAGCCATTCTCAAGGATGAATTTTTTTAACTATTCGTAACATACTTGTTGACAACAAGTATAGTAGCATCATCTGCATGCAAAAATAAAAATAAAAAGGTTAAAAATAATGGACGCCTTATTAATAAAAACAAAAATCTAACTATGAACATGGATACAAAATCTTGACCCTGTTTTGAAAAAAATGAAAACATTATATAAAACATACAGGCAACAAAGTATTTCTTATTTAACAGTGAATATAATTGTTATGGGACCTTACCTATAATAACATAATGGACTGTTCCATACGGAACCCGATGGAGGCTACGCCGAAGGGCAGAGTCCCTTTCGGGGAGGTAGACCGACCCTGAGCCCATTTATACGGGTTCAAAGGGCATATTTTTTGCCCGAGACCACGGGCTTGGAAACCCCACGTTAAACCGGCCTTGTACCACATGATGCCCTCGTGGGGGGGGGGTGACTAAATACCGTTCAGCTCGAAGTCGGGCGACCGGATGATCGGCTGATCGGTTGAACTCTCTGCCTTCGGGCGAGGAGGAACCGGAACGAGGCTACGCCGTAGAGTGGATTCTCTTTCGGGGAGGTAAACCGATTGAATCCTTTTATAAGGGTTCAATGGGCATATTTTTGGCCGAGCCCACGGGCTCAGAGATCCCACGTTAAATCGGCCTTGTGCCACATGATGCCTTCGTCGGGGGGTGACTAAATACCGTTCAGTCTGAAGTCTGGAGTGAGGTCAGGAGTCAGCCCGTCGAGTCAGAGGCAGTCTGAAACATAGTCGCGTTCTGACAATTATTACTAAACCTGATTGTTCGCAACACTTTCTACTTCTCTGTCTATATTCCTGTTTGTAATATATCTGTGTTATTCCATATCCGTATTCGAGTTCTTCTTTATTGGTTCTACCTTGGACTATCACCCGGGTACAAGGAACCGGACCATAACAATAATTCAACCTTTAAAATTGCTAAATGTATAGCCGAAAGCGCTCGGAAACAATTCAGACAGGGTTTATATTATTTATCATCTCCAAAAAAAAAAAAAAGAATTATCACGTAAAAACTAAATCAAACCACCTTGTATCTCGTATTCAATGAAATGTGCACACACACACACACATATATATATATATATATATATATATATATATATATATATATATATATATATATATATATATATCAAAATAATGGTACTAAGCAGTCCTCACTAGGGTAATTGCTCGGTGTTAATAACTGTAACTACCTTGATAATCCCACATATGTAACAACGTATCAGCATTGGCGATGCATACTCGGTGTATCGAAGTGCTTGATGTCATTCTAGAAATCACAACAATCTTTAAAATAACATTAACATTGATTATTCTATAGGTTCGTAAGCTGTCACAAAATAGAATGTATTCAACATGTAAATAGTTGTCTATATTTCTGAGATGAGGCATTGTAATTATTTACACTATTTATCTTGTTCGGACTTTTGTCTTCATCTTTCTTTGCCATTTAAACTGTTGTACACTCCGGACTTCTTCAGGTGATTGGAATTTCGAATTGAAGCCTTTATTTCGTCACCGTTCCAGTTCCACGTGCCAAGACTCTTTCGGATGTTTACCTTATCTCCCTTTAATTCAACTCTCCAAGTTTTTGTGCACCACTGTTGTAGCCAGATTTTGAACTCACAATATTTTTGGGTGAAGTCACTTTATCCAACCAACGTTTTTATCAAGTGGGTCACGTGAGTTCAGATAGATATCCATTTTAACTCATCACATCTAATATATTTGCAAATACGTAGGTTGGTATATAATTATCCACACTTTCATCATGATACAGTGCTCTTCGATAAAAGTGACTCACCTGATTATTTTTTACTTAAAATTCTTTTCGCCTATTGTTTTGGGGGCCAAACTACTTTTTAATCATACTAATATAAAGACCCCTTCCCGACTACCTAGTAAAAAACGTTTACTCACCCTAAGGTATTCTATTGATAATTATAATTTTGGATATAAATGAGATTTAGTGAAAAAATATGTGCAAAAAATGTGACTCACTTATTTCCTGCAACTAGTAATCAATAGAAACATAACCGAACAGCTTTAAATAAAGAATAATAGAAGTATAATGTATTTATAATAGGTAATATAGCTCGAAATATTTAATAATCTATGGGTCCTCCTTTATTTTGAATAACCTTTTCAACCCTTTTTACATTGACTTGATTAGGTTCTGGCAAATCTCATCTCCAAACATTAAATTCCATTCGGATATGAAATTCACAATCAAATCCTCTTTGTTTCTCAACTGCTTTCTCGTGAGCCTGTACTTTATAATGCTCCATAAGTTTTCTATATGGTTGAGGTCAGGAGATTGGGGCGGCCATGTCAAAACACTCACCTGCTTCTCATCAAAGTATTCGTTCATCAATTTTGATTTGTGACAGGGAGCATTATCCTGCATAAAAATGAGTTTGGTGGGGTCGATTTGCACCCTTTCCACAAAAGGGAGCAGACAAGACTCTAAAATTCTCTTGTACTGCTCGCTCCTGAGGATCTTTTCAATGGGTTTTAAGAAACCAGTTCCATGAAAAAAAAGCATCACCAGAACATTATACTGAACGGATGCTTGACAGTACTTACTGCTAAATTCAAAGAGAATTCAAAGCTTCTTTCTTCGGATTTTAGATCGCTTATGTTTTGAATTTAGCTCAACTTTCGTTTCATCGGAGAAGAGAACATTTAATAAAAAAAAATCAGGTGAGTCACTTTTATCGAACAGCACTGTATATCTTTATATTTACCTCACTACCTTTTGCTCATCCGTTCTTATAATTATACAAGTGGGGTCACACGATCGACGTTTGAGCAGGATCAAGCCAAATTACTTGCTGCTATTAGAGTGTAAGCATTTTTGAGTTAAGATGTATATCTATTTGAAATCAGAAACCCATAAGTAGGATAGAACACATATTTATGCTTTCCACAATTTTTATTTGTAATTACTAAGATCCATGATGTAGCCTTAATAAATATATGATTACTTATGAAGACTTTGTGTAAAATAATCGATAATTTTGTGCTTTGAAGTAAAATACTCACCCTAAAATATGAATAGTTCAGACATGTTAAGTATGGATCTTGATTCAGTCCTATTTTTTGTATTATTTTTCATTCATTATAATAACTCAGCTCTTATTGAAATATGGAGACTCAAACTAATTTAAGATGTAAAATCAGTGAAATTATAATTACAATAAGACATAAGCAGAAATTTAAGTTAGACCTTGGATTTTATATGTGCCGGGGTGAGGTAATGTTCTTTTCTTTGCCCAATGAATTACTCATTAAAAGCATTAAATTGCTCAAACCAACTACCAGCTCTTTCTTAAATAGATATAAATAATGTTACGGAATGCGAAGGCCAGGGACAGAATTTTCTGCGGTAGGACTGAGTACCTCGTGGGTAAGTTATTCTGACAGTGATATATTGTCTTTGTCTGGCGTTTGGATATAAGTCCAAAACGTCGCGAATTCAACGGAGGGTTTCAAGAATTCTGAAGCGTCGATACGCCCCCCACACACATGTTGAACGATAAGCAATCGCGTGACATGCGCTTTTTCTTCGTTTACTCTTACTGTTTCTTAGAAACCAAGCTGGCACCACTTCCTCCTAATAAAACAATAAACAAAAAGAAAACGGCCCTGTTCGTTGATACTGTTTCATAGAGATTACACAGAAACTACCAATAAATAAAACGTCTAAATAATCTCTTTTTGCGATCAAGTAACACTCAAAAAAAAGGTGGGATTTCCACTCATGGGATCATATAGTCAAACCATTCAAGAGCAAGATCCACGCATAGATGGCCAGTCCGTCCTAAAAAACATGTCGATATCAGTCGCTCGGTGTTAATACGAAAAAACTGGTATATTTTTAAATTAAAAATAATAAAATATTATACAGGATGTTTCACTTTCATGTTGTCGCTTTTATTATAAGAAAAGCTATCTAACTTGGTATCAGTGAACAAAGCGAAGAGATAATGTCAAATTGCGTACGGTTGTTTCAGTAGTGCGACACTCGATTATCATATTAATTAAAAATAAAGGAAATATAATATGAATCCTTGAAAATTATTTTTTTTTTTAATCATTTTAATACGTTGGCTCCCGAACGTTATTTCTCTTGCTTTCCCAGGATCCCAACACTATATCGTAAATAATTTTGATACAAGCGTCTTTATGCTTTAATATTGTTTCATATATGAGACAAGGGTATCATAGGTAGTATTTATTACCCACTACACACGGCTGTGTCGTTCGGTACCTCAGTCCATTTTACAACCCGCGTTGTATATTGCTGCTGGACTCAAATAAGGCGTCGAACATTTATATATAAAAATATATATAAATATCTTTATTGTTCGATTTCCGGCGATTAGGTAGAGTAAGGGAGAATGACAGCGGTTAGGATTGCATACACCGAAATTGACACAGACAAATCTTCGGTGAAACTTTATCCAGCCTCTCTGTCAGGCTAAGAACTGAAACGTTTTTATAACATTTGGACACCCACGCAACTTAACGTGTCTATGCCTTCTTCCGGTTTGTCACCTACGCAACTTCTTGTGGCCACGCCTCTTTCGGCTATGTGCGCACGCAACTTCTTGTGGCCACGCCTATTCCGGCATGTGCCCATGCAAGCATGCATTTCTTTCCGCTCAGAATACTTGCGCGCCCTGTTTATTCAAAGCTCAGGACACCTTGTTTATTTTAGCCACCAGTTGCATTTCCTCTTTATGGTATCACCCATTTCCGATTTTCGTTCATTATCTAATGCAGCGGAAGTGACGTCATAGGTCTTCCTCAAACGATATCTAACACCTAGTGTCCTACACGAACTACCATTGGGTCTTTGGAAAATTCCCAATATACATTGACGCTCTCACTTTTTTTATTCTAAAATATTTAATTTTTTTGAATAACAAATGTGTTTTCTGGTGTACACTGATCTCATAAGCAATCAATCATAACATCCCACTCCCAATAATCATCATAGAAAAGAAATTGGAAAAAGACCCACTGTAGTATCGTGTGGGTGTTGCAGTCATTCCACTACGACCTTCCGGTGGCTCGTGAGGGAGCCAACGTGTTAAAGAAAGGCAATAAAGTCACTAACACGCAAGGGGTTACTGAGAGAGAAAGAAACTTATAAACCTTTACTCAGGAGAAAATACAAGAAAAAGAAAATTTCGCATGATATAATCGGAGTATTTTGGACAGGGCGCAGGAATAACGGAATAATCCTCGTATTTTGCATTTAGGATTAATCCAAAGTTTCGCCATTACTGCTAGTTTCCCTGGCCTGGATAAAAGATTATCATTACTGAGATTTGAATGCTAAAAAATCTTCCTTCAATATTTTTTTATGTTATTCTTTTTTTTATCCATTCCGATAATTCATTTTTCTCCATCTACCATTCGTCACTATGCGTGCTTATTAAAATCTAGAGAATCAAAACGTGTGCTAACGTAAGATTTAAATCAATAAAATCAATGAAATTATAACGGCTGCCAAATGTCAGATCACGACAGTAGCAGAAACCTAAGTTCGAACTTGCTTTCTTATAACCGACGAGGTGATGACATGTACTTTCTTTTACCTCCATGAATTACTCAGACGATTATGGCCATCGTAGCTGTTTCTTTTGCCTTTTCACAGGTGTAATTTGAATCTGGTAATCTTTGAGCGAGCTCTAGTAAACAGACACACACACACATACGCACATACACACATTACCTTATCAGATGGAACAATTCTTAGATCATAGCGTCAAAACATTGGGCGGACACTGAAATGGAATTTCGTCTGACAAAAGAAATAAGAACATAATTATAAAGCTTGGTCTTAGAATTTCAAACAAGATTTCATTTGAAGTCGTTAATTGTCTTGGGAGTATAATTATATCATCCAACGGTATTTCTATGACATTGAGATTATGCGATGTTAGTTCGTGTGACTGTTTTCAGCAGTAACAATCACGTATTGTTCTGTGGATGAAAATATTTTGCAAAGTACACTTTCTAATGCTTTGTCTATTCAGTGAAACGATATTTTTATAATTAGGTTGTTCGGAAAATAATGTTGACTTTTATTCATCAATTAATGTATTTAAACAGCGTTTAAACAACTCAAAATAGGTGTCATGAATTTCCATACGTTTCTTCCATCGATTTACAATATTACTTACCGTTTTGCGATAAAATTCTAAACGTTTTATGTGTCAAGAAATCGCTCAATGCAGTTTCTCTATGTACTATGCAAAGAAATGTATTTGGCTGAAATAATTGCCAACATGCTAAACGTTTTCTTCGCCAAGAAATTGTTGAATGCACTTTCTGTATCTACTTTGCAGGGGAATATATTTGGCTGAAATAATTGTCAACATTCCTGAAGAAAGTGTTAATCAGTGGTCGAAAGATCAGTGGCATATGGTGAATAGGGCAAAGTCTCGTATCGCACGTTGGTGAACTTAATTTTGGTATATTCATTTTGTAATTGCATGTGGGGCTCTTTGCTTTACTGACAACCATAAGTTCTGCATTCTTACAAGTGATATTTAGTCCTTTCTTCTTTATTTCATTTACTGCCTTCTGTAGGTCCCTTTTCTGTCTCTGCTAACAACACGGTCATTTTCATATCTGATGGTGTTACGATTTTAGCCGACAGTAATATATCTTAGAAGGACCTCTAATTCTCTGAGGGTTGCTTAGCTACAAAGGATAATACTTTGTTTACTTTTGGAAGGAATCTTTTGCTATTACAATATCCCATTGCATATGTGTATCACATTTCCGTCGTCTGGTGAATGCTTTGTATAATTTTAAAATAGTCTCTATTCACAGGAAAGTATAAAAATATGTATTGAACTAATCACGTTGGCAGCTGATTACACCCAAGTCCCACAAGTCACTGCGATGTGTCTGACCGTAATTTCGATTTAAAAAGTTAGTTGTCTTAATTAAAAATGAAATCAAATCAAGGCTAATATTTATAGATAACTCGACCTCTGTAAATCTGTATTCCGCTTCTGACTACATGTCTTCTTCATGAGAAGTAGTTTGCTGTCGCAATATGGGATATTTCAAAACAACAACGCCAAAAACAAAATGAAAAGCGGAAGAAAAGTTACTGAGGTCGGCTAAGATGTGTCTAGATACATCTTATAAATATTTTATATTAAAAAAATCCAAATTTAAAAAATTATAAAAATTTACAACTTAGAAAAAGGTTTTAAAAAATCATTAAATTGAAATATTTAATGGCCCCACATTTTCACCCCTTACCTTTGTTGCCCAATTATAACCGATGTTTAAGTTCATATATCCGCCTCCCCGCTACACATATAACTGCACCCGAAAAGCATTACATTACTCTGATGAAGGAATTATTAAAGACGAAACGCGTTACGCAGCATTTTTATCGAATTTTCATTCATTTGCTTAATATACATATTTATATATGTATATTTAACACACAAAGTAAGTATCTTCCAAGATATATACATATATATATATATATATATATATATATATATATATATATATATATATATATATATATATATATATATATAGGACTCTCCTGATGCTTAGATGAGCGAGGTTCCAGAATATATGTGCCTTAATATATGGTCTAATTATAATAGTGGATAATTGTGCAAACGAACTAAACTTTTCGGAAGATTCGAAAGCACAGAACTCGTACACATAGCGTATGATAAGGTTTCCAAAAGGCTCTCCACAAGGTTTGAAATTAGATTTCTCCTTCTTCTAGTCTGGTTTTAAAGCCTAGTCTGCCATGAAATTTAACCTATAGTTTTAAGTTAAAGTATATTTATGAATAAAATGATTCATATCAGAGATAGAACGTATGTAAATATAAAAGTAGACTGTGAGGTCAAGATCAAGCGACAACAATCTGTTCCATGATTGAAAGCAATCCTAATGGCCTGATGACTGATTTCAAGCTTGAAGCAGACTGCCGCCTGTTAGTGTTGACCTCATGTCCACATTTATATTTACATAGGCTCTATCTCTGATACTGAAATATTTATGCATAAATATAGCATATCTTAAAACTATATCTTATATATATATATATATATATATATATATATATATATCAAGTATGTGGTGTAGATAAATTTGCATTACATGAATCATTCATACAAAAAACAGATATAGAAGTTAATGAGTTAAATAGCGAGAATACATCTCCGCAAACAATTTTAATAAAGTACATTAACCCCAACCTGTATATGAATGTTATGATCCCTGTTTATAAATACCAGTTGCATAAGGTCTTTTTTATTTTTTACAAACTTTCCTCTGTTCCTACAGACATCTTCAGGTATAGAAATAGATTTGTTTTTGTTTTTACTTCCCGGTAATAACAAGACAACGAAAATATAGATGTAAGCCGAAAAAATGTTTTTACAATTGTGTTATTGTTAATTGTAAGATTTTTTTTTTTTTTTTGAGCGTGCGGTCGCAACGCTGAGGTTGAATTTTTTAAATGTTGCGTTTTTGTACTATTATGGTAAAAAAATTCAGAAATTCAACCTCATGTTTTTTTTATATTGTTTTATATTGACAGTTATACTTTAGTTGTTTCTGGTGTGTTGATTGATGTGTGCAAAGATTAAAATAAGTTTCGACAGGTGATGTGTCAATCTATGGTTGTGCTTTTTTAAAAGCAAGTAATGAAAACGTGAGCGAAGAAACACTACAAGAATTATTTTTGAGTATATCGGATAACGCTGAATTACAATACACTGTCCGGCTTGTCAACGGATGGATTGATGTAAGAAAAATTGAATCGGTGCTCGACAAGTTGTTACCATAAGAATAAGAACGGATAAATAAAAGAGCAGAATATTTTAAAAAATTGTCGATATAGTGTTTTTCAGAGTATATAGAATGGAAGCGAATTTGGAATACGTCGTAATAAGATAACGAATGTGAAAAGGAAGAAAATGGAATCACAAAAGGCAGTGAAATCATTTAAAGGAAATGTTTACTGACGAAAGGACGGCAAGAAATTGAGAACTACAGAGGTACTGTATGATATTTTTGACATACTAACACCAAAAGAATTCGTTGAACATACAAGTATGATTACCAAAAAAAAGGAAACGTACAGAAAAACTAGAGACTTACCCAAAACGAAAGAAATACAGAGTTCAGTATGAGGCGAACTCGCCAGAAAGAGGAGGGGTAGATAATAAGAAATAAAATAGAATATTTACTTGGGAAAAAATCTCAAAAGCGGGGAGGTTGTGGAGTAAATAAGACACCACAGTAGCACAAATGTACTAGGCAAGACGCCTTAATAAAGAGCTGAAAGTGAGTCAGTAGAATTATGTTGGAGTCAGAGGGAGTTTTAAAGGAGAAATAGTGCACCAATTCTCTAATTTTTCAGGAAAATCAGCATTAGATACGTATGCAACTGATTCAGTCACCAAACGATATATGAATATATTTTGTGCATGTTCGTGTATTGGGGCGTTTATATTGTTTCATGAAGAGATTGTAATCTTTATTCTGCGTCGAAGGATGCGTCGACATTAATACAGTTATATAAAGAATTAACGATTCCATACTGTATTTCCTCCCTCGAAAGAAACCAATAAAACAAACTTTGTCTAGTAAATTCACTTCCTTCCTTCTCTCTATATATTTATTACTGACCAAAATTACTTCTCGTTTTCTGCGGGAAACGACCAGTCAATATGGCTGACATCAATGGAATAAAATAGGTGCCATTAAGTAAATGTTCTACCATGTGCAAACGATACAGGAAACATTAATATCCTGTGGAGAGTAAAAACAAAAAAGAAATGTTAGACCAATGAGAAAGCGCGCCAAAACCAAGAGATATCTCATTAAAACAAGACAAAAAAATTACTGGAAGTGAGTTCACATGCTTCAAGCTAACAGCACAAGAAAAATAACGTAAGAGATAAAGAAATGATAAGTCGAGCAGATAACTTTAAGATCATTTGTTAAAAAATAATGTTTATATGGCCAGGCGGTAACAGAATGTGAAAAAAGACAATCGCCACACTTTACAAATGCACTGTAACTTTCATACGCCTTTACCACTAACTCAGTCCCTGCTTCTTTTTAGACTTTCTATTTTTCGGTTTAAGGATAACTTCTCTCCATCCCCTCTCTCTTTCTTTACAATATATATATATATATTAGGTTGGTGCAAAAATAATGACGTAATAATGTCGTTTTTTGACGTATTTTTAACGTCGGAAAACGACATTATTACGTCATTATTTTTGCACCAACCTAATATATATATGTGTGTGTATGCGTGAGCGTGTGTATGTGTGTGTGTGTGAGCGTGTGTATGTGTGTGTGTAAGTAATGAACGGACTTCTTGATGCAATATTATTTTCACAAAAACAAACGTTAAAATGTGTGAGTGTATTTGTCTTTAATATGAATTGTGATCTCTTGAAAAGGACACATTAATGTCAATATTTCAAGCGCGTGTACTCATAATATATAACTATATATATATATATATATATATATATATATATATATATATATATATAATTGTGTATTTAGGCAGCAATCCTTCATTTATGCATGTTTCATTAAACACGACAGACTAATTACTAAGATTAAGCTTTTTATTTATTTATCTATGTATAAGCGTATATATTTAGTATATATGCAAGCGTCATTCAAATACACACGCATATATATATATATATATATATATATATATATATATATATATATATATATAGAGAGAGAGAGAGAGAGAGAGAGAGAGAGATTGGTACATAGATAGATATATGATAACGATTGAGAAAGAAGCGAATCAGAAGTTCATGACCTTATATGATTTTTTGTCAATTATTTTAATAGCATTTCTCTTCTGAGAAATCCACTCATTTCAGTGGTAAGTATTAATATCGAAGATTATACAATGAAATTTTCAGTTTAAAAGTTAGCAAATATTGATCAACTTTCGTATTCCTCAGACATTCTTTTAGCTTTGTTTTTGTCTCTAGAGAGTCTGAATATATTCTCTTTTAGAAATTAGTGTAACTAGTCATATATATATATATATATATATATATATATATATATATATATATATATATATACACTTTCATGATTCCCTTGATCTGGATCAAATTTCTACTCACTCCATCAAAACACACCCTCAACATCATACCCTCATCAAAACAAATATACAGCAGTTACTGAAATTTCACCGTTTGCATTATATATATACATATATATATATATATATATATATATATATATATATATATATATATATATATATATATATATATATATATATAGGGAGAGAGAGATACTCTCGTCTCTTTTTACTTTCATGAACCCGTTTACTCATTATTGCTTTGTTGTTCGTCTCTTTCTATCATATATGGGAGTGTGTGAGTCGATTGTGTGTATGCGTGGTGTTGTATGTGTGTCGGTTATGTATCTTGTTTGTGCCTATGTGTGCTTGTTGCATGCGTGCCTTTGCGTGTGTGTGTATTCTAACTCCAAAACCGTTCAATATATTACACTTTAGACTTCTTACTTATACAGGAATTTCTCACTTTAAAACGTTTCGTCCTTGCACTTTTCCGTACCTACTTCAATACAGACGCTGTCTCCTTTTCCTATGTCTCTTCTTGTCGGAAGATGGTTCTTACAGGACAACTCAGTTCCCAGAGTATCATTTTTTTTTCAAGACCACGGATCGTCTTCTATGATGTTTTTCTTTGCGCAATACAAATTCTACATGGATCACAGAATGGCTTACCGCGACTTCCTGAAAAAGAAAAAAAAAAGATTTCACTTTGAAACACCGATACACTGAATAAAAAAAAAATAAACCGTTAGAGAAAACTCTTTTCCAAACATAAATCAAGAATCAACCAAAAGTTATTAAACAAGTACACATCGAAACTGTAAAACTATTTACTCTGTACCTAAAAAATAATGTAAGACCCGTAAATAATGCAAGTGTTTAATATATATATATATATATATATATATATATATATATATATATAGATAGATAGATAGATAGATAGATAGATAGATAGGTAAACATCCGTGGGTAAGTAATACAAGTGAATCCTATTAATACAAAATATTAAAACTGATCCAGAAAGAGTGCTCAATTTTATTATTATAGAACATAGAAATGAATTACATAAAAATGAAACTCAATTGTACCCCATCTTTATGAACATTTCGCTCCTCGGGATAAATTTCCTTGTCAATACTAAAACGTTTGATTATATATATATATATATATATATATATATATATATAGAGAGAGAGAGAGAGAGAGATAGATAGATAGATAGATAGATATAGATATATATATATAGAAAGAGAGAGATGATTTATTGAAAGATTTGCAAATAATACTAGATAAATTCCTGTGTTTTTTTTATGAGCTGTGTCTTCTCTGAATGTGAACGATCATGACTCTTCACAGCATCCTGTCACTTTTAACTCTAAGTAATATTGGTTCCTTTAATATCCCACATTTGTCTTATTTTTGTCACTCATTCGAAAGATGGGCCCGCCAACATTCAGAAATGAAATTACTGATAATAGAAAAAAAAAAAACAATACCCCAATGTTGGAGCGAATATTTCAAATAAATTTTTTTCACGATGCGAGATAGAAGCCCATATTTGAAAATACGGAATGTACGGAAGAAGAAGAAGAAGAAGAAGAAGAAGAAGAAGAAGAAGAAGAAGAAGAAGAAGAAGCACGGCAACAACAACAACAACAACAACAATAAAACAGCAGGTCCTGATGGGATTGTAACAAAATATATTCAGCTTTAGAATATTTTATCATCGACAAGATCACAGAAGTATTAAACAAATATATAACAGTAGCGACATAACGGAGGATCTTTCTAGACCTATCTACATCACATTACCGAAGAGATCAGGTAAACATTTATGTCAGTACCATAAGACAATCATTGATTTAATGGGCGACATATGCACATTAATAATGTCAAACCTGATGAAGAGAGTGCGAAGCAGATTTAGACTAGAATTATTACATGAACACTGCGGCTTTGTTAAGGACACTGACAGAAGAAATGCGGTATTCATTATTAGAATGAAAAATGTGAAGGCCATACAAATGCAGAAGGACGTCCATTTATGCTTTATAGATTACGCAAAAGCATTTGACAAGGCACAACTTGATATGTTTAAACCTTTTAGGAAAACTAGATCTTTTTGTAATGTACGTTAGAATAACACAGAATTTATACTAGGAGAAACCACCTGCATATTGATAAAAGATGTATTGCGTAGTTACACAAAATTAGGAAAGGGCGTGAGACAATGATGCATCTTCTCACCAGATTTATTCAAACTTTTGATTGACGCTATTCCTGAGGGGGTTGTATAACACACTCGTTCTGGGGTTCTCTTAGTTGACTGTCTTGAGGCGATCGTAAGAAAGTTGTCTTCCTCTCTTTCTTCACTCGGCCGTGTGATCGCTAGTTCGTTTTTAGTTCGGATGTAAAATGAAAACTTCGACATAAGGGATTTTAACTCCCCGATATCACTTTATATCACTCTAACATTCCCACGTTTGGCTCAGCCAATCAAAGTCGACATCTCTTATTTGTCCACCACCTGACCTTAAATGTTAACCTCAGATGGTCTGAGCCAAAATAAACTGCCACTAAAAAAACATAGTCTGAAACTATTTTTTAACATTTTTACCTCACCATAAAAAATCATTCATGAATTTTATCTCAACTACATTATATAGGTTGGTGCAAATGTCGTTTTCTCACATATGTTACTATGTGAGAAAACGACATTATTTTTGCACCTAATATTTAACAAAGGTAATATGACTCTAGCAAGATTTATTATTGATAGACACCCTCTTATCAATATAGGATATGCAGATGACACTGTTTTGATAGCTAACACTGGAGGAAAACTATACTATCCCCTAGATAGTGGAATAGAAGAAAGCGAAAAAAAAAGAACTATTAACTTGCAGAAGACGGAATGTTTGATCATCGGTAAGAGAAAAATCCTAAAATTCAAGTTACAAACTGGAGAATTGTTTAAAACAGTTACAGAAGTTTTAATATCTGGATATATTAACAGATGATAAAAAATGCAATACCAGCATTGAACTAGGGAAAGAAGCACTCCAAAATCAATGCAATGTGCTGGGAAGCGGAAACAAATCGCTAGAAACAAAGAATATAGTGCTGGACTGCTATGTGTTATCCATCCACTTATATGTCGGTGAATGTGGGACAATTTTCTTTTCCCACAGATGAGGAGATAACTAGAAGTAATAGAAATGTAGTTATACCAAAGAATACTATACATTCCATGGACTAGATGCGTAAGCAACAGGAAAGTCTAAAAGAAAATAACAAAAGAAAAAAAAAAACATTACTGCTCAAAATCAGAAAATGAGAGGTGAATATTCTTCGGCATATAATGAGGTAAGGGAGCTTGGAAACCTTCACGGAACGTATTGAGAGCAATAACGATAGGAGAATGCAGCTAGCTACTAACCTGAATTTTTTTTTGTGAATGGAAGGTTCAACGGCAGGCGTTAGCCTTTTCAAAGTGAGAAAAAAACCCAGCTAAGAACGAAAAGAGGATAGAATGATGAGGAGTATTCTTACTGTCTTTGCCCTGAAGTGATGCGGCACAGAAAAAGAAGAGTCCAATTGTCTTTGCTTTCCTTAGGTTAATGTCTTTGCTTTCCTTAGGTTGATGTCTTTGCATTTCCTAGGTTTTAGGTTTAATTTTGGTGACTCCAGATGAGATCGTTGTATCAGCTTCGTTCCCTGGCATCCTTCATCGATGGCGTTCGGGAGGAAATTATTATGATTTCCTTAACGTTGGCGTGAATCTGTAACTTTCGCAGGCTTTATCATAAGTGGGGATGATTATTTCATGTTAGCCAAACAAATCTTTGTGGAATGTCAACGTGTCCTAACAGCGAAGTAATAAATGAAATGTTTTTTAATGTTTGTTTTTATGTTTTTTTTTGTTTTAATGCTTTTTATTTTAAATGTTTGTTTGTTTTTTGTTGTCAATATTCTTATTTCTTTCTTTTATTGTTGTTTTTTTTCTTTTTCTGTTTTTCAAATTTCTTCATCTTGAAGCTTTACTGTTATAACTTTTATAACTTAAATGTTATGGCTTTCTTCTTATTATTATTAATTTATTGTGATTCCTTTTCATCCACATTTCCTTCCCGGTCCCAACAAGAAACCTAAGGTAAAAATCGCTTCATGATATCTTCCACTGATCATTTAAAAAAAAAATAAGATCACACAAATATTACATTGATAAAGTTCTACGTAATATGCGAGCTGTAATTGTGATTACATTTTTTTTGTATTTCTTTAAATCATGGGCTACCAGGAATCCATTCAAGAGTCTATCGAAAACTTTTCCAATCAATACGAGGGCCACAACTTCAACAGAAATTATTGGTGTCCTCATGTGCCACATTTTTTTTTTAGATTTCCACTTCAAGATAATTGTATTTTCATAGTTTTTGGAAATCTTCAAAGATACAATGCAATCTGCAGTGATTTCTGTGTCAATAAGAAAGCCCATTCTGTTCTAGTGCTCTTTGATTACACTGTCTGGGCAATTAGCTTTGATTGTTCTGTCTATGTGTATTGTGAACTCCCGTAAAATTACTACAAGTTCTATCTCTGTAACTCGATTTCAGTGATGTTCATATCAGTTTCTTGCAGATTTCTCCCCGGAAATGTTGCATATTATCAAGTGCAGATATTGGAACACTTTATCGTGCCGTGTTTGAATTTCTGCTGATGCTTAAACTGTGCAACCGGATACACGATTGTCAATTTTTTCTGTATATTTCTTACTGAATCTGCATTTGGGGTCAACAAAGTTGTTCGATATGCAAGCTAGGTAATTTCTAGTTAGCAAGCATTGGTCATGGTCAGCAAGAATTAAACCTTCGTTAACAGCTTTAAGCCTGCACTGCGTAACCACTGACGTGCACGGTATATCTCGACATAAGCTTGTTTGGAACAGACAGAATATTGACAATGAAGAGGCTTATTTTGTTATCGTTTTTGCATTTGGTACATTGCATTTACTTTTGCTTTCATTTTAAGGTTCTTTGCCGCTGCAGTAGGAGTATTATGGCTTATATGTACTTCTTCATGGAATTAAAATTCCATTTCGAATTTGTTGGCTTCCTTCGTTAGTGAATAAAATTATTATTATTATTATTACTATTATTATTATTATTAGTAGTAGTAGTAGTAGTAGTAGTAGTAGTAGTAGTAGTAGCATTACTTTACTTCCGTTGATTTCTGGTGTGTACAAATTTCTTTCCGGCTCCCTCCCAGAGACTTAAGGTCAGAAATGGAATCATGACATTTTCCACTGACAAATTAAAACAGAACAAGACAAACACACATATTTTACATAGATAAGGCTTTAGTAAGGTGTGGACTGTACTCGTGTGTACAATCTTTTGTGTTTCCTTAAGACATGGGCTTCCAGGAATCCCTTCAAAAAGTCTGCTGGAATTTTTTCCAACAAATCCGAGGGCTCCAACTACAACAGGAATTGTTGATGTTCCCATGTGCCACATTTTTGAGATTTCGATTTCAAGATTTTTGCATTTTGATAGCTTTTTGAAGGTCTACAAATATACATTGCAGTCTGCAGGGATTGCCATATCAATAAGGAGGCACTTTTTTTGCTTGCAGCCTTTAATAACAATAACTGGACGGTTAGATTTGGTTTTTCTGACTGTGTGTATTGTGTAGTCCAATAAAATTGTTACAGGCCCTATCTCCACAACCGGGTCTGGATTATTATTATTATTATTATTATTATTATTATTATTATTATTATTATTATTATTATTATTTCCTTTACACCACTGACCTATCAGATTTCCTGTGTGAAAAACGCCTTGAATGAGCACACGAGATTTTGAACTGTACCTTGTATTAATAAAAGTTCACCTGGTCCAATGAACGTCGCTTTTTCATAAATACTATAGGTTTCTTGAATCTCAATTTCATTGGGAACCAATGAGATGCGTTGTTGTAGCAACTTCCCTCGGCACAACCGTCTCACGGTGCTGCGGTTAAAGACTTGCTATTAATAAACTAACACCAGCACCGAAATAAAAATCTTGGGAAATTTTATAGAGTGCATACCTGATCATTTCATAACTGACTTACGGGCACATGGAAGAAAAAAAAAAACTTATTAGGCAGGTGGTTATATTTTTCTTACATTAGAATATATATGGAAAGAACTATCCAGAGGTAGCTTGGAATGAACATCTTAGCAGGAAGCTTCTTTTTTTTACGAAAACAACAGAAGTTTCTTACTCTGCAGCAGGTTTTGCCAAAGGGTTCGTATTATAGGATTCGTGCATAGAAATATATTTATTTCCCCGTCAAAGAATAAAAGATAACTTTATAAAGCTTAACCCTCAATGCTATATATTAATTAAAAAAAAAACAAAAAAAGTGGGCAAATAATGTATTTATTTGCAATCGAGTATTTGTCAGTTTCGAATCGAAGAAGGTCTGCAATGTCATTATGATATTGCTATTTCCGATGCTCCCATAATTTAAGCATTGAGTAGGAGTAGTCTAACGATCGAGTTTCAATTTCGGTCCAGACAGTGTGTGTTCTTTTCGCACTGAAGCCTTTCGGAAAGTAATAAATCCATTTTCTTCTTCTTCCTATTTATGGGGATATAACAGAATATTTAGCCACATAAAGGCAGTTCAACGAAGTCGGGGTTAATCTATCAGAGAATATTCAAGAATCATAAAACTTGATAAAGCCGGAAAGGCCAGCGTTGTTTTGGACACAGAGATTCGACCTACTAGTGAGAGGAATGAGGACCTATAAACACAAAATCAGTAACATTAAAGAAATTCTACCAGACAAAGCAAGTGATTTAGAATTATCTACAACAATCGAATAGAATTATCGACAATAATAGAATTATCTACAATATGGATCAATAATAGGTTAATAGATAAGACAATATCCAAGTTTAAAGGAATTAGTGCATAAGATAAGCTCTGAGGGCCTCCCTGTTACGCCTAACATAGTAATCCCATATGGTGCAATTAATAAGGACAGAAAGAGAAACGCAAGAAGATATATATATATATATATATATATATATATATATAGAGAGAGAGAGAGAGAGAGAGAGAGAGAGAGAGAACCAAGCATTTCGGCTAGGGTTCACTAGTACCATCTGAAGTAAGAATAGTGAAAAATTTGGCAGGGAGATTGAGCGTAACAGCAGAAGGCAAGCAAAAATCGCACTGTCTTTAAAGCTCCAATTTAGAGTATTATATCAGTTGACATTACCCTTGTTAGCCTATTTGGTGATATTGTAATTGGAAATTCAATCCTTGATCCACATAGTACTGACTTAGTCTCATTGGAAAGAGGAAAAGAAAGCACTGAAGAGTACTAAAAGAAACAAGACAGCATATTCTTATTCTACTTCTATAGTTTAAATAAAAGATTATGTTGAAATATTCTGAAAGATACTTAGATTGAGTTACAAATGAAGAAAGCTACATAGACCAGGAGCTGAAACATTATGATAATAGGGACAAAGACGTAGATATAAGTAATAAAACTGCATCACATAAATTAAGGAAGGACTGATTTGTTTGTCATTATCATTCAATGGTCAGAGCTTTTTTTGTGTTTTTAAGGTTTTTCAATGTTTGTTTTTATGTTTTTAGGGTTTTTTTGTTATTAATTCTTTTTGTTTTTAATGTTTGTTTTCTTAAAGATTTTTATATTTAATGTTTTATGCTTTTTGTTTTTAATGTCTGTTTTCTTAAAGTTTTTATATTTAATGTTTTATGCTTTTTGTTTTTAATGTCTGTTTTCTTAAAGTTTTTTATATTTAATGTTTTATGCTTTTTTGTTTTTAATGTCTGTTTTCTTAAAGTTTTTATATTTAATGTTTTATGCTTCTTATTTTTATTGTTTGTTTTCTAAAAGTTTTTAGTATTTAATGTTTTATGCTTTTTTGTTTTTAATGTCTGTTTTCTTAAAGTTTTTATATTTAATGTTTTATGCTGTTTGTTTTTAATATATGTTTTCTTAAAGTTTTTATATTTAATGTTTTATGCTGTTTGCTTTTAATGTTTATTTAATTAAAGATTTTGTATTTAATGTTTTATGCTTTTTCTTTTTAATGTTTGTTTTCTTAAAGTTTTTTGTATTTAATGCTTATGCTTTAATGTTTTTAATGTTTTTAATGTTTTTTAATGTTTTTGTTTTAATGCAGTTATTGAAGATTTTCCGTGATTGCGTCAACAATATCTTACAGTGATTTTTTACACATTGGTAGTAATTTTCTTGTATCTATCAAGCAGTTCATCATAAACAATGTGTGGAATGTCCCAGTAACTATTAAGCAGAATACTGATTGATTCAAAATTTTTATTAGCATCTTGATGCAAATCTTTGTCTCCCAAATACATTTGCATACTGTGTCCAGTTACATATACCATTTTTTTCACCTGTTACAAGATGGACTGAAGTCACAAATATACAGACTGTTAGATTGGGTAAAATTTCATTGCTCTCGTCTGTTTTCTAAATCTCGGTAAAAATTTGTTAAATTTAAATCTAATGGTCTTCTGCTTCGACGTCTTGAATTTCCTACGCTGGAATTCGAACGACTTTCTTTTCATCAATGGCCCGGATTTAAATAATACAGTACACATGTTGTTAAAACAAACTCGCATGGGATATTTTTTCCCCAGCATTGTCACTATTAGCAACAAATGAAACCAAATGTCTGGAATGTCAAAGACAGTCCTATACACCCTCAGAGCTGGAACTGTTGTTGGATACATTCCACATGTATTAGTTTTTACGTAAAAATTCCAAGAAAAATTTCATTTTTAACGGTAGTTTCAAAATAGAACATCAAGAACTTTTGCATACACTCAATAAATGTATCTTTGTTTTCGAGAACTTTCCTCCAAACAAAATAGCAATCTGATTATTGACACTTTGAAATCGGCTGATTATTTCAAAGAGAGTCTGCTGATGAAGCACGACCTATTTTGATCATAACAAAACGACCCACTTTCCCCCATCACGGTTCATTTTAATATAAATGATACTTGATTTTTAATTAAAATAAATCAATATGCACATAGCAATCAAAGAGCGCCGGAAGAAGAAATAATACACCATCAATCTGCTCGGCTCCTTGCCGGAAGACGTTGTTCGATTTGGTCTGACATTTAGAAATATTTTACCGATGCAAAAGGATATCGACTGCAGTTCATGTGAAGAAATAAAAAGTTAAAACCTTATTTCGCTCTCTGAAAATTTCTACAGGTCAGCAGGCTCAATCGAACTGTCTTGGCTCGGGGCAGTCTTTTGCCACACAGCAAAAAAACATTTCTATTTTTTAACGCCGGTCGAAACTTTTCTACTTGTGCCAATCGAGTTGATTTTACAAGCTTCAATAAAGGGGAGGAAAATCTATGTTTAAAGACGATTATTTTGTACTTTTTTCAAGATGTAGACATTGTAACTGGAATGTTCATTCAGCGTATGTCTGTATTGATTTGATCAAGGTGTTTTCTGGCGATGTTTCCTTCTTGTTGCGTTCTGTTACACGAGAGCTGTGGTTCCAAAACATTTTTCACGGGACCGCATTTTTGGAATGAAAATTTTCTCACGCCTCACTAAATTTTATATGATAAGAACTATATTTAAAAATGAAAACATCAACGCAGAGATGATTAAAGTAAAATAAACTCGGGCCCGATGTCAGAACATTATCATTGATCTCTCTATCCTCCAATTTAAGGAGCTAGTTACTATATTATCAATACTTGATATAAAGCCAAAATATCACAGTGATAAATTCGGTCAATTATTATTCATAATTAAATATACTGTGACTCATAGATGCAATTACTAGTAATCCATAATCTTATTTTAAATTTTGAATTCATATTTATTTTTGAAATGGGGATTTTTTTAAAACAGTTTGTAAATATATGATTGCCTTTCAATCAATCCGCTTCACATGCTACCTCCACCGCAGCACCTCTGACGGCCGCTACACCGTTTGGGAAGCACTGCACTAGATAATTCAGATATAGTGAGAATGGGACCAAGTCTCAATAATTTATAACAAACCGGTCTCCATGCTAATGTAAAATAAATCAGTTTTTAAGATATAAATTCAGTATTAAGAAGTATATACATCCGAAATATTCTTTCTATTCGCATAGTGCATACGACATTCAACAGATAGTTTATCAAATTGACTGATATATAGATAGAAGGAATATTCAAGGAATTATTGTTGCATATATATATATATATATATATATATATATATATATATATATATATATATATATATATATATAAGGTGGGGTGTACGTATGTATGCATTAATATTTTGGGTATTGGGTCAGCAGAACATTATTCAAACATATATTGCTAAATATAACATAGAACAAATGTCTATTATGTTTCATCATGTACTGTAAATGGAGCTGACGTAGGACATATTTTCTGTCAAGGTTTTTCTGAGATTTTTCGAATATTCACGCCGTTAGATGTAGCTGGATAAAAAATACTGTTTACTTTAAAAACATAGCATCTACTCGAATATGAGTAGCCATCAGAAATATATTAAAAATTAAAAATATGTCGGATTTAATCAATTTCCTGATATACATAAGGTGGAGTAGTGGATAGTGGCTCGGATTGAGGAATCGGAGAGCAGAGTTCGAATTCCAGTCGAATCCATGACATTCACTTACGTGCTAATCATCTTCGTCTCCCTCCAGCTATGCGTAAATAGTAGGACAGCCTAACAAGTGTTCTGTGAGAAGGACAACTCTGAATTCAAAACGTATGCGGGATGTCGTTTGGGGACCTTGTGGCACGTGGTGCACCAGGTCTCTATATTCTGCCCTTCAATAAGTGTGGCTGGGCCTGCACAAACCCTAAAGCCTTCATCACTATAATCAAATCATATATGCTGGTATCTGGCTGTCAGTTCCAGGGAACTGAGTTGCCTCATAATATATATTCATGAATTATTCATACAAAAAACAAATACAAAGGTTAATGATTTAATTGGAAAGAAATCCATCTTCGCGAACAATTCAAATAATGTACAAAAACCCCGAACCTGTTTATGAATGAAAAGATCCTGTTTTATAAATTTCAGTTGCATAAGGTTTTATTATTTTTACAAGCTTTCGTCTGTTCCTACAGACATCCTCAGGTATGAAATAGATTTTGTTCTTGTTTTTACTCTCAGTAATAAGTGGACAACGAAAATAGAGTTGTAATCTGAAAAATGCTATGAGAAATGTGTTATTGTTTTGGAACGTGCAGTCGCAACGCTGAGTTTGAATTTAAATTTTAAGGTTGTGCGTTTATGTACAAATATAGTGATAAGAGAATTCTTTTTTACTGGTAGATTTTCCGTCAAAGTGGCATGAACTATATTGTTCAATAATTACAGTAATGTCACACTTATTATCCGAAAGTTGCACTTGGATCAGTTATTTTAATTTCAATAAAGGTTCAATTAATTTACAAATTCATGAATTATTCATACAAAAAACAAATACAAAGGTTAATGATTTAATTGGCGAGAAATCCATCTTCGCGAACAATTCAAATAATATACAAAAACCACGAACCTGTTTATGAATGAAAAGATCCTTTTTTTATAAACTCAGATGGATTTCTCGCCAATTAAATCATTAAACTTTGTTTTTTGCATGAATAATTCATGAATTTGTAAATTAATTGCACCTTTATTGAATATATATATATATATATATATATATATATATATATATATATATATATATATATTGTTTAACGGAATGTCAACCTCTATGTAGTATTTTCTACCGAAAATTAAATATTTCGTACGAAATTCTCATTTTTTTTTTTTTTTTTTGTTTGGGAGATGATAATATTTTTGTGATACTAATTAACCCAGAGATGGGGAAGAAGATGTGGGTTCATGTGGGTTCATGCCCTTCCCGAGGGTATTTAAGCGTAAATATAACAAACCGAACGGAAAATAGAAATTGACTCTCCGATTAACAATTCCAAGCCATTATCTATTGCACATCCAAGTTTACTGCACCTGGCAATCCCAAGCGGTTATGACCAAACTCAACGATGCTTCGGTGATCACACGGGATCCAGTATTTTAACGTGATGTGGACGTAAGTTTGTATGTGAGTGTGAATATTCGTATATAAATACATACATACACACATACATATATATATATATATATATATATATATATATATATATATATATATATATATATATATATATATATATATGGGGGGTGGTCAATGTGTGTATCACTTCTTTAGAAAGTGAAAACACACAGGCACGTTAAGGTACGTGACTGATTGAATGAATGGTTCGAGAGTCCGAGAAAGATTTGTGTTTATAAGGCCCTATTAGCTTTTTCGATTGTCGACGCATTCCTTGGCCAAGTCGGTCTAAATCATATCGGATCTAACAACGGTTTTTCTTTGCAAAGTAGGAGGCAGGTTCAAGTCTCTACTGGAGAGCACATATTTTTCAGTAATAGCATTTCTTGAATATTTATGCCGCCAGATGAAAATTATAGATAAATATATTGTTTAATAAATAAAGGGAGCGTCTACTGAAATATGGGCATCCACTTAACGTTTACATAATGAAATATGTACGCACGCACACACACACACACAACACACACGCACATATATATATATAACAGCAATCGCTATCACTTGACTTAAAATATTTTTGCCCTTCCTTGCCTTTAAAGGAGTGTCCTTTGCCGTGCTGATGTTGCTACACAGCGAATTTTTTCTAAGCTCTATACTAAACATTAAATCTGTTACGAAAAAAGAACTAAACAAAAGGAACACAAAACGATCAGCTTTAAAAAAGGACTCGTAACTGGAAAAACCGAATGAAAAAAGCATGTTAACAAATACTTTTTCACATCCAGCACAGTTCTGCGGAATCAGAATCAAAGTTGAGTTTAAGCAAGTGAATGACCCAATTGGAGTAAAGTGCCATGCAGTTTTAAATTTTTCCCACGTGTGACGAATGCAGCTATCGATTTTTTTGCATGCTATCATGCTAGTTAGCATTTATGTCAGTCAGCTGTTGGCTTTCACGCTGGTCAATAGAATCTTCCTGCCTATTCGTGGCAGCCAGCTGTAGGCCCTCACTCTGACTAGTACAAAATGGCCGCAAACTACATGAAAACTGTCGTAGAAGCATGAAAAAATCGATTGTTTCTACTATCGATGGGAGTTGGGAAATGTAATGTCGGTTTTTACCTTCCCGCTAACTTGGAGCATGTGCATGTACATTTTGGTGCAAATCCGTCGAAAATTGCAGCCGTTGCATTCGTTACACACACACACACACATCCTACATTTTATAGATAGAGATATATATGTTATTAATCCAAAATTATTTTACTGGATTTCCATGTTTGAGTAGTGGTTTTAATCGTTGTGAATTCAGTCTACCTGCCTTTGAGATATTTAATAAAGAAATGTGTAATCCGGTTGGGTACAATTTTGCGACCCAGTTTTAGGGCCTATGGATCTAAAGACCTTAAATGCAATGCCGGTTTCTCTTACAGCGGAGGACGCACGTTGGATCAAAGCCAGAGTGCACATTTCCCTATTATTTCTCCATTGTGTTTCTGTTATTTTTCTGTTTTGTCTCTCGAATTGCGCGTCTACCCGAAAATAATGTTAGATTAAACATTAATTCCTTTTTATAAAGGAAATAAATAAATAAAAATGCTCACTAGAAGCAGAAATGTACGCACACTCGCAGCCAAATCCCGTATTGGCCAACTATAAATATGATAGAGAGATAAGAATTGTACACAAGAACGCTACCTAATATGACAGGTGAGGTCTACTTAAACAATGAAAAACAAACAACACAGAAATACAAAAATACCACAATATGCTGTTCTCCTTCATATTTTATTTCTAATGAAGCTTAATTATAAGCGAAACGTTAAATGTGTAAATGGTTCCGATGTTTTCTTTATCATATATATGTATATATGTTTATATGCTTATTTGCTAATGTATATCTAGAGAGAGACATGCAATTACATATATATATACACACACACACACACACACATATATATATATATATATATATATATATATATATATATATATATAAGTGAACATAGAAGTCAACACTTAGAGGCAACAGTCTGTTTCATGCTACATGCAATCGTCAGGCCACGATTGCATATAGAATGAAAAAAACTGTTGCCTGTAAGTGTTGACTTCTATGTTCACTTTTATATTTACACACGCTCTATCTCTAATATTGAGCACTTTATCCTATAAATATAGCACATTTTAAGACTATATTTCTTCACACACACACACGCGCGCACACACACATACACACACACACACACACATATATATATATATATATATATATATATATATATATATATATATATATATATTGTAAATTTAATAAATGTGTTAGTTTATAATCTAAGTGGATCCTAGTTATATAAAATATTAAAACTAATCCACAACTCAATGTATTTATTACAGAGCAAAAATTGATGCACATGCAAATCACTTCATATGAGGAATAAGCTTGTTTTAACCGACGAAAAATTAGAAATCGTCGGTCTCATTCAAACTCGGTATAGAATGTGTTCATGTCAGAATTAGAAATTTAACTGTGAAATCTACAAAAAAATAATTAGAAAATCTAATACATATCCATTTCAATGTTTCTGTCAGACGAAAGGCACGAGGATGTGGTCAGGGGAAGGGTGGAAGCTATTAGGCTTAAAGGCAAGAGCTTTTATAAAATTAAACCCGAATATTAACCTTATGAAATTATTATGAAGTATGAGATGTTAACTTGAAATTAAAATGTGATTTTGGAAATTATTGTGTATTATATATATATATATATATATATATATATATATATATATATATATATATATAGGCGCACATCGATAGATATGTAGAATGATTTGCGATGTATAGAATATATATGCAAGGATTATATTACATATAAAATATTCAATACGATATAAAGAGACAAAATATACTTCACTTTATTAATAAACAGTTCCCATCTAAATTCATTGTAATTTATACAACTCCAGATAGATCAGTGGGTGGATGAAGAAGGAATGACTGGAATGAATGCATATAAATGGAGATAAAGGTTTAATCCCCAAAATATCACTGTTTGATTGGTCGCAAGATAGTATAGATATTGCAATGAGAATCAATTTCTGCTGTGGGAATGAGAGGTGACGCGAAATCCAACCTCAAAACTGAGTATGGCATTTCTCTTGACCTAAAATCGTTAGGTGGACGTCGTAAAATGAGTCGTCTCGCCATCTGGGAATCTTTGCTACCCCAGGAAATCACCCTGTCATTACAAGTAAAGGGTAGAATTACGTTTCCTATTTAAGACAGCAAATCCATATTTTGTGGAGTGATTTATTTATTTTTTTTTTTTGAGCGGGAGGGAGAGTTCTTATTTTTAAATGCGTTATACGAAACAATCTCATTGGTAGACGTGAAACGATGAAAGATTTTCTATCCATATTTGAAACAAGATAATTACTTATATGAAATGCAGAAACAATTTACATCCATCTATGTATCAGTGCGAACACAGAAACGCACAAGGAACATTTTCGTCTCCATATGCACACACACACGCATACACACACGTGCGCACGCGCGCACACACACACACATATATATATATATGTATATACATACATTTGTTTGTATATATATATATATATGTGTGTGTGTGTGTATGTATATATAAAAGTGAACATAGAAGTCAAAATGTAGAAGCGACAGTCTGTTTCATGTTAGATGCAATCGGCAGACAATTTGATATTGACAATAATATCTTATGACTATATTTCTTCATATATATATATATATATATATATATATATATGTGTGTGTGTGTGTGTGTGTGTGTGTGTGTGTGCATGTAGAATTGAACGCTTTTTGTGTTAGCAATCAATATGCTATGTTACAACGATATATATATATATATATATATATATATATATATATATATATATATATATATATATATATATATATATGTCATGTGCTATCTATTGAGCTCGGGTGCCGTCGATTTTTGGGACGGTTTACCGTCTCGTTGCTTTTGAATGTGGTCATCACTAGCCGGAAACTAAAACGTACTTCACATTGCCTCCAGGCTATATTTCTACAAACGGCGAGTCAGATTTGGTCAAAATCGAAATAAATAAAGTTAAATAAAACCATTCTTGCGACACGATGCTACTTCTGACGTGAAATAAATTTCTGTATCTTTCCATTCTACGTCATTAAGCACGTTCGCTGCGACAGCGTTGTGTTTTAACACAACGCTAAATATTTCAGTTACATTTGTAAAAAGAAATCGCTAGAGACTCATACGTACACAAACACGTTTTGTCCGCTGGCAAAAGTTGCAGGTGGCGCCAAGGGTGGCAGTGCGTACTTAGGCTCCGAATCTGTGTTACCTCCCTTGGTTTCCGGCTGATGAGAGCGGGGTATCAAACGTGATTTCAAACGTTGTATGTAGAGAACTTTCGTAGGCCCTATACCTGATAGAGAGTCATAAATATAGCGTGGCATAAAATTATATCCTAAGCACACACGTCTATCTATCTATCTATCTATCTATCTATCTATCTATTAGGTTGGTGCAAAAATAATATGATTTCTCACATAGTAACATATGTGAGAAAACAACAACCTATATCTATCTATCTATCTATCTATCTATCTATCTATCTATCTGTCTATATATATATATATATATATATATATATATATATAGAGAGAGAGAGAGAGAGAGAGAGAGAGATAGAGAGAGAGAGAAAGAGAGTTAGAGAGAGAGGGAGATATATGTGTACTTAAGATATATATATTTATAATATATTTAAGATATATAGTTATATATATATAAGCTATATATGTTTATAATATATATATATATATATATATATATATATATATATATATATATATATATGTATGTATGTATGTATATATATATATATAACATACATGAATGTATGTATTTATGTATGTATGTACAGTGTGCGATGGATAAATTATCGTCTAAATTGCGAGAAAATTACACTGACATCTCATTTTAACAGGTATATTTATCAAAATTACACCAAAATATATGAAAATATTAAAGAGTAAATTTACGCAATAACATCGCCAGTGGCTTTAAACACTGCCTTGAGACGACTTTAGAGCCTCCTGCAACTGTTCTGGGCGGTACCCTTCTTTAAATTGGTGAATACATCCATAGACATTACCTTCAGTTCGTCTTTGGTACTACAAGGATTTGTGTTGGTCTCTCGATCAATTGCACCCCACATATAATAATCAATTGTGTTGTAGTCCTGGGAGTTAGGTAACCAGATGTAAGGGATGGAGTTGTCGCAGACATTTTTTTGACATCCATGATTGATGTAGGTCACCGAGTCACCATAACTAGTGATCACTCCAAACACTATGGTGTTGACCGGATATATCATCAAACTCTTTCCGAATCCACTGCACTATCCTCAGGTTTCCACCCAAATACTATGAAATGTTCGTCATAGAGCTTCAGGCGCGAATGCCAAGCAGACAACCTACCATTTCTAAATTTCTGGCGGAATGAATTGCGCTATAGTGTTCTTTTTTCTCACAGACGATGCCTAACTACACCTACTATACTCTGTAGTCGACAAAATCAAAAGAAAGCGCGAATTTAATAAAAATATGACAGTGACAAATGTATAATGGATGCAGACAAATATGACATGTTCCGTTTGTTGAAGGGACGGGTGGGATTATTAGACGTAAAGTTAACACAATCTTTTTTTAAAAATACATTAAAATATTAAAATTTAAAAAGAAATACTTTACAATATCAATATTTAAAAAAATATATCTTTTTCTTATATATAGAATTCTGTTGTTAGTTTTAGTGTGGACTCTTTTACCATCCTTAGCAGGACCCACTCTAATTAGCACCTAAGATGTTGGAGGCCATCTATATTCTGTCATTAAAGCCTTCTCTATGTAAACAAAAGGACTTTGTATTAGGCCTCCAACTAATAATTAATTTTTTCTCCTCCCAATACACTTTGTCCATATATATATATATATATATATATATATATATATATATATATATATATATATATATATATATATATATATGATGGGGTGTGCTTGGTTGTTTATATCTGAATCATAAGAATTTCGTAGGTGGAATGGGGACAAGATATAAAACTTTCTTATCCTGTTATGTAATAATATAAATCCGTAATTGATAATAATATTTTATAAACTCTAGGAATATACAGTGTGAATTTGAACTTGGAATATAACGTTCAATTTAATCATTATGGAAGATTTTATAGATATCCTTCATTTAGTTTTTCTTTGGATATTATCATCAAAATCATATCCATCTATTATATCTGACGTTACATAAAACCAAATGAAACTAAAAATAATAGAATTGAAAAAATTTGGTACCCATATTGATGCTGCCATTTGTGTAGCCTTTTAAGTCAGATAAACTTTATTTTATGTCCCACCCATTTTCGGGACGGGAATTATCATAGCTCTATATAATCACCTCTTTTGTTACAGGTATAAACAGTTGACTTTCACTGTCTTTTGGCCATATTACGTACGATCACCATAGTTAAGGAACGTCGAGCCTCGTCTGTACTGAATGACCGCTTGGTAATATCAGGTGATGCACGCTGGGATGTATGCGGGCTATGATGGAATAATGGTACAGAATTGTTTATTGGAGAACCGAGTTCCAATTTCCGTGAGATTAGTTATATTCACTTAATCAAAAATACACCTGGAAAAGATATGAATCCACCCCCACTTCCCCTAGGACTAGTATCACTAAATACCTATCTCAAACAATTTCTTACAAACTAAAAATAGTTCTGGCTTAATATAAACAGAAAGAGTTCAAATGATATGGTAAATGAATGAATAAATCAATAAATAACTTGACACCTCACTATTGAATTTTGTCTTAATCAGTCATTGATTCATTCATTTACAAGCTTTCTATATTTATCCTTGTTTCGCCTTTAGTATGTTCCGTCTCTTCCGGATTTTAACTAACACTTATTGTATTTAGCATGTACCTTAAGAATTTTAACCGTCATTCAAGGTATTCCATATATATATATATATATATATATATATATATATATATATATATATATATATATATATATATATATATATATATAAGAAAGAAAGAACAGTAAGATATATAATCCGGTGTAAATATTTTTATTTTTACAAAATGGTGATCAATGTAAATTTGCAGAGCATTAATATTATAAATTAATTTATTTAAAATATGTTTTTTCCGCTACACAGTACAAACCATGTTTCAAAAATGGAAGCTAAAAGCTTCGAATTTAATTTTGTAATTAAATTAAAGACATTAGTTCCATTTCAGCCTCAAGCGAA
>OZ010594.1:59751193-59756193 GCA_963932145.1 Acanthosepion lycidas | reverse complement strand
TTTCTAACTTCTTTGTCGACACACGTTTCAGTAATTCGAAAAAGACTTGATGAGAATCAAAGGTTGGCTGTTTTCTTGCTTTCGGCTTATTCCTAATTTGGTACTTTAAAAAAAAGAGAATTGAAATCTGAAAGAAAATAAATGTGAGGAATTGGCTTAAATCCAACAAAACACCAGAAATATTTCACACTGCAAGTCTTCCACCCTTGTGCAGTGCAGTTATAAAACCAGATTTTTAAAAAATCTGACTATCGCTACAATCTCTTTGTAAATCCTCTATAAAAGATAACGACGCCTACAAGACAGAACTGATAGTTCTGGAAATATTTAGCTGCTGCCTTAACGGCGTCTTGGGTAAATGACGGCGCAATCAGGAGCAGCGATCGATCCCCATAGCTCCCACAAGATCAGATTTGCATTTGTCTGATTTGATTGGTTCAGATGGGAGTTGAATCAATCTTTTCTTTTTTTTAGATTCGATCAGACTGAAATCTGACTTCGGTTCGTGGATTTACATATCCCAGAATATATGAATCCGGACGAAATATGTGCATAGAAGGTAATACTGACGGATGAATGAATCCAGAAGTAAATAGAGCGAATAATGTAAAATGCGCAAGTGAATGAAGATGTTACGGATTTTGAAAAACGTGCTTTCCATTTATCTCATCTGCCCTATTCTTTTTTTAAAAAATTTTCTGATATTTAAAACAAGCTCTCACTCTTAACCAATTCATTTTCTTCTTATCTAAATTCATCACTTTTAGATAAATTCCTAACCATGAAGATCTCATTCGTTCTTTTATTTTAAATCCTTTTTCTATGTTCTATGTATTTCGATTTCTTATTTATGAACATTTAGTAGCGTAGGGGTTTCCAAACTGTTTTTTCCACCGCCCACCTATATAAAAAATATTGAAAAGCATACAGTGATTGGTAATTTATGTTTTGACGGGCACTGATAAATTTGTGATGGGTACTGTGTTAAAAAAGTAAAGACAATATTATATTAAATATAAATTATCCGGAGGCCACATCTTAATTTGTTCCTTATTTGAGTTATATCAAAAAATAAGAACTATTTCGGTGTTAATGACCATTATCAAATGTTTTGAAAATACCAAAATATTCCTTGTTTGCGGTAATACTTATATCTTATCTAAGAATGTGTCCTATTTAATTCTATTTAACCGACTGCTTTTTTTTTTCTTTAATAAATGTTCTTTGCATATCTAATTTGATTTTATTTTTTTGTGGGAGAGAGAGTTGCTTATGTTGAAATGCCTTTCTAATAATCAAAATCATATATTTCCCAACAAAAATTTTAACCATCCAGTTTCTGTTCAGTTGTTCATTGCGCACACAACAGATGAAATCACCCACCGGTAGACGATATCACCCAAGTTGGGAAAATCCCCGGTAATGACTGGGATAACGGCTCCAAGCGACAAATCCAATAATAAAGTTCCAGTTCGTTCTCTACATTCACTTTCACACAAATAGCCTTTGGAAATTTATGAAGCCATCTCTTCTCTTCGACTCACGAAAATATATTACATAGCAGCGCAGATTGCGTACTATAGATGAGTCTTTCAAGCAGCGTTGGAAAAGGTCATATATTTCAGATACAGTTTCTATAAAAAAAAACAACACCAGAGATTTTAACAACTTTGAATAATCATTTGATTATCCTGTATTCTGATACCAACGTACATTACACCAAAGGAAGATTATCGAATGTTTCTTTTTGAGGAATATCGATTCCGCGAAAGTTTTCTTCCAAGCGTAAAAGCAGGATTGTTCCAGGTAGCGGACTGCAAATGCCTTTGGGTGAAGTACTTTTTTAATTATACATCTGAAAAGAGAAGAAAAAGACCTCCAGTCTGTGGTTGACTGTGGCAAGAAACGGCTTGTAAACTTTAGTACAACTTATATTGCATTACTTGGATCTATTGAAAAGTAGCGGCCATCTACTTTTATTTGTAAAGAAACAAATCTTTTATGGAAGTTCTCTAGACTTGCTATTTGGTGCTGTTATTGTTTTAAGCGAATAACGTTTTTGTATAATACGCTAAATTTTCTGAGGCAGGTAATAGTTGACTGCAAAGATTATTCCTAATATTTAAACAAAAAATATTGATGTTTTTTTATATTGTGTTCACCCATGAGATAGCCTTATAATAAAGAGCTCCTAAAAATCTGCTATAGATTCACACAGAAAAAAAGAGTTCTTGATTTACTATGGCATCGAGCACTCTTTTTTCCTGTATGCATCTATAGCAGCCATTTAGGAACTGTTATTCTATTCTTCTTATTATAATGTCTTGTCAAGGATGTCTTTCAAAGTCGAGCATTTATTTTTTAATTAAAAACACTAATGTCTTTTACAGTGGTCTCATTAGTCCCCATGAGACCGAGAACCATTTTCTGACCCCAGTGTATTATTTCATGTGCTTTGTTTTGATTTTATTTTTTGCGTGCATGATATGCACACACCGTCAACACCATTACCATCTTTGACTTGCCTTGGGGCTCGACCGCCTGATGATTACACGTAAACCTATGAAACTGGCAATCGTCGTCGGTTACTGCTAACGGGAAATTTTATCTTATATATATATATATATATATATATATATATATATATATATATATATATATATATATATATATATCTGTATATTTGTGGTCTTCCTTTACTCATTTTCCAAACACGTTACTTTTTATTCTTTTTTCTGTTTTTTATCATTGTCGTCGACAGGTTTTGTTCAGGATTTTTACATGTTAATTAAAACCATCTTATTGTATCAATTTTTTTTCATTGTTCCAGCCTCATTTAATTTTTTTCTGTATATTTGTGCTTGTGTGTGTGCTCCATTATATATATATATATATATATATATATATATATATATATATATATATATATATATATATATATATATATATCTTCCTAATGTTTGTATTTTCGTTGTTCCTTGTTTTTAATAATTTCAACCCAAGGAAGTTTATAATGCCACTAAGACGCAAGAAGTTACAGATGGTGAACGTGAATGAGAAAACATGTCCGGAGAAAGCATAATAAAAGAATAAGGTTGAGGAAGACAGAATATGGCGATTGATGTTAGATTTATATTTTTAAAAAGAATTGAAAAGAAAACTATTACGAAAGAACTTACGGTTACATCTCTAACTTAGACTTTCATAAAGCAAGTGGGGGTTTCTGGGATAGCATCCGTAGTCCTAAAGAAATGTGCTGCTGAGCTCGCTCCAGTTCCCTCCAAACTATATAACTATTGCCTCGCTGACTTTTGCTTTCCTAACGGTTGGTGGTCCTCATCAGTTGTCCCTGTTTTTAAGCACTCCGAAGACCCTTCTGAGCCATATAACTATCGTCCTGTCAGTCTGCTACGACTCTTGGGCAAAGTCTTCGAAGCTTTAATCAATGCAGAAGTGGTTTAGCACCTTTCCTCCCACGATCTACTATTTGACAAACAATATGTTTTCCTCTTTAACCTGTCTACCGCTGACGTGCTTAAATCCATAACTGAAGCACTTGATAATAACGGCAAAGCTCAAACTGTGGCTGTAGATATCTCTAAGGCGTTTGATGGGGTTTGTCATGCCAGCCTTCTACGTAAGCTTCAGGGATACGATATTACAGGATTGCTTTAATTTAATCCAATAGTTCCTGGCAAACCGTGAAATGACGGTCGTCCTAAACGGGTTCTTCTCCAGTTCCTTTCACCTATTCTGGTTCTTACACTGTTTCTGATCTTCATCTACGATAGCATCCGTTCCTGAGTAGGCATCTACGCAAACGACACTACCATTTACTCCTGTTTCAATAGTAAATCCGGCATTGCTGACAAAGTTAACCTGGCCGTTGATCTCGAAAAGGACATCCAATCTGTGGTTGATAGTGGCAAGAAACGGCTTGTAAACTTTAATGCCTCCAAAACGAAAATGCTCTCATTTACATACCATAGAGAAAACTCCCTGCCTACTATCAGCATGGATGATGGTCAACTTCAAGAGTTACATGGCGAGTAGAGAGACAGATGCAAATATTTCCAAAGGTATTATCTTCTAATCACTCGTGGTGAAAAAGCTGGCGCGTCACATTTATTCTGACAGCGCTGCCAAAGGAAGCATAGTCTCTGGTAGGGTCATCCAAAGCGGCAAGTTCGAGGATGAGAGAAAAGAGAAAGAAAGATCTAAACTACAAGACCTCAACGGTGGACCAGGAGGAGGAATTTATTATTCTGAACGTCTGTGAAGGCAGATGAAGACTTCACCCCAAGTAAGGAAATAATGTCACTAAGTAGGCAGGGTATTCTAGGAGTGAAAGAGAATGAGAATACGTTAAATTCTCCAATTCGTTTAAATGTTCGTTAGTTTGGTTTGTTTAATTAAATTTGTTTTCTTATTTTATTTCTTCGCCATTATTTTGCGTTTTATGATTAGTTCAAAAGTGAGTTTCTCTAGACGTTTGTTTCGTCATCTTTCTTCTTTATATTTTAAATTCTTCGATTAATTCATTTATGTTTTACAATTTTTAATTTTTTTTTCTTTGGGTAGATTTCTGAAATTCACGGACTAATGACTTTGTTGTTGAGATAATAACAAAAAATGAGGAGGAAATTAGTCCGTGTGTAAATGACGTAAATAATGACAACTTCACATCACAGGAATTTAAACAGAAATTAAGTATAATACACTTTGTTATTTTAAACAACCTTTTCTTTTTACTTTTCCTAATTTTAATGTATTTTTAAAATACATTAAAATTGTTGTTTCTGTCATCTTCTTTCCTTTTTATCTTATTTATTTTTTTCACTAATATTTTCCTTCGTCTTCTGTGATATTTTTCATTTGGTTTTTACTTTTATATCTTACTGCCTCTATCTCTCCCTCTTTCTCTCTCTGAATGAGTGATTACATGTGCATGTTCTATTATTTAACATTTTTCCTATCGTTTCTCGGTTTTCGAATTTAAA
>OZ010594.1:59731193-59748693 GCA_963932145.1 Acanthosepion lycidas | reverse complement strand
TGTGTGTGTGTGTTATATATATATATATATATATGTGTGTGTGTGCGTGCGTGTGTGTGTGTTATATATATATATATATATATATGTTTGTGTGTGTTATATATATATATATATATATATATATATATATATAAACACGTCGCACCTAGCTTGCATTATAACACGCCTCCGTCAACAACTGTATATTAGAGAATTATTATAAAAGATGTGCCTTCCAGCAGGATTCGAACCTAGTAGAAGTAACCTCGTTAGATCCGATGGGATTTTGACCGACTCGTCCACAAATTGTTTCGTTTTAAGTAATAACATGTGTCGGATTAATAAATAAAATATCCATTACTTCTTGAGAAATGTCTTTGTTTATGTTAGGAAATATATGTATGATTCAAGTATCTTTGAATACATTTGTGTATAAAGGCACTTTTCGGCTTTGTTCGATCGGCGAGACAGTTCCAGGCCTGGTTGGATCTAACGAGGGTTTCTCCTGCTAAGGGGATACAGATTTGAATCCCACGGGAAGGCGTAACATTTCTTGAATAATATTTCTCTTATTTTTAGGCTGGTAGACGAAAACAAATAAATATAGGTAAGGTTACACATTATGAAATGGACAATTATTTTAAGACATTTTCATAATGTGTGACGTCATTTGTTTACATCTGATACGCCATGAGCAGATATGAATGAACGTGAGAGATTCATGGAAGATTGAAGTTTAAGTACAGTAAATTCGACCTTCCTGGCCAAATCGGTAAGCTAAATGACGTTTCCGTATAGGATACACTTTCGAATCCTGTCGGAGGACAAAATTTTCCTGTGAAAATTTCTCGGGCATTCAGGCCGGTAAATGTTGTTTAATACTGTTTATTATATACAGGGCATTTACTTAAATATTTGTAACTTTAAAACGAATGTATAACATAAAAATGTCTTAAAATAGCTAAGGTTGTATGAATGTTTGATAGGAATATCTATCTGGCACAAACTGTCCGTTTATATCATCATCTATTTGAGCGGAGACTGATGCTCATATAAATATGTCTAATATTTTATGAAAAATCTTGCAGTATTGGTACATTTTTCAACACAAAATTAGTATCCATAATTAACCAACCTTGATTATCAAAATAACCCATGGTTTCTATACCTCAAAGATCGGGCTTTATAACAATCTCGGAAGCTACGGATATGTTCTGTTAGTCCCTTGGAAAAAAAAAATTAAAATATCCCTTTCTTACATATATTTCACGTTCAATACTGAACACATCTTCTATTCCACAATATTTGGTTTATAAATAATTCTATATAGAATCCGTGTGACTAATTACACTATGTAGAAAGTTAGGACTGTTTTCCTAATCTTTATTGTCAGATTCACGACGTTTCGACCGTTGTACGCTCCGGTTATCTTTATGTGATATCAATTGGAATTTCGAACCGAACTCTTTATTTTGTCCACCGGAGAAGATTGTTCCAGACTCACGGGCCATGCCTATTCTGGATATCTCAGCTTCTGTTATTTCCCTTTAGTAACTCAAATCTTCATGTTTTTACTCACCTCTGCTGTGACCAGTTATTGAACTCCTTGGGTACATGGGTTTCTTCAACCAACGATTTTATTCACAGGCAATGTAAATAGTGTAAGTAGTTACAAAAATTCATATCAGAAAAATTAACAGATGTAAAATCTTCATTCTTTTTATTAATTTTAACACTTTCATATCTTATGTAGATTCCTGATTGTTTCAGAAAAATATTAAAAAAAACTGTAGTCGATAAGCCTTCGACTTTATATTGTTTAACTTTCCAATAGAGAAAAATGTTTGCCTCAAAATACTTCAAACGATTAAAATGTTCATACTAGTAATACGATGAATCAGTAAAGATGAAGATTAAATCATTGGCTTCCTGTACTGCTACAGTAGGTATCTGACTCTTCTTGCTATACTCGTCATTTATAAGAACCAGATCAGTCCCAAAATGGTATACACTTGTCATATTTGGGGTGGAGCTCCCCAGACCTCACTTTCCAGTCTGATAGAGTTCAAAATTGTCTCCTAGTCCTTAATCGAGAAGAATTACTTTCCACCTTCCAACATTTATATCACAAACGGGATATCGCGAGCGTCTTACTGGTCTATTGCTACTACAATGAAAGTACTCAGACAAACTGCATCCCTTGGTTCAAGGGGGATTACCCTTCACGACTATGCGTCGCCATGCCACTTTATTAGAAAAATAACCACATTCTATCCGTATTCTATCGCTGGGAACTTCCACTGAAACAGCTTCTTCTTGATAACCACTGTCATGTGGAAGAGACTCCCAAGAGGCTGTTTCCCTGATAAAGACAGTTTTAAGCTGTCCAAGTTTAGAGTAAATTATTGTCATTCCAGGTACTCTACCAAAGGACTGAATTTTAACCAAGCTAAGCACCTATATATATATATATATATATACACACACACACGTTTCATTAAATAATATAGACACGTTTCATTAAATAATATAGACAAGTGTTGTCTATTTATTTTATGTAATTTTTTTTCGTAACGTCTGATAAGTTTAATAACATATATATTGATCTATATTTTTTTTAATACAATCTAAGCTTCCGGCTTACATCAGCCATTATGAAAGATTTCAGTTACAAAATATTAAACAATATATGGATACGACAGTGATGATAGACCTTTCATTGTTTATATAGAGGATTTCTAAGCAACGATAAACACGTGCATATAAGACGGTAGAAGCGAAAATCGCACCGCATATCATGACGTCACATATGACCACACGAGAGTGAATTGAAAGATGCCCGCCTAAATACACACAATTTATATATATATATATATATATATATATATATATATATATATATATATATATATATATATATATATATATGTATGTATGTATTTAGTAAAAGTGTTTGCATTGATAAGTCCAGGGAAAAAAACTTTCCCATGGAGGAATTGAGCATCTGTATGAGGTAAACCGTTTGGACCTTAATAACACACACACACACACACACACACACACACACACATATATATATATATATATATATATATATATAGGTAAATATATAGATATTGATAATATTAGTGGTCAGTATATATATATATATATATATATAACTAAACAAAAAAACAATGTATCCCTGTATCTATCCGTCTAGCTATACATACATACACATATACACGCACATATATACCCACATACATACATATATACATACACGTATATATGGGTACATATATACCAAAACATACGCATATATATATATATATATATATATATATATATATATATATATATATATATATATATACATATACACATACACACATCCTTGCATATATATCCATCTACATATACCTACATCCATATACGTATACATGAATATATACATATACACACATACGCATGCATATACACATGGATCCGTACATATACATACATATACCAATACACACACACATAAATATATACCCATAATTTTAATTTTAGGTCAGCCAATCGGTAGTGATTTATGAATCTGAAAATAATTCATATTTATCTGTATCTCACTCATTTAAACCGTTATTTAACTCCTCTCTTTAAAACTTTTTTTTCTGTTAAATTATAATCTCCTCCTTTATATTTATACATTCATTTTCTTCCTTCTTCTGTTCCATCTCTCTCTAGAATTTTCAAACATTTCCTTCTGACACTTGTTTCCCACTCCCACACACACACTTTCATTAAAATTTTGTCTTTTAAACCCGCAGTTATATTTTCCGATTTCTTTTTGAATTTGTAGGTCTGATTTTTTTTCATCGTGATTACGATTCCAATGTAATAAATTATAACCATAGATTATTAATGTTTCAGCCTTATATATTGTTGTGGTAGGATCCACCTAATTTGCATAGTGGAGTACCGACCATATAAATATAGTTGGTACCGGGAAGAGAGGGAAGGAATCAAGAGATTCTCTTGGCGACTGGCGACTGTCGAACTCTCTGCATTAGCAGAGGGGAACCCGGACGAGGCTTTGCCGAAGGGCAAGGTTTCGTCCAGGGAGGTTGACAGGGCCTGAACCCGTCTAGGCGGGTTCAGAAAGGCCATATTTTTGGCCGAGCCTACGGGCTCGGGGACACCCACATTAAAACGGCCTTGTGCCACATTCGATCCTCGTGGGTGGATTGATAAATACAGGAATCAAGAGATCCAACCAGAGACTCTGCCCGACTGCGACTCAGTCAACACATTCTCCAGGAACGGTCTTCCCAGGAATATACAAAAGACTATATGTAAATATTGTGTACACTTTCTTGTTTCAATACATTTTGTTCTAAGTACATTTTGTGTTGCATTATTATTCCATGCATTAGTCAAGTTTCAACATATATATATATATATAAATATATATATATATATATATATATATATATATATATATATATATAATTGCAATTAGGCAGCAGTGATACCCAAAAAATGTTTTCTCAAATTATATCTACAAGTTCTGTTTATCAGTCATTTTATTAAATTTTACAAACGTCCGAATAATTTGTTTTTCTTTATCGTAAACTTTCCAAAACTCATATTAACATTTATTTCATATTATTTTTCCCGATTACTTTTGAATGTTTCTCCATTCGTTTTCAAAGATTATTCTGTGTGTATTTATGCAACATATATACGTCCTATCCATATAAACTATCCCTTAACGGAAAACATCAGCCACAGCTGGCCCCTGGCCTTGTACATATATACAACATATATACATTATACATATCCATATATACATATATACTGTTTTGGATTCCGGGAAGAAATCCGGTACCAATAAATAACAAACGCCAAGAATGAATATAGGAAATTAATGTATTAACGTAATAATACAAACTGGTAAAGCAGGTTAGTAGTTCCAGGAATACGGATTAGTAGCTGAATATCTATACAGCCTTTGGTATTGAAGTATCCCTGTATGACTTCTTACTAAGTCTAGGTGCTCGCTCACGGTGACTCTTGCTCGCTACGTTCGTTCTGTCTGTCTGTTACCTTCACCTTACTCTTCCGGTTACCTACAACCTTTCACACCCTCTCCAGTCTTGCTCTGTCTCGGGTCTTCACGTACCATAGTATATGTTTATAGTGGCTGAGTCCATTTGTCTAAAAAGAGGTGGACCCTTCAACATATACATATCTATATGTACAAAATATGTACGTCCTATCCATATAAACTACTCCTTAACAAAAAAGCATCGACCTCAACTAGCCCCTGGCCTTGTACATATATAGAACATATATACATTATACATATCCATATATAGATATCTATATGTACAACATATATACGTCCTATCCATATAAACTGTCTCTTAACAGAAACATCAACCTCAACTGGCCCCTGGCCTTGTACATATATACAACATATGTACATTATACATATCCATATATACATATATACATATCTATATGTACAACATATATATATCATATCCATATAAACTAGCCCTTAACGGAAAACATCAACCTCAACTGGCTCCCTGGCCTTATATACGGTGAAACTTAATGTAAAAAAGAAATACCAAAACAGGAACATAACCTCACTTGAAATTTTGGTACCAGTGTATAATAGGAAAATGGCGTGTCTTCTCATTTAGATGTATTGCGAATGTGAGCCGTTGATCATCACATTCTTAACAAGAGAATATTTGAAAGACATCAACAGATTATTTCTGTTTAATTATCTCGCTTTTCAGAACAGAGACTCAATGATACTTAAACCGACAATCGACAGTTATATAATGTCTTTTCAAAGTCTTTCCCGTCAGATGCATCCATGCATCTCGCATACACCAACAAAGGAAACCTCTTACCATTCAGCATTAAATGCATTCATCACCCTCTTCAAGGTCGCTCCTGAAGTAATTTCCCGCATTTCATAATGTTGGCCCATACAGCCAGAGATGTTTCTCTTGGTATGGAAGTAAAAGCTGAACCTATTACACAATAGCCCATAGTATTTTTATCAGACCGATGTCTATTATGAAAGTGCTTAAGAACAAGAGGTGTTTAAGTGAATTCCTAAATGCAGGAAATTGCACTCACTGAGTTTCATAGACACTTAATTATCTCTCTTTATCCTACCATATATCTTGTGTCCGGACTTCACGGGTTCAAGTTTATATTTCATATTTTCTCTGGAACAATATTTTTCATTGATGGTTGATATTTATGAAATTTAACATTTATCACTCTGTAAGTGACTTCATTTGCTGTACATATTTATCCCGCCACTGAAGATAACTTTGATCCATTTGAATTTGAATTTGTTTGAATTTCATTGCTATGCTGGCATATCCTGCTATGGCAACTTAAAACACCTTTGAATGAAATTAATAATAAGAAGCCTAGAAAAAGAATGTAATTGAAAGGGAAGAAATATTAATAATGCACTTAATATGATACTCCATATATCGTTTATATGTGAATATGAGCGAAATAGACCTCTCCGCAAGAACACTTTGAAATTGAAATTATAAATTAGATGGCAAAATTTGAGAAAATCCGTACAATAACCTACAAACATACAAATCTAACATATTTATTATTTTACAAATAGAATATTTTAATATCGCTCTTCCATATCAATTTCAGACTGAATTTCGGAGATAAGATATCGTTATTTATATTATTTAAATATATATAGTTAGTTCATCCTTATTGATATTGTCACAATATTTCGTCCATTCATTAGAAGAAGAAGACTGACAATAACAACAAAAATGACTGAATATAATAATGTTAATAATGCTATGCTACCGTTCAACGTAGAAGCCATAACAACTGTAACCATTGTCCCATGTGTCATTACCGAGAAATTCTCAAAAGCGTATCGTCTTGAGCCACTGCAACAACTGCAACTTCTCTGTTGTATCATTTCGCGGTTAAATATCCTTTGAAGCATCCAAACACAAAATAATATGAAGGTGTCAAGTAAGGACTATGCAGTAAATGTGGTTAATCATCGCAATCATGTTTGCTGTCTGTAGTCTTTAATCAAACTGTCAACGTGTACAAGGTTGTTATCTCTTTCAATGAACTCAACATGTGACTCGTCATGCAAATATTCCCTTCTGTGAAATCACAACACCAGATCTATACCAGATACAATAACACTAGAATCGTAGCAGCTACTTAGAAGGGGAGGTGTGTAACTTTATATCATTTAATGTTTTGGCATAATGACCAGTGATAATGTCTGTGAAATGATGTTTTCATCAGTAGCCATCCAACAAAGCAGACATCGAATACTTCTGGTCGCAAATTTATATTAGCAGTCACTTTTGAAATGGGGCAACGATCGACTGCCCTTTACCGCTTGCACACTGTCCATTGATAAAGAGTTGGCAGCTGTGCGTGAGGATGTAGAGTTGGACAGATATGTGACATCCCCCGGTGTCGCTGCGTCAAATGTGACGTATGCCTGGCCACGTCCGTCGTGCTATCCTGTCCTGTGACGATCAGCTGGCTTGGTATTGGTCGCGGCACCAAATGTGACGTTCTAACCTTTTGGTGATTCGGGTGGGAATCTGGTTAGATTCGGTATCAGCCTTGTCGTTCCCAGCTCGCCTCCAACGTCTGGTTACCGAAGTAACTGTTTTGATTTCCAGTCTACCCTACCCACGTTGTGATTTGATCTTAGGCAGACGAAATCAATCAGTCGTCGGGCCGTAATGCACGCCGAGTTCGATCATGGGTAACACCGCACAAGTATATGTAAAATAAAATAAAATAATAACTCGAAAAGTTCAACTTTGTTAAAAAAAGGTTAACAATATTTTATATCTGGTTACTGAATACAGGACTGCGTCTTCTTTCCAACCCGCTATATGGATTCGTGACACTTTGTGTTTGTTAGGCGAGTCTTAACATCTTAAGTTGTTTGTTCTTTAAGAAACTGGTTTTGGTGTATCTTCAGGCGATATTCGTAAAACTTGTTTTGGTGGTGTGAGTCTAAGCCGTTCTTCAAAAATAAATTGTTCTTAGAAGTTGAGGTCGTGATTTGCGTGGAATCTTTCAGTCAGGTTTCTGCGAGGCGGGTGCAACGCCAACTGCGAACTTCACTCAACTGCCTCTCAAACTCGAACTCGAACTGCTTTTCACTCGCTGCGACTCTGCTTATATGGACGCCGACCAAAACTGGGGTGGGCTTGTCGGGGTTTGAGGTTCCTTGATAATTCTAAATCCACAATCCACTTCTTTGTTTTCGGTCAGGAAAATTTATTATTTTCCATTTTTGGTTGTCTTTCGTCTTCACACCTTCTTCTGTTCTCATATTGGTATCTCACCATACCCTCAGAGGGTGTCAAAGGGTATCCGCTCTCTCTCACAGTGGCATCTCACACCTATCATTTCGGGGTGGGGGGCAACAGGCCTCCCCTCTTTCTTCACATGGTTACCTCCGCCTAACGCTCATGCCACTATTCAGCCAATGGGCGCTCAGCGGCGTGGGTGTGACCAGACTAACCTCGGTTTAAAAAATCTTGCTCAAAGAAGAAAAAATTATCTTCCTTTTTCTTTTTTTTTTTTCTTTTCTTTCTCTTTCTTTCCTTCTGTCCGACAACAAACCCTTGGACTCTTTTCTTGGCCAGATGTCACTTAGTCACCAGGGGCCTTCGCCAAACAAGTGGGTGGTCAATTGGACGTATTTGCATTCTGTCGCTAATTAACTGTTCCGATAAAATAGTTTTGCTATCATAGCCAGCCATTACAATAAACAGATGCTTCTCTCAATGATATTCTGCATATAGACAAAGGCTTAATCTTTCCTTTATGGTGGTCAGCGGACATTTTTGTTTTTCGGTCAGCGGATGACCTATTTAATTTTTATCTCTTTAAAATTCTACGGGAGTTCGCTTGTCCAACTTGAAATGTTTACCATTGCCATGGCGGATTGGATATATCTTATTCGCCGCCCCGTAACATAAATCAGATTAAATCCGAAACATCCGCGACCTTACTCTTCTCGCCAATGAGAATAAAACTTTTACCATTTTTCTTTGGAAAAAAGAACAACATCGCTTAGTGTCCTTTTCGTGATGGCTTCTTATCACCTAAATTTAATTCTCGCCTTTCTTTTTTCTTCCTTCTTTCTAGCGACGTAAATAGTGTCACAGATAGTTATTACGAAAAAGTCGGAATTCTCATTGGGTGAGGAGAAAAGCTAATTTGTCACAATTGGAGGAAATCTTACTCTACCTACCTATCGACCTACCTACCTATCTACCTATTTCATAGGGCTGTATAAGAGAATCTCTGCAATAATAAACGAAATATATTAAAAATAGGGTAAGTCATTATTTTTATCTTTCGTTTTTTTTTGTTTTGTTTTGTTTTGTTTTTTTTGCGAACGTGAAACGTGACCATTCCAGTTTCATTTATCCAGTCAAACCCAAACTGAAGGAAAACCATGCTGTATATTTACACCTACATATTATTTTTTATCACACACAGGAGAAATTGTTTTCGAATTTTCTGTGTTTGTCCAATTATATTGTAGCATTCATCTTTGATTTTACATTATATGCGCATTCGCATAATATTAAATTTGATCTGGGGAGTTAAAAAAAAGGATGTCATAGGGTTTCGTGGTTTGTGCCTTTATAGTTTTCGTAATATTTTTATTCTGTTTAATTTATGCAAGGCTGTAACTTACTTTTTCATCACCTCATATATTCATCTTTTGGATTCTTTCACAAGGAGTACATATCTTGAAATCTGTATTTTTCTTATATATAACTAAACTATATCACTTAGATCTAAAAAAATATCAGCAGATTTCTATGTGCCTATTCCTCGAGTCATGTTCTCACACATTCTGGTTAGATCGAGATTTTGATAAGGATGTCATGTGTGACACCAAACTCGTTCAGAAATATCTAAAGTTTCGGTTGTATATCCACCACTTGATCACTGGTTATAAGTGGCTTCCATAGAATGAAGTGTATATCGTAGCGTTAATTATCTTTCTTCGCATCTAGGGGACGGCAGAATCACAAAGTACTGTCCTAAATATATTAATCACTTCACTTGTGAACTTTCAACAGCAGCAACATGTAAAACGGATATCACATGTTACTCGAAGAGAAAATAATGACATACACGCCATGACGTTCAACACTAATTTAAACAAAAGGTTAGGAAGAAAGGAAACCATTATGTGTACTGGAAAGAACGATAACTGTTGTGAGGAAGCTATTTTTCTCTGCTTTAATAGAAAGATGATATAAATTTCAACTGAAATTAGCACTGGCCTTTCGGTCAATGAATGACAATTTTTTCCTTATAAGGAAGCAACTAATTTTAACATTGCCGCACGACATTTGTAGATTAATTTAAAGTTAAAAATCCAGTCGGATAAGTTGCTTTCACTTTTACACACATACTCGTGGCGAAGATATGAATTCGCTAATTACCATTCCACATCCCCCCCGCTTTGGATTAAATAACAAAGCAGCCCGGAATACCAATACGATTTTCCTAACTTGTTTTAATTCTTCAAAAGAAAATCAAATTTTTCTCGCTTGAATTTAGATATTTTCCAAATTAAGCACCATAAATAATATTTATTTGATGAAGTGAAGGAAAAAAAATCAGGGATCAATATTTCGGTTAATATTTAGCCAAAATCTCACCTGGTAGATTTTTAAATAATTCCACTCTATAAACTTTAAATAATTCTTTTCTGAAATGCCGTTTTGTTCTCAATTTAACTTCTATAATTCAAACGCCATGGAAAGAAGTCATTTAGTTGAACTGCAGGTCAAATTAACAACAAATTAAGCGTGTAATTGACTCGCACGTAAAGTCGGTTAGAATTACAAAACGAACATAAACAAAAGCTTCTCGCTTCACTTGAGCCGGACAGTGCTCGAAGGCTCAACACCAGTTTGACAACGTTCATTCGTTGGCATTAGAGATCAATTTTCAGAAAACTGAAAAATAAAACGTTCGTATATAATCGGCTAATTACCCCACTTGAATTTCTCAAGCATTTCTGAAAAAAAAAAAACGATTTCCTCTCAAGATGATATTGTAATCTATTTTAGACAGGGAAAATGGATTGTTTCGGATATGTTCATTTTAGACATTCTTCACAAACACATACATATATATATATATATAGTGATTTTCCAAGCGTAGCTTAGATGTGGCACAAGGCCGAAAGTATGGGGCACCCAGTGAGGATTGAACTCACGACTCAGTTGTAATTGTTCTAGCGCGACAAGCTTGCTAACCATTACACCGCCTCGAGGTGACTCTCTCTCTCTCTCTCTCTCTCTCTCTCTCTCTATATATATATATATATATATATATATATATATATATATATATATATATATATATATATATATATATATATATATATATATATATATATATATATATATATATATATATATATGTGTGTGTAGTGAGAGAGAGATGATGTGATAATATGAAAAGTTTTTGATTTTGATTGTAATTTAAGTAAATTCATCAAAGTAAGTTTAGCTGTTGAATTCTATGATTTAATTTTGATGAATCGCCATTTTAAACGCATATACGCCTACAAAAATAAATGACGTATTCATTATGTTTTTCTCTCTTTCTGATATGAGATATTGTAATTATTTAATTATTAGGGCTGTTGAACTCATCTTTATTGCCATATTCACGACGTTTCGTCGTTGTACGCTCCATCCTTCTTCAGATGATCGGAATTTCACAATAAACACTTTACTTCGTTCACCGGGTTAGATTGTTCTAGTTTGAACCGCCATGCCCATTCCAGATGTCTCAGTTATCTCCCTTTAACAAAACTCTCTATGTCTTTGTTCACCACTGCTGTAGCCAGGTATTGAACTCTCAACACTTTGGGTCAAATCAACGCTTTTATTCAATGGGTCAATCGCCTGAAAAAGTCTGGAGCGTACAAAGGCTGAAACATCGTCGATATGGCAATAAATATGAGGACAGCAGTCTGAACAATGTAAATAATAGAAATGAAATCATTATCTTATTCAATTATTTTGACGCCGAGAGAATCAAGATTTACTGTCTTTTTTATTTGTTTTTTTCGAACCTCAATCCTTGGCTGTTCTCACGCCATGTTGTAAGTGGTTATTCGTTTGCCCTTTAAACAGAGGCCGCACTGGTCGGCTCTCTTCAATATCATTATTTTTTCTAATGCTTTTGTTTACAAGTTTTGTTACCAGCCTTGACAGTAATTAACTTGCCAGCTCATAAAACAAAAGGAAACGTTTTGTAGATTAGAATTCATTAGACGTTGCTTTACGCCTGGCATATTTCACAACCGAAAATACTGATGTTATCATTTTAGAAGTGGTGTTATTTTCATAATATAGGTACATTAATTTTTCCTTGACATCCTAAAGTTTTATCCGTACATTGTTTTATATATCAACTACCAGAATTACACACGCCTTGTTGCGTATCACATATTTTTGCCCCCCCCCAAAAAAAATGATGATTGATTTTAAGTCATTGATACAATTTGTGGAAAAAAATGAACATTTTAATATTACTCAATGATCTTGCCGATATGACCTCCATTTTTTAGCTTTTCCATTCTGTATTTTGGATAGAATTAATTCCCTTGTTCAAATGTAAATTTAATCTAAATCAAGGGGAACGATTCAGTGTGTGGGTGTCCAAAACATTTTTATCTGACCCTTTTGATATGTATTTAATGCAGTACTTGAGTGAATGAATTGATGAGCAGATTTCCACATTGATATGGCAGATGAATTGTCGCAACAAATATGCATTGCAAGGCATGAACCACTAACTGTTGATATGTTGCACAACTCGATGTCCATATTGTCTCATTTTGATCTTGCTGATATGACCTCCATCTTCTGGCTTTCTCATATTTTGCAAAAGAATCATTCCCTTGTTCAAATTTAAATTTAATTTAAATCAAAAGGGAAATTTTTTCACTGTGGTGTGTGTGCCACTCGGGGACCCCCACATAATCAAAATATCCAAGTACCCTGGATAATGTAGTTTCAAAATATATATGGTTATGTGGGTCTGTCTCCAAATCTCTAGAAGGGTTTTTTTTAACAGACAGAAGCTATAATTCTCTGTTTCTCTCTCTGTCTCTGTCTCTCTTTCTTTCTGTCTCTCTCTCTGTCTCTCTCTCTCTCTCTCGCTCTCTCTCTCTTATATATATATATATATATATATATATATATATATATATATATATATATATATAGTTATGAAAAACTTAGTAATCCGTATGGGTAATCCCAAAGAGGATGGAATATAGAAATCCAGAGCTAATATTTTAAAGAACAACAGACCACTTTAAGGTACCATTATGATAATTTATTTCACCAGAGCTCCTTTAAAGGACGCCGGATCATCAGATAGCACTTTCAAAAATGAAATGAAACGAAAAATGAAAGTTTTTGTAATTTAACAGATACTGTAAAGGGGGTAGTTAAAGCGACATGGTAAAGTATAGAGAGGGATTAATTTCATATCTCACTCAATCATACTTTGTATTGGGGGAGGAGGAGTGCCCAGGCCTTGACCTATTTAAACGGTTAACTTAACAGAAGTGATATATTGATATGGGAGGGGAGAAGGGAGAAAAGAAAGAGGAAAAAGGAAAAAGAAAGAAGAGGGAGAGGGGAGTAAAGAGAAAGAAGCTGTAATTGGGTTTTAGCAATTTATGTAAAGAATAGATTTTAATGCTTGATAGTAATTTAGATGTCTAAAAAACTGATTGCCCATATAAAAATAAGATTACCCATACAAAAATAATTACAAATTACATTCATAAATCAGATCCAAACTGATAAGAATGTTACCGTAACTGTTTTTTACAATATGAAAAAAAGTAAGATTGGTCGGTTAAACAAACTGTTATAATTAATTTTTTTTTAATATGTTCTCTGTAAATGTGATAATAAATATAGTATTTAACTTATATTAAATCCCTAAACTATTTGTAAATAATTAAATATTTAAATTGATAGCAAGTATCATATTAATTTCTTCGGGTTTTTTTCACCCCTCCCATTTCAATATATCACTTCCGTTGAGTTAACCGTCTAAATAGTTCAAGGCCTGGTCACTCCTCCTCCCCCAATACTAAGTATTATTGAGAGTGATATGTGATTAATCCCTCCCTAAACTCCACCATGTCTCTTTAACTACTCCCTTTACACTCTCTGTTAAATTATCAGGTCATCCCATAAGTTCTGTCCGAATTTTGCATAAAGAAAACAAATGACCAAATGTTACATTTAATTACAGATTCAATCAATATTTTATTTTCCCTGATTATCTATGAATTCCTTCCATCTTACTAATTCCATTACTGTCAAAAACTTTTCGCTTTGATTCGAAGAACTCACAAATGTCAGTTTTAACCTCTTCCTGTGTTACAAAAGCTGTTTCTTCCAAATGATTCTGTAAGCTACGAAACAAATGGTAGTCTGAAGGAGCAAGATCGGGAGAATAAGGTGGATGAGGAATTTTTTCCCAACCAAGTTCTTCGATCTTTTGTGACGTTATTCTTGCTGTGTGTGGTCGCGAATTGTCCTGATGAATCATCACAACTTTTCGATTCACTAGAGCAGGTCTTTTTTTCCTCAAAGCTCTAATTGCTGACAGTATATTTGAGCATTAATTGTTGCATTAGGTGGTAAGAATTCTAAGTGGATTATTCCTTGGCGATCCCACCAGATTGAAAGAAGAACCTTTTGCCCATGTAGTTCCATTCTCGGCTGTGGCTGGGGTCCTTCCCCTTTATCAAGCCACTGTCTACGACGCTTAACATTTCGATAAAAGATACGTTTTTCATCGCCATTCACAAGTCTATGCAAGTAAGGTGAAACACGTTGGTTAGAATGGAGAAAAGAGCAGATGTCAACTCGGGATTTGAGGTTGTTTTCAGACAATTCATGAGGCACCCATTTTCCAAGTTTAGGAACTTTTCCAAGTTGTTGAAGATGACGATGAACAGTTGTATGGTTTGAACTGAGAACCACTGCCAATTCCTCAACTGATAAAGCAGTATTTTCTTCAAGGGTTGCTTCAAGAATCTTTTCATCCAACTCAACTGGGCGTCTGGTTCGATCTTCATCTTCAAGGGCGAAATCTCCATCTCTGAATTTTGCAAACCATCTTCTGCAGGTTCTTCAAACATTCATCTGCATAAACTGAGTGAATGTTTCTAGTCGCTTCGGCTGCTGAGTTTCCTTTCTTGAACTCATAAAGCATTGTGCCTCAAATGATTCTTGGGTACTTCCATGTTAGCAGAATTTTAATGGAACAAAGTTAAATTTTATTGTTCTCTGAAATAAAATTTGATCAGTTTAAATGCATCTAGGCAAAAATAATATTCAGCTCCATTAGACATTATAAAATACTCTTTTAAATTTCATTCATTTTAAAAAAAGGTAAAATTAAACTTATGGGATGTCCTGATACAAAAACTTACATTACCCATCAATTTTAATTTCATTTTTCGTTTCATTTCATTTCTGGAAGTGAAATCTGATAATCCGGCGTCCTTTAAAAGGGCTCTGGTGAAATAAATCATTATAATGGTACATTAAAGTGGTCTGTTTTTCTTTGATATAGATATAGTTGCAAATTTAAAAAAATAATGTTTTTTATGAAAGTATTTATTCATTTATATATATATATATATTTGATATTTCAGATTGACCTCAGTCTTTCTTCAGAAATAACTGTTTGTTTAAAAGTAGCGTCCGTCGCGAAACTCGGACGTCACGTGATATGGAACGCCACTGTGTTCGAATATTCCTAACGTAAATCTAACTGTAATAATATTTTAGATGTTGTTTAAATAATATATATATATATATATATATATATATATATATATTTATATTTTATATATATATATATATATATATATATATATATATATATATATATATATATTTCCTAATTCGCAGTTATCGATTATGTAAGTACAGTTTCACACATGATATTTGGAAATAAAAAATGAATGTGTAAACAACTCTTGAAGAATTCAAGGATCAATTTGTTAAAGTTTGATAATGTTTACAATGTCTAATAAATGTCAATCTGCAAATAGGATTCCTCCACAATTATACTTATTTTTAGGAGAGGATCAGTCAGATTGAGCAATAACCTATTTGCTCGGCTTTTATTTTACGGGACACGAAATACAATTTGTGTCAAATATATTTTATTCAATGGTATAGTATATAGAGTGGATTTGATTCAACGTTATTTATAATATTTCAAGACATAATATCATCTTTTATTTTTATTCATTTTGTAATGTCGAATCATTGACAAAGTTTAACTGGCGCAAAATTAATATTTTACGTCAATCAATAAAGATCCAGCGGACAACACAAATCAGTCTTTGAGACTCGTATTTTTCGTCAGGGGACTACGATAGGTGACTGTTCAAATCAGCCAGGATTAGGTGGCCTGTGGTACACGAGCACAATAGCCATAATGTACTACGAAATGCAGGCAGGCAGAAGTGGAATTGCTCAAGCAAAAGTGCGCAGAAATCGAAACACAAATGAGTAGAAAAGCCAGATATGTTTAAAACAGACAGTGAAATAACTGGAAAAATATGTGATCATTGGTAGGATGCACAAAGTCAAAATAAGTGATACTGATAATAGACAAAGAAATACGGAACGGTTATATCTGAGCACTCTTCCACGACGAAAGCGAGAAATCCACAATACACAAAAACGTGAATGGGCAAATATATATTCTGAGATAACATCAACACAAGTCAGGATGAACGGAGCAAAAGTAGCAGGACCAGATTAGGTTGTAAAAGAGATCACACACACACATATACATCTATCTATCTATCTATCTATCTATCTATCTATCTATCTATATATATATATATATATATATATGTATATATATATATATATGTATATATATATATATATATATATATATATATATATATATATATATATATATATATATATATGTATGTATGTATGTATGTATGTATGTAAACAGATTCCTATAGCCGCACCAGGATAGAATGATGTTCGGATGTTCCTGATAAAGAGATGTCCCAGGCCAAGTACGTAAATATGAGTCTGTAATATCCGGGTGTGCCCAGGATCATTACTCGGCTATTGACAAGCATTTATTGAATTCTGTTGCTTGCAGTACGGACTATTCTTCTATATTGACATCTTGGAGTCTGTTGTTATTAATATACAACGTCCGGGGGCGGCCCTGTTTATGTAGAGAAAACTGAAACACAAGTTGGCCCTATACATATATATATATATATATATATATATATACATATATATATATATATGTGTATGTATGTGTGTATATATATTTATGTATATGAGATAACGTTATATATATATACTTGTATATATCGAGAAAGATATTGGCTAAATTTTATGACAGAGTGTAAAAAGTT
>OZ010594.1:59673693-59728693 GCA_963932145.1 Acanthosepion lycidas | reverse complement strand
ATTGTATCTTTTCTAATTGATATCTTTAGTTCTAATTTGAAATGATGATACCTTTTACTGTTGTGATCACCTAAAAGACTTTTCCTCTTTACCGTTTCCTCCTTTTAAAATTTATTCACCGTTTTCTTGGTAGTTCCCGAATGGATTTTGAAGATTAAAACCAAAGTATGAATGTTGATATCATTACTGAAGGCTTGAATGATCTTTTCCCTTTTACCATCGCTCATTTGAGAATAAAGTTGAACTGACACAAAACAAATTCAATCTGTTCTCTTTTTAGCTGAATAACTCAAAAGGTTTTTCAATGATTCTTACGGAAACTGGTGTCAGGATGACTAAACGTCTTATCCGAACAGCGGGAAAATAAACTCAGTTTAGTGGTTTTTAGATATTAAACATTTTGTGGGAATGGACAATTATGCTGTTAGACAATTTGGAGAATTTCACTGTTACGCTCGGTACACACACACACACATATATATATATGTTTCATTAAATAATATAGACAAGTGTTGTCTATTTATTTAATGTAAATTCTTTTGATAAAATAAATCGACAACACTTGTCTATATTATTTAATGAAACATGTATAAATAAAAAATGCTGCCTAAATACACACAATATATATATATATATATATATATATATAGTGTGTATGTATATATATATATATATATATATAGTGTGTATGTATAAATATATATATATATATATATATATATATATAGTGTGTATATATATATATATATATATATATATACATATATACATAAAACATATTTCTCATTCCTAAGGATTAAAACGCCCTGGTTACTAATTTTTATCAGTCTCTTTTAAAATTTTACCTATGACATTCATCTGGAACCTTGTAAAAGAAGATATGCGTTCACATTTTTTATGAGTTCAAGATTTTTCATAATTCTTGTCCAAATGTTGGCTACGTTATCAGAGCATGGGCTATAGGATCCACTTGTGATAGGACAGTACGATGTTGGTTCGTGGATTTCCGCAGTGTGGATACAAGTCTTGAAGATGAAATTCATAGAGGACGACCATCTACAATTTACAATCAATATTTGAAAAGATTACTCGAAAAGTAAACACATGACAATGACAGTGAAATTGTTAAATAATGTTTGTCAGCATTTAAACTCTATAGGAAAATCTTAAGTAAACAAATAAGACGAAGAAACTCGTTAAATTGGTTCTACATAAATAGAATGACAGTCAAAGAGTCAAAAGTTAGTTTGTGTGATTTTGCATCTTCGAAATTTAAACGACTCATTTCTTGATGGAATAATCACTTGCGAAGAGAAATCGATTATTTATAACAATTGTTAAAGTTTGGTTGAATTATGACGAAGGTCCAAACACATCCCAAAACCGAAATTGCACCAACAGAAGATAATGGTAACTGTCTGGTCGTCCTTACGGGCGTTATAAATTACTACCATTTGGAATGTAAGCATAGTTACAGACGATTGCTGCCAGCAGCTGGATGAAATTCAGAGTCAGTTAATTAAAATGTGACCGACACTTGTTAATTGACTAGGTCCAATTTTGACTCCATAAAAGGTTCGTTCAAATGTTGCGAGTATGAAACATTAGAAGCTCACCAACTTAGGATAAGAAACACAGCTATATGCACCACATTGCCCCATTCTCTCGCCCAATGAATGTTACATCCGAACATTTTTTTAAGCAAAAAGACATACCATTGCAAAGAAGATGAAGAAACTGGATTCTTGACGTCCATACTTTTAGAATTTTTGGTAAAGACATAGATAATCTTGTAAGTCAATAGTAGAAATGTAGAAATGTCAATGAAAACATTTTTCTGATTACATAAATTCACGAATAAAATTTGTTTTTTTATATCAGTGATTATTATCCGAACAGTCTAACACACACACACACACACATATATATATATATATATATATATATATATATATATATATATATATATATATATATATATACATGACGCAATTCACAACGCCAGAAAAATTGAAAACGACACGCTGTACCACGTGGCACACTGTACTGCCAGTGCCGGAAGCTCCAATACGAACAGTTCAAAGTGTTTGTGTTTAATCTGAGGAGAGTGCATAGAATTCCGAAAAAGTTAGATGAGTCTAATGGGGATTACGATGGTACGCTAATTGGAAAATTCACTTTGATCGTTCCGATAAGAAAAGAGCACGCGAATTTATGGGCAGGGTCTTCGGACTCAATACGGTGTCTTACATTAAGTGCCTTGAGGAGATAGTGATGCCCAGAGTCAATAGTGTGGCTTCTGGAAGGCCATATATCTAGCAACACAACTTTTCACCATGTAACACAAATATGAGAACCCAGTCATGTCTGTCAGAGAATTTCTGCAACCACATCAACCCTTACATCTGGCCATTTAACTCCTCAGGGTGCAAACCTCTTGATTACTATGTATAGGATACAGCTGAGCGAGAGACCAACAAAACTCCTTGAAACACTAATGGTGAACTGAAGGCAACTATTATGACAGCATTCACCAATTTAAAGAAGGAGACCGTCCAGAAGAGTTGCTGGAGATTCTGACGTCATCTGGAATCCGTGGTTGAAACCAATGGCTATTTTATTGAATAAATTTCCTCTTTAATATTTCAAGATATGTTTGTGCAATTTGAAATAAGATGCCGGTGTTATTTTCATTGTTGCGTAATTTAGACGACAATTTATCCCTCAAACTTCTATATATACTAGAGAAATTATATATATATATATATATATATATATATATATATATATATATATATATATATATATATATATTAATACAGTGCTGCATATGTATGCGTGTATGCTAAAATTACTATAACCTATACACACATACACACACATATATATATGCTAAAATTATCGAAACTCCACCTCCCCCACACACAAATACATACATACATACATATATATATATATATATATATATATATATGAATAGCTTAGAATAATTTTAGTACTTATATATATATATATATATATATATATATATATATATATAAATATGTGTGTGTGTGTATATATATATATATATATATATATATATATATATATACTAAAATTATACTCACCTATATATATATATATATATATATATATATATATATATATATATATATATATATATATATATATATATATATAAAAAGTAGTCGTGGCTCTTCCGGCACTGTTCCGAGGTTATCTGAATACTTGGATAAGTATCGCTGCGGAACTAAGTGAGTAGTGTCGCTATATCGAGTCTAGTTTGTGTCTTCTGCGTTACGGAGTCACGTGGTACAGTTAGTATGACGTTTGTGTTGTATCGAAACGGTCCGGGTTCGGTTTACGTTAGTGGATGCGCATGGCAGATGAGTCTCAGATAGGACGAAACTTGCTTTCTTGGAGGATTCTTCTAGACTCATTGCTATATATAGGTTACAATGCTTTTAGTGTGTATATATATACATGGAATCATATTTTTAAATAAATAATTATATGTATACTCTACTTTTGTATCGAGCACTATTTAAAAAAAAAAATAACAACAATACTAAAGAACTTTGAATTATTTACCTAACTAGTTCTTTCCTATTTTCTATATATTTTTACACACACACACACACACACACACACACACACACACATACACATATATTATATATATATATATATATATATATATATATATATATATATATATATATATATATATATATATATATATATATATATATATTGGGTTGGTACAGAAATAATGACGTAATAACGTCGTTTTTTGACGTTAAAAATACGTCAAAAAACGACATTATTACGTCATTATTTTTGCACCAACCTAATATATTAAAATATCTGGATAAACACTATGGGGAATATTTTCAACCTCTATCAATCGGAATTTCTTCCTGATAAGAAATTTCTCTTTTTTTCTGTTCCTCCATTAGCAAATAAGTGATTTGTAAACAAAATACCTATTCCATCAACAACAAGTACCAACCTGGGAATTCGAAGTTTATGCGAGATGTTCATTACATTTAAATTAAATGTTGTAGAGTTTTAAAATTTTAAATGACAACAAGCATGATGCTTTTACTCGGGCCAATTTCATGGAATGAAAGAGTCAAATATTCAATATAGATCTATTTTCTGAAGGATGTTGAAATAATACACAACTTACACTGCATACGGATAGAAAATGATTTCAATAAATACACAAAAAGAAACAGAACGTAATGCAAGTATCTTTTCACCGATGTTATATAAACTTTTAAAATCTTCAGCCACGTAGATGGACTTGAGGAGACGCTGTCAGGATTTAGTATCAGTGGACACAACGTTAACAGCGTAAGATATGCAAATAGCACCATTAATGGCAAACAGAATGAAAGACCTCCTATCCAAGGTAATAAAAGAAAGCGACAAGAATAAAAAAGATCAAGTCTATGACGACAAAAATTATGGTTGTCAGCAAGAAAAAAAAAAAAACATTCAAGATATGAGTTGGTGATGTTAAAATCGAACATGCTTTGAAATTTATTATATTTTTATTTTTAATCGATTTCTCCCTATGTAAGCGAGTAAACCCTCTAAGACACAAGCGGTTACAGAGTGTGTGAGATTTAGAAATACACATATTTCTTATGAGCGAGAACAAAAGAAGTAATGAGGAGAAAAGTAGACATCGATTGGCATTGAATTTAAAGCTTTGAAGATTAAAGTTGGCTGGAAAACATGGAGCGACAATTTTCTGTTACATGAAACCAGCACAACTGTAAATTTTGGAGGTATACATACTATTCTAATACCTCGTTTAAATTCACAAAAGCTCATCCGAACAATTAGCGATTGAGTAATTATAGAAAATAAACAGAAACACAGCATTACGGCAATGGAATTTCACTAAAGCCGAATCGCCATATCAGGACGAATAAAATTGCTGATTCTTTGAATTTTATCAAAGAATTCAACGTAGATCCCAGAAGAACCGGAAAATATGTGGCAGCCATATTTTAAGAATGGGCGTATGGTAGACTTATAGATATATAAGATATCAGGTTATCCCATAAGTCCTGTCCGAATTTTACCTCTTTTTAAAATGAACGAAATTTAAAGAGTATTTTATAATATCTAATGGAGCTGAACATTATTTTTATGTTTAGATGCTTTCAAACTGATAAAATTTTCTTTCAGAGAACAATAAAATTCAATTTTGTTTGATTAAAACCCTGCTAACATGTAAGTACCCAAGAATCATTTGAGGCACTTAATGCTTTATGAGTTCAAGAAAGGAAACTCAGCAGCCGAAGCGACTAGAAACATTCACTCAGTTTATGGAGAGGAATATGTGAATGAAAGAACTTGCAGAAGATGGTTTGCAAAATTCAGAGGTGGAGATTTCACCCTTGAAGATGAAGATCGAACTGGACGTCCAGTTGAGTTTGATGAAAAGGTTATGGACGTAGCCCTTGAAGAAAATCTTGCTTTATCAGTTGAGGAATTGGCAGTGGTTCTCAGTTCAAACCATACAACTGTACATCGTCATCTTCAACAACTTGGAAAAGTTCCTAAACTTGGAAAATGGGTGCCTCATGAATTGTCTGAAAACAACCTCAAATCCCGAGTTGACATCTGCTCTTCTCTCCATTCTCGCCAACTTGTTTCACTGTTTTTGGATAGACTTGTGACTGGCGACGAAAAATGGATCTTTTATCGAAATGCTAAGCGTCGTAGACAGTGGCTTGGTAAAGGGGAAGGACCCCAGCCACAGCCGAGAATGAAACTTCATGGGCAAAAGATTCTTCTTTTAATCTGGTGGGATCGCCAAGGAATAATCCACTTGGAATTCTCACCACCTAATGCAACAATTAATGCTCAAATATACTGTCAGCAATTAGAGCGTTTGAACCAAATATTGAGGAAAAAAAAGACCTGCTCTAGTGAATCGATAAGAGGTGATGTTTCATCAGGACAATGCGCGACACCACACAGCAAGTATCACGTCACAAAAGATCGAAGAACTTGGTTGGGAGAAAATACATCATCCACCTTATTCTCCCGATCATGCTCCTTCAGACTACCATTTGTTTCGTAGTTTACAGAATCATTTAGAAGAAACAGCTTTTGTAACACAGGAAGAAGTTAAAACTGACATTTGTGAGTTCTTCGAATCAAAACGAAAAGAATTTTACAGTAATAGAATTAGTAAGCTTGTTAATAGATGGAAGTCATAGATAATCATGGAAAATACAATGTTGATTGAATCTCTAATTAAATGTAACATCTGGTCACTTATTTTCTTTATTCAAAATTCGGACAGAACTTATGGGATGACCTGATAGATTCTGGATATAAAATTGTCTTCACAGACATAGTGAACAACTTTTAGTAGCAGCTGACCGAGCAATGGATTCAATATATTCTTTCCACTTCGTGTCATCTTACAACTTTATCGCAACGAGTCATCTCTCCTGAAGATAGCATAAGACATGTTTTACTCAAGGTTAGCATCAGCCACACTGATCGAAAGCAGAAAGTGGTATCTCATTTTATTAATTGAAAGAAGTTTTGTTTTGGAGGTTGTTAAAATTAACCAGCCATTCTTTGCCCCAATTAACAACATACTGGAAAACGTTTTGGTCATTGGCTGCCATTTTGACTTTATCGAAGGGATCAAAGTTACTATCGAGATGGTTGCGTTATTAGCGTAGAAAACAAATTGAGAGATGATACCATCGAGATGGTCATTAATGAAAATTTAAAACAATGTAGACTCAAGGATTGCTGGGAATTGTTTTAATACAGGAAAGTAAGTGTGAGACCAGAATCTGAAGTTGTACTGGAGAAGCCAAAAATGCCCTCTAAAAACTAAATTAACTAAAAATGTAACGAGTGCTGAAATGTTATATAATCAATCTTCCTATATGGCGGTAAATGCTGAAGAATTTTTTCACAGATGAAGATGTTTAAAATAAAAAAAAATGTCGTTTTCTCGGAAGATATTGAATATACCATGGATGAAGCATATGGATAACGAAGAAGTGTTAAGGAAAAGGATATTTCGAATTCATTAGACATATCATGAGAAATGAAATATTGAAAGAGTTGGCCCTTATATGATATACTAAAGGCAAGAGGAACAGCGTGCAAATTTCAGATTTGATTTTACCGTCTCTGTTTTTGTCATATCTCACTAAAAAATTTGGACAAGACATGAATCCATCTTTTCCGAGCTATAATTTCAATTTCAGGGCTGGGTTGGGTAAGAGATAGAATACACTGAATGTTAACACGTCTTTAGTTTTGGTAATGTAATATGCTCAATGATAATCAAAAACAGCTTGTTGAGGAAAGGGTTCAAAACACACTCATTACTAATGCGGCTGCAATATAAGAATCTGGTACTGCAAACTAATTTGGATTAATAATCTTCAGAATTCATGTCTCGTTAAGCTATAAAAGCTACGTGACTTTCTTTTCAGTCAGACACTTCAGCATTCATGGCAAGGTAGAGAATATTTATGGAAACACCGCAGTGTATTTAAGCACAGTCGGGAGATGTGCAGGATAAGTTAAGAACAAAATGTTACTGATAAAAAACATCAAGTCGGGATATTCCAATTGTTAAAATGCCGCCAATTATCATTTTACTCTTTTGTTTATCTGCCTAACTTAGACTAAAAATACTATATATATATATATATATATATATATATATATATATATATATATATATATATATATATATATTTGGTTGGATTGATGTGAACCAAATATGTTAGTGCTATCTCTGATATTGAGCGCTTTCTAATAAGTACCACGCATATAATATATAAATAATTATATATATATATATATATATATATATATATATATATATATATATATATATATATATATATATATATATTTATTTATATTTATATACACACACTTTACACACCCTTTTCACACACACGCACACGCACACACACACACACACACACACACATATATATATATATATATATATATATATATATATATATATATATATATATATATATATATATATATATATATGCGAAATGATCCGCGTTTATCATGTACAGGAATTTCAGATATTGATGCCAATACGTGCACGCGATAAAGTCAGTGGAGTTCAACATGGTCGACTCTTACATAAACCGAACATCTATCTGATAATCCAGATAAAAACATAAAAACAAACAAACGTTGTCCGATTGATTATTTTACTTTAAATGACCGTCTCACGCAGTTCGATCCTATCTTCAGAATGTCTTTTAACTTAATCACTGTGCGGTTGTTAATTAAGATAGGAGATTTTTTTAAAATCATTTGGGAAAAAGTCTGAATATCGAAGATTGTGTTGATGTTGTTTACGTCATGGTTTCTTTTAAAATCTAACTTTGTTTGCTTACTTTGCAAAAATGAAAACATTTATTCACGATAATAATAATTATGTTTTCCTCACGTTCGTCTATTTTTTCTTCGTTTCTTTCTTTCAGTTCGTCTCTAAAGAATCTTTTTGCTTCCTCTGTTTAATATATATATATATATATATATATATATATAGATAGATAGATAGATAGATAGATAGATAGATAGACAGATAGATATATTAATGTAATAAACTTTACTTTTATAAGTAATAAATGAAAATAAACAAAAACTGAATATATACATATATATATATATATATATATATACATACATATATATATATATATATATATATATACATATATACATATATATATAATATTACGTTATTTTTAAGTAAAGTATTTAATGAAAGTAACAGAAATTGAATATAACTATATATATGTTTATATATATATATATATATATATATATATATATATATATATATAGTTTTTACTTCTTTCTTTACATTCTTTAACATCTTTTATTTTATTCGTTGCTCCATTGAATATTTCTTTGACTTTTACAAAATATTTTAATACCTTCTTCTTTACTCTCATTTTAGTCCTTTTTATTCACATATTTAATTTTTTAATTTTGCTGTTTTCCTTTTGGCTTTTTTCTTTATTGACTGGGTCTTTCTTTTTTTCAAATACTTATCTTCTTTTTCGTCTTCATTTTCATCTTCTTATTCTTCTTTAAATTTATAATTATTCTAGCCTCTTTTTTTGTCTTTGTGTTGTTTTTTTCTTTTTCTTTTTCATGTTTCCTTCTTCTTAATTCTTCTTCTATCTTGAAGATACCTATAATTATTTGGGAATCTTCTTTTTTCTTCATAGTTATCTATAATTATTGAAGTTTCTTCTTTTTTTTTTCGTCCTTATATTTATTTGTAATTATTCATGTATTCTATTTCATCTTTTTTTAGTTCCAGTTCTTCTTGTTCTTCCTGATTTTCTTCCTTTATAGTTATCTATCATTATTTGTGATTCTTCTTTCTCCTCCGCCTCGTTGTCGTCGTCCTCCTCCTCCACCTCGGTCTCCTCCTACTCCTTATAGTTTTCTATAATTATTCATTCTTCTTCTTCTTCTTCTTCTTCTTCTTCTTCTTCTTCTTCTTAATAGTTTTCTATAATTATTCATGTTCCTTCTTTTTTTCTTTTTCTTCCTTCTCTTCACATTTTTATCTTCTTCGCTCGCCGTCCAGTCAAACAAACTATTCTTTTGTTACCTGCCGCAAATCTTTCTTTTCATTTTTCATTTGCAAGTTTTCACAACTTTCTTAACATTCCTTTCATCTTTCTTCTTTTATCTCGACCAGTTTCTTTCATAATGACTTGCACTGACAAGCTTTGTTCATTGTATTTATTTTTCAAATATTTGTTTGTTTTTTTTAATTTCGACAAAATATTTTTGAACTAATCTAAATAAAAATAATTCTGTTTAAAATGTGTTGATTTCTATTTGAATACAAATGAACAGTGCGTATTCAAAATCTTTAAGAATTGCCAGTGCGAGCAAGTCAATGATTAGCCGAAAGAATTCGATTAACTTCAGTAAATTCTGGTTAATACTACCAAAACGATAAAGGATAAGTAAAATAATTATATATTCGATTGATAACAATATTAAAAAGATTTTCTATAAATATTACAGTATATCTCATAAAACATAGCTACATCAAATTCGTTGGGATAATTACATTCAAGATTTTTCATTTGTTGTATAAAATGATTAAAATCACTAACGTAATAATACAAAAATGATATATATATCTCAATTTACTGTTTCTTTACATAAAATTGATATCAGTCATGAATTATTTTACCATATCTGAAAGTAAGACACAATTTTACTTATATATGATATGCAACAACCACTCTTTCTGGTAGACTCACATGGACATGTGCTATTAGACAACACATCAACTGAAAACCACAAAAATCTCCATAATATTAGATAGCTGCTGTCTATTAATACCAGATACGTTATACCTCCAATAACAAAAATAAAGAAGGAAAGAGAAGCCATTTATATTCTTGATTGCCACTACTTGATTCGCCAAGACGCCAATAACTGGCGCGATAAACAGAGATAAAAAGCAACTCCTGCTCACTTTGTCTTTTCTGGTATGCTGTAGAAGCAACACCAACACGAGATATTCAAGTTGGTGAATAGAAAAACTAGAAAAGAAGAATAATATTAAATGCAAAATAATAATAATAATAATAATAATAAGAAGAAGAAGAAGAAGAAGAAGAAGAAGAAGAAGAAGAAGAAGAAGAAGAAGAAGAAGAAGAAGAAAAGTTGGGAAACAACGTCAAAAAAGAAGACTGTTAAATAATGGAAGGAAAAATTATAAGTATTATGTTTAATAACAACTACGAAAGATGAAGAAAAAATAAGAGAATGAGGTAGGTGAATATTAAGAAGAAAAAAGATGAATAACTATGGTAAAAGAAGAAGAAACAGAAGAAAAAATGTTGAATAGCCATTGGAAACAAACTGAAAAATCATCTTGAAAATTAAAATGAGAGAGAAATATTTGGTAAAGCAAAACAAATTCTCCTACAGAATTAATGAGAAATTCTTGTCTAGATGAATGCATAAAAGACAATTAAACAAATACGCAGTGCTTTCGGAAGTCATTCAACTTTCCGGAAATAACATTTTAAATATCTAAATAAAAAAAAACAATCTGAACGTAGATGGATTCTCCTTAGATTTCACTGTTTTAAGAATATGGACTTAAAATGTGTAACATCTTTGTGAAGAGCCCATTACGAAAAGTTGTTTCTGGAAAGAAAAATGCGCAAGATAATAACACAATTATAGTGAAATATCGCTGAATCAAGCAAATGCATTTCACTTAAGACGAAATTCAAAAGACTGTATTGTAGCGAAATCTGTATTCTGTTCAAGAAATAACAAATGATAATGTCAGCCGTAGGAAAAAAAAACATATAGAGTTGTATGACGTGAACGTCCAAATTTAGGCGCACTTTTCTTCACCAGTTCAATTTCTGGAGCAAACCATTAATTAAAGAGAAACTGCCATTCAAATCGAAATAGTTCAGAGTCGTTGTAGAAAGACCCTTGCTTTTGAAGTTAGTTATCCTTCGGTCTTTTAGTTTGGCGGTGTCTGGAATAGCAGAAATTGGTATTTTAAATGTCGACATTAATCGATTACGACGGGGAATGCTTTTATGATCGAGGATAAACAGAAAAACAGACGCAAGAGAACATCTTCTCTTAAAAGAACGTTTATAATGTTGTTTTTTTTTTCTTTGTCTTGATTCATTGCCCCTTATATTTAACGCTGGAGTTCACGAAAATAAAGTTTAATAAGCTTTCTCTATACTTGTATTCAGTGGGTAGTTTCTCTAATTAGCGACGTGTGTAGAAAAATATATGCATGTTAACTCTTTAGTGCTTAGACTGTGTCTTATCATTATGCAGCTAAAACGGATCGATATAATCATAAGTTTAATATAAACAAGTTTTTCTATAGCACTTTTCATTTACAACTCTGTCTTCCTGCTTTGATTTTCAAAAACTTAAATGAAATGGGAATCATTATCTTGTGTCTTCTTAATTATTGTTCTTTTTACTGTTCTTACTCCATAACAGTATTTATCTTCATATTCTCCAACATCTGTGTGTTGGAGAATAGAACCCTTTGCGACTTATTTGTTGTATTGCCCCGATTTGGGCTGAAGTGATTAAAACCAAAGTATGACACCTAACACATCAGTTTGAAATAGAATAAATTAAACTGCAAAACATTAAAAAACGTAAAAAGATCCGGGGTGAATTACTAAAAGCTATCCAACAATAATCTATACATGATCATATAAAATCTGTCTTTGATAAATTCAACGAATACAAAACAATAATACGCTATCCTGGAATTATGGAAAACAATATAATGGCCGCCAAATTTCGAAACTTAAACCACTTTTGCATACTTTGTTCTCAAAAATGTATTAAAAGTTTGTTTTTTGTTTTTTTAGATACATTGTATTATCACCTATCTTTCTTGAAATTTTAAGTAACCGAAAATAATATCACAGTTATAGGCAAACATGTTTGAATAGAAATTTCACCCATTAATCTGTATTTTCATTGAGCAGATGACAAAATAGCAGCAATATGGTGGCAAAATAATTTATTAGAACACACTCATATTAGTTACCGACTCGTTAATTTTTACTAATTGCTGTAAATACTACATTTATTTCTCAAAAATATTAATTAGATACATTTACATTTTATTGTGACCAACTATATGGTTAAGTAAACTAGAAGTTTATTACACGACTAGTAAGAGTGTATCGAATGAACTAGCGCTCAATCTATTCACTGTTCCCCGAAGAATTCTGTTCTACTAATTTTATAGTAGGCGGAAGAGTCTGAAATAGATACTTTAGAGGGAGGACACCACAATACATTTTCTGTTAAAATAAAGAGAATATCTGACATTTGAGGAAGGGAATTTTATCTATAAACTCGATGTTGTTAGGTTTCCAGCTACAAACTCACTGGAATCATTTTTCCACTTTAATTATTTTGCAGTGTTTTGGCATACTGGAAAATTGTATTAAATAAAACCGGTGGAAAAACATTATTTTTGTAGAGTACATGATCAACAGCTAAAGGAGCAGCCCTAGATGTAAGGTGGCAAAACCAAGCAAGCAGAGAAATAGAAATATCTGGGAAATCTTTTACAAAACAAGAGAAAATGTGACACGATTCAGCCAATATTAAAGATATCTGCTTCGTCTATTCTTGTTGACATTACCTATGGTTTCAGAGGATCAAAGTTGGTTGAGAAAATGTATAAGCTTACTTCGTATTAATGTTAACGAGATATTCCATTTGCCCCAAGATTTTACGAGTTCTTATCGAATCTGTACAAGATCCTTGTGTTTTGATACGTTTTTGAAGATCCTCAAATATATATTCGAATCTGCAGGAACTGCCTTGTCAAGAAGAAAGCCCATTCTGTTTTATGGTATTTGATCACTATATCTGGGCGATGGTCTTTTGTTGTTTTGTCTGTATATTGTAAAATCACATAAAACCATTACAGGTCCTCTCGCTAGCCGGATCTAAGTGGTGTTCAAACCGTTTTCTTGAAGTTTCCTTTCCGTAAAAGTTGCAGATTTTCCAATGCAAATATTGCCCACTCTGTCATACCGAATTTTATATTTAGTTGGTGCTAATACCATGCAAACCGAAAGAATATGGTTAACTGTCTCTGCATATTTATGACATAATCTCTATTTCAGGTCTATAGAAGTTTTCATTATATGTGCTTCGTAATTTAGCAAGAATTGGTCCAGTAGTCAATAAACCTTCGCTTCCAGCACTTAACCTTGCACTACGTAATCAATGATGGATATGAGGTTTGACTACAACAACTTGTCTGAGACAGACAAAGTATTTCTACGATTAGGCTTATCTTGCTACTGTTCCTGCATTTGTTCAGTTGCATTTGCTTTTGCATTTTTTAGATTCTTTATTATGGTTTGCGTGCACTAAGAGTTTCTTGCCTTCTTTTATTACTGAATAAAGTTTCTTATTTCTTTCATTTTCTTTGGCACAGATCATTATACGGTCGTCAGTAGTTTGCAGGTGTCTTTGGAGACCTATTGTTGTAGTTTTGTAAGGTAGTTCTAGTTGAACTACACCTCTGATACTTGCAGATCTGGAAATATACAGATCAACATTGGCTTTAGCAATGATGCACCCAATAGCAATCAATAAGCTTTCTCTTTTGTTACATTCATTCGCTAAATGTCAGCTATGGTCCACTTAAGAATGTTGAAACTGTATTGTACAACAGAGACAGCCCAAGTGTCTATGGCTAATATTCTTTTTGGGGGTGTCTATTGAGCTTGGTATTTAATACCAGAGGCACAAGACTGCAGTATTATTTTCTTACTTTCTTTTAAATTTGAGTATTTGGTATTCCATCTCCTTCGCTGACTCTTAGGTATTTATAGGTTTATTCTTGTGACAGTACTTTTATCTTTGTAACAGTACTATTGAGTTTATTTCGATGTTTCTCGCTTTCTCGAATTTGCACATTTATCCAATCTGAAATTCAGATTGACGTCATCACTGAATACATTTTACAGTATTGAGGAAGCATTATCGTCTTTGGCAAAGAGTTTGATATCATCCATGTACAATAGTCGATTAAACACTTTCGTTTTTGCTTTGTATCAATAGTTATGACTGTTTAGTTCATGCGAAAGGGGGATTAAGAATAGACATAACAAATGAAGCAACAGGGTGTGGTGGTGAATTTTTTTGAATTTCTATTTTTGGGATTTTGTTAGAACTTAAATCATTATTCCTTGTTATATCTTGCCAGTTTTGCAAAAACTTATCCTTCATTCTTTCGTGTTCTCGTTTGATCGATATTTGAATCGTATTTCTTTGGGTTGCTCCAACTATTCTCCCAACATTTCTTTTACTTTTTCATTAGATGGTGGTTTTTTAACATCTATAACTGATTTTCCAGTTTTCCCTGTAAAGTTACTTGAGGACCATTTGGAATATCTTATTTGGTAGATTGTACCTACAATACTTTTCATATCTTTTTGTTTTATGTTTGACTATTTCCTTAATTAGCGGAATTTGATTTATATATTATTATTATTATTATTATTATTATTATTATTATTATTATTATTATTATTTGTATATGTTACGTTTCCTGCTTTATATCTTGTAGAGCCGGGCCCAAACTATGATATTTAGGCCCTATAGAAGAATCGTCATTTAACTGATAGCACTTTTCTTAGTATATGGGATGTTCCTAGTAGGGTGATGTTCTAGCCAACTTATACGTTGCTGTTACCTAGGTCACGTGGCCCAGAGCTCCGATTACAATTGGTACAGTCTCAGTCTTCATTCTCCACGTCTTGCTAATGTCGAACTCCAGTTCCTCAGATTTGGACAATTTCTTGATAACTTTCATGGAGTTGTTTCTCTCAGATAGCACTACTGTGTCAATAAACATAGACGTACATTATTTATTTTATTTTATGATAATAGCAGGTGTGTTGGCTTTTATTTCCCTGTCAGTCTGAATTATTATTATTATTATTATTATTATTATTATTATTATTATTATTATTATTATTATTATTATTATTATTATTATTTTCAATTTCCCTGGTGTGTCATTTGATATTGTCTTTTACCATGCCATTTAACTGAGACGCTAAGTAAATACTTTTTCTTTTTCTGAGAAAGTTATTGAGCATTATAGTTTAATAGGATATGTTTTTGTTGTATGCAAAAGGTGATTATGATGACAATCAGTGATAGACGAGAGGAATTTACTTGCTTGTGTGTCAGTGTTCGTTTTAATCATTCCGATTATTATTATTATTATTATTATTATTATTATTATTATTATTATTATTATTATTATTATTACTATTACTATTATTAATAGGAGGATGAAGACGGGGGTAAATATTAGATCATTTGTACATGAATTCCAAATATACATCAGTAATATGTATGAATTCCATGCACATACACCCAAATACAGACAGACACACACATACACGCATATTGATAAGCATACACGTGAGTGTGTGTGAATAATAAATGGAATTCTGTTAAGTCTGGTAATATTTGGAAGGCACTGACCCGGAAGCTTTTTCCGACACTGGCAGTCAATCAATTCTTATTTTAATTCAATTTGAATCTGTGGTAATGAGTTTTTCAAAAACAACAAACGTGCACTTTCTAATAACAACGAAAACACCGTTTGTAATTAGTTTTCGAAAATAAAAACAAAAACCAATCTGTTCAAAGACAAGAGAAAGAAAAGAAGCAAAAGAAGGAGAAAGTAGCCATAAGGTTTGGACCGATCGCAGGGTTTCTTTCCAATTGATGTTAAAATATGCATGTCGTGTTTAGATGAAGATACGTGTTGAATTAACTGACATGATAAAAATATATCTAATTATGTACGTTTGTTTGTGTATTTATTTGTAAACTGTTTTTTAAAGCGATTTTTTTTATTTCCATAAAGATTCTATTATATTTATTTTCATACAACAACGAGTTATTATTTATTTCGATATTAATTTTTTTTTCAGAACATATCAAATTAAGTTTCCTGCAGATTGTGAGTTGAATGTGCTGATATAATTTCATTTAAAATTTCATTAAATTCGTCAAGTTCTTTTTTAGTCATACTAATTTTATCTGACATTTCATATATGAGGGTTTAAATGTAAAAAAATAAATCTTGCCAAGAAAAGACTAGTTTTACTTTTACACTGGGTGGCAGCAAATGAAAGAACCCAACAAGCCAGTCGCAAATGTTAAACACCGGAATAATGTATGGCCAAACATTTTATCTGGCAAGTATTTCAACGCAGTGGAATACCAAATAAATCCTTGCAAAAACTATACATATTTTTATGAAAGAGGAAAGAAAGGAATAAAATTTATTGAACCCTTATAAAAATAATTCCAATTTTTGGTATATGCTGATAACACTACAATTCATTCTTTTCTTAGTAGTAAGTTTGAGCTGTCCGATAAGGTCAGATCGGCAGCTAATCTAAAAATGGTTTTAATCGTCTGAGAGTACCCTGTTTGCTTCCACCAGCATAGTTGTTGCTAGCCTCTAGGAGACTAACTCGTAGCGCCTTCACGGTCTAACGTTCACGACTAAAATAAAATGTAAATACCATATCGAATCCGTTACTATATCAGCTGCTAAGAAAGTTTGGTTACTGGGTAGTGCGAGGCAGATTTTCCTGCCAGAATCTAACTTACATATCTATATAAATTCATTTCGTTTTTGCCTTGAAAAAGTCAACGCGTCGGCTAATAATACAGTTGTCCTATTTTCTTTTGCTTTTATACATATTGTTTTCTACTCGTTAACTCTGAGATTTTTTCATATATATATATATATATATATATATATATATATATATATATATATATATATATATATATATATGCTGGCATTGCGCTCTCACTCTTTCACTGTTGAAACTGTTAAATGCAGCCGTCTCTTCTTCAATAGCTTCATGCTTCGCACCTCTCGCCTGTGGAACTCTCTCCCTTTTTTGTTTACCTGATAGCTATAATCTATAACTATTCCAATGTAATGTCAATCGACGTCTCCAGATGCCTTGATCTATCCCCTATCCTTCTCTTCATCCTTTCCTCTATCACTCCTATTTGCTCTCGCTCCAACTCTCTGTAATCTCTTGTGTGCTAGTAGCTTCCCGCCTTTCTTGTGGTGAAATGCTTAATATATATATATATATATATATATATATATATATAATTAGAAAAAAGGGTCCACGTTTGCTTCATATAGTTTATAAAATAGAGTAGACAAGCTGGTCAATAAAACAACGCCAAACGGAAGGGTACCGATGTAATCAGTAGGAAAAAATTTATTAATATTAACCACGTGACAAAAATGGAGCACGGAGATTGAGGTTCCATGTACGGAATTTTCGAACACGCCTGTGTCCTTCAGTAGCGGATGCGAGAAATAAACAGGGTACGGTGGAATCTACCCAACATTAGTTCTTGAGGCTGGGTAGAATTATACCTGTAGGTGGAATTGTTAGAAAAAAAAAGATTGATAGTACTTGATATAATTTTCAATTGACAATATGAATACAATACTGTTTTCTAAATTCTTCTATTTGCTAATGATATTTTGTTGCGTTGTTAATAGTTAATTTGTTTTTAGTAAATTCATTTCATTTTTGCCTTGAAAAAGTTCACATTGGTCGAAACGCGTCGGCTAATATTAGAGTTTTTCTATTGATTTTTACCTTTATACATATTGTTGTTTTTCTACAGGTTAACTCTGAAAATATTTTTTCATAAATATAAGTCACCATCCGTGATAAGACATTAAACTACATCCACATCATGGGTAAGACGATAAGCTGCGTCCAGCAGCAAGGCCTCTGATCAGGAGATTTTGATGAGTGCGGAACCACCTCTTAATAGCTGGTGTTCCCAGATCCACCCTGACGCACCTGTTAGGGCACCAGCTATGGATAGATAATTAACTATTACCAGCAATACTCTTTTGAAAATGATTATTAACAGCAATACAATTTTGAAGAAAAAAATTTACTAGAAACAGATTTTTGACAAAACAAAATATTACCAGCAATAAAAAAAATGTGTTGGCATTAAATAACCCAGTGAGGTTGATTGCCGTAAAACAAAATAAACTAAACCAATCTAAACCAAAGAATACATATTGTAATCATACGAATCTATCCAAAAATGTGGTTGACATTAAATAACCCATTGAGGTTGATATACCGTAAACTAAAATAAACCAAACCAAATCTACAAGTCTAGTATTCGTCCATGCTGAGAATATTGCTGTTATATATAGTCTGGTATTCCTGCTATATATTTAGATAACCTTGACAGAATTCAAATAAGAATTTGCACTGTTATTGTTCGTGACCTGCCATTTGAACTTCAGTCACATTCCTATCAACGTAATGTAGCATCGCCATGACTTTCATATAAATATTTTCGTTGTAATTGTTCTGATGAACTTTCTTCTTTGGAATCTCGACTTTATGTATTTAAGCGCAGTACTAGATTGGTGGCAAGATCTCATAATTTTGCAGTTGAAATTGCTAGATGTAGCCGTAAGTTCTATGCTAACAGTATCTTTTCTCGCACTTAGCACTTGTGGAAATGACTTCCGGCTTCATGCTTTCCAATCAACTTTGATTTAAATGCAATATCAATCTTTATCTTCTGTCCACTTAAATTATGTTATTTTATTGTTCTCACTTCTTAATAATGTTTTTCTTGTATTCTTTCACAATCAGTAATCCCTGTTTGTCAGAGTCTTTATTTCCTTGCTTGGGGTGAAATGATTAAAAAAAAAATACGGCAGTGAATGCTGGATAATTTTCCCACACATAAAGAGGAAATTTTCTGTTTCTATAGAAGGATTTAGAGAATACTTTGCATTGTACTTGTTACAATGAATGGTACTCTCTAGGTTTTTACACAAACAGGCATTTTCTTTTTAATGGTTTGGATTTGTGAGTTAAAGACAGAAATGTTAAGTCGAAAAATTTTATTGCAATCGATATAACAAGACACGCATTTAGTTAACTTTCGGAGTTGTGGAATCTAACTTTCAGAGTTGTGGAATCTAACTTTCAGAGTTGTGGAATCTAACTTTCAGGAATATGTTTGCCATAGGATCAAATCATTAAATGAAGAAAAAGGTTTTTCTTTTCTACTAAAATCTTGTTTGAAATCGATCAAGGAGGATGAGAAAGCAAAATCATATTCTTTTTTTGGGAAAGTCACCAAACTAATAAGTTAATTTGTTTCTTCTTCATTTGTTGCAAATCCTAAATGACCCTTGTATTATTAACCGATAAATAAACACAAAACAAATGTTATCCTCATATATCGAACATTATTTTATAACACGAATGAGGTCTCTGAATTTTTACTGTTGTCTTCACAACAGAACGGCTGGTTCCTTGGCTCAGGTTGATTTTGAAACCGTGGTATTGCACTCAATTTGAAACTTGGGGTTTGAGATGATGAATAAAGACACAAAATATTATTTTTCAAACCGTTAGTATTTTTTGAGAAGATGAGCTTAAAAATTAACTTAAGGTTCAATATCTTAGCGTTGGAATTTCATAGTGGTGATCATTAAAAGTCTTATAGCACAGTCTTATAAAATTTATAATTTACCGAAGCTTTACAAATTCTATATGAACAAGATGCATGGCACAAACACATCTTACTTATTATAAAACCCAGGTTGTGTGTGTGTGTGTGTGTACGTTTATATATTGGATCGGATTTCCTACATTTTTCAACCGATTTCAACAAAACTTCACAGGACTACGTAAAATTACCTTGCGGTGGTTCTGACAGCACCAAAAATTGGAAAAACACAATTGTTTTTGCACAAAATCAATTTGAAAACACGATTAAGAGGCATTAATTAATGGGGGATAATTCATATCGCGTTATACTTATAAAAGGCAGATTGTTTGTGAGTGTGTGTCTGTGTTCGTTTATATATGGGATCGGATTTCCTACATTTTTCAATCGATTTCAACAAAACTTCACTTTTTTTTGCAGGTAGTGTTTTTTATTGTCTTGCACACTTTTTTCTCTATTTTTACATTCAGAATGCTTTAAAAATTCTATTTACAAGACAATTGTTTATAATAAAATTCTATTCAATCGGTAGACACATAATGATTGAAAACAATGTTTTTGTTTGAGTTTGGGTTTGACCAATTCGTAAAAAAAAAAAAATAATAATTAAGACCTGCGTGTGCGTCAACCTTAAACAATAATCTGTGTCAATTTTATTTTTAAGTCTTTATGATGGTCAATACTTGATCCATCTCTTACTGTTACATCCCCGGGCAACGCCGGGATCTACTGCTAGTTATTAGTAAAGCATTATTTACTTAAGTAAATTCTACTGAAGCATTTAACTATATTTTAATGTAATATGTTATAGAGTGCAGTAGTTTTCGTGTGATTTTCAATAAACAATACAAATTTAAAACATTTTGTCTTATAAGTTTTGCCCAGATTTATTAACGCATTACAAATACATTTTTCTATTTTTTTGTTTTTATTAATTATGATCTAACAATTGACCTAACAAATGATTTATCAAATGAATTAACAAATCTTATGCATTGAGTAGCCTTTTTTCTAATCTTTTATAATTTTTTCAAAGTTTTTCGTTATCGAATGCAGTAAATAAAATTGCATATTTTGCATGTAGTGATTCATTATTTGAATTCTGGTTTGTATATATTTTATATATAATGTATCTTATACAAAAGGTATTAACTTTATTTGGACTTATACTTGAAATAGTAAAATTTTAAAGTCAGTTTGTAAGTAAAAACCTGCGGAAATTATGTATTTCTGTACATTTTTTTAGACAATCTTTAAAACTAAATGCTCAAACAATGGTAAAAGCTACGAATCTACATTTTGTTGCGAATAAATATCACATCGAACTCCAGCTTTAAAAATGAAGTGCAATGCTGATTTTCTAAAAAAAAACGGGTGAAAAATCAACCTACCCTACTTTTTCATTCGTCAAACGTGTTCAGAGGTGATCAGTGGAAAAAATCCTAAATCATATATATTGCTTATTTTTTATAATGCATAATAATATGGCACAATGCGAAAGTTATTTGAAGCGGAAAGCATTAGTCTACTATAATATCTCAATAACATTCTCACTGATCTATTCAATTTTCGTTGATTATTTTGCCATAATATCGCATTAATTCTCAAATCTGCCATGCTTCATGAAACAAAAGATGATGTAAATTCCTATTCAAAACCATATCCACGATTTCACTGCTTGCATTAAGGCCTGTTGATTCAGCTTGTGAGCAATTATATTATGGTTAACGTCTAGCCTACACAATCACCATACCGTTTCTGTGAAAACAAGCGAACATTTATAGAGAGGTTTACAAGACAATTAACTACTATCAAAATACGCTGACAAGTGATCAGATCCGCTTCATAACATATCATAACAGAAACTTACAAAAAATTTACTTTAGTTTGGTTTGTGTAACTCTTTATGAGTCATTTAATGCCTAAATTTAATTTCCTTGGGTGATTTGTGTGTGTTTTTTTTTTTTTCTTTTTTTACTATTAACATCTATTACAGGAAATTTTCATTAGAAAAATGTATTTTTTATAATTTCATAATGTTTCGGCCCTTGTCTGGTGGTTCGTTATTTGCCCATAGCTGGAACCGTAACAAATGCAAAAAACCGGGGTCAGGGTGACCTGAGAACAAAAGCAATCAAGAGTTGATTCCAGGCTTCTCGAAAGCTCCAGGTGAAACGCATTGCAGCAAGATGTAGTTTATCGTCATACCCAGGACAGGGAGAGCTATCCATGATTCTCGTTCCGATTTCCAAAGGGAGATTGGACTTAAATCTTTCGATATCTATAGTATCATTTTTTTCAACGTGCTGAAAGTCGAAAACTAACATATTCTGCAAACGAACTTGGTCAATAAATGAGGCTAACCACATAGGCCATAATTGGATAAATTATTTTGTACAGGTGTAAACTAAACTGTCGAGGAGAAAGTTATAGATATTCCATTTCAGTCTGTGTTAGTTTTGATGGTTCTATCCTGGGAAAGTTTCAGATGAATTTGGGAAAATTACCTTGCTTAAGTTAATTTTCCAGGCAGAATAGGTGTACATATACGGCAAAGTTGTTGAGCTTTGTACTTGTTGTTGTCTATCAGCTACATTTTAAAAGTGTTATTAGATACTTAAGTCGTTCCACAGTTATTATGGAGGATAGACCAATAATCAGATTAGTGAATAATTGTTGCGTATCTGCATGATTCTCGTTCAATTTAAGTCTTTCAACTTCGATATTGCCATTTTTTTCCTTTCTAGGATTTGAGGATAAACAAACTTGTATCTGGAAAGACATTGTTATTCTAAACAAATTCTTAATATATTATTCTTTCGGAAAAAACAAAACAAAACATTATTCTTACAATCCGAAATAGTTTTCCGCCTTAAATAATCAACAAAGGGTTGATAAACAGTAAAAAAAAAATGACTCAATTAACGAACGGCTGGTGTCAATGAAAAAGAAAAGATTTCAATTCACCGAACCGCTCCGTTGGTAAAGTGGATTTCGAAGAGGATGTTTTCCCGATCACTACACTCTAAACCTATTCGAGCCGAGGATTAACCGTTGTATTTCTCACGTATCCACATAAAATGTGCATCTTATTAAGTGATCATCTAACTAGAGTGATTCCTGTCCTTGTCCAGAGTAAATATTGTAAAAAAAAAATGAGAAGTGATGAAATCCTCCACATTATCAGGATTTGTCCTCTAATGGTGATCACTAGCAGCTTCCGCATATCTCTATCTATAAAAGGCGGAATTTGTGTGTGTGTGTGTGTGTGTGTGTGTAACGAATGCACAGCCGCAATTTTCGACGGATTTACATGCACATGCTCCAAGTTAGCAGGAAGGCTAATACCGACTTTGCATTTCCCACCTCCCATCGATAGTGGAAATAATCGATTTTTCATGCTTCTACGGCTGTCTTCATGTAGTTTGCGGCCATAGAGCCTATAGTTGGCTGCCACGAATAGGCAGGACGATTCTATTGTCCAGCGTGAGAGCCAACAGCTGACTGACATGAATGCTAACTAGCATGCTAGCATGCAAAAAAAAAAAAATCGATAGCTGCATTCGTAACAAGTGGGAAAAATTTAAATCTGCATGGCACTTTACTCCAATTAGCTCATTCGCTTGCTTAAACTCAACGTTGATTCTGATTCCGTAGAACTGCGTTGGGTGTGAAAAAGTATTTGTTGTTAACATTCTTTTTTCATTCGGTTTTTCCAGTTACGAGTCCTTTTTTAAAGCTGATCGTTTTGTGTTCATTTTGTTTAGTTCTTTTTTCGTAACATTTAATGTTTAGTATCAAGCTTAGAAAAAATTCGCTGTGTGAGATAAGCAAGTAGTAAGGCATGTAGCAACATCAGCACGGCAAAGGACACTCCTTTAAAGGCAAGGAAGGGCAAAATATTTTAAGTCAAGTGATAGCGATTGCTGTATGAGTCGTACGATTTTTGAATCAAGCACGGGCAACGTCGGGCCATGCTGCTAGTCTATTTCTAAATATTTGGGAATTAAGGTATTCTAATCGTCTATGAGCGTTAATCGCCACATCCCATGCTTATGTTCAGGACTCACTCACTCACTTTCTGCGAAGTAAATTAAGCAAGCAGTCAAATCTGTTCCTCACATATAGTTAAGAACCTCTTTTACGCTCACTCTTATCTGTTGTTGGCTCTGATATTCCAACCGAAACATTTGCCATGGAAATAGCGACCAGGTTACAAAGTTCGCACTTGTGGAAAGTTGTTGTAGAATGGAAAATAATCCATCATTCACAACGTTGCAGTGGTTAGTCGATGGTGCGCCCTACAGCCTCTATTTTTATAGCAAACAGAAAACAAAAAAATATACTATCTAAACTATAGATTATTATCCACGTCTATTAAATTGAGGATTACTTGGTGCCACAAACACAATCTGAATTTTGTTATATATTTCACTGACTAATGTCTTATTTATGAAGTGGACATCTCAAAGATCTACAGTAGATTTTTTTCTCCTATATACTCAGTTCCTACAGAACGTGGTTGGTCAAGGTGTTCCACAGCTTCTTCCTATTCTTGGTAGCAATTATCAATATTAGGCTTTTTACTGTCGCTTCAACTCTGTTTGTTTGCATTCCATACATATAAGCACGTGAGGTAGGTTTTCGCTGCTTTCCCCTACTCCCTCTGAAACATTCACTAATTTCTGTTAGTGTCCAATTTTCCAAGCCTTCTTTCTTCATCATGTTCCCCAAAAATTTCATCTGCCTTTTCCTTAATCTATGTATAAGTGGACTTTTTGTTTCAATTTTCCTTAAAAATGAATCCTTGCTCCCTTAGCATTATCAGCATCGTTGTCTACAACTACATCTTGGTTGCCACATGTTTCATTTCCAACCCGTGAGGAAATTGTCTTTGATTTTACTGCCATATATGACAATAGATATTGCATGACCTTTTCTCTGTTTCTAACAATATTTTCTTTTTTCTTTTGCTTTCCCAGTGTCCCACTACGTTATATTTCCATGTCCTGTTGAAACAATTCGCAGATAATTAAACTTCGTTACTAGTTTGATTTTTCTAACTGCAGTTCATAGCTCTCATCTGGGGCATGCTTCTCTTGCTGACAACCTTCTGTCTTCCTATAATTGATGGTTAGTCTTCTCTGTTCGTCTCCTTTTACTTCTTTTTCTAACAATTCCTGCAATTTTTTTTCCGTGTCAGCCACCAAAATGGAGACTTTTGAAGATCTTTTTTGTTAGGATTGTTCCCAGTGATAATAAAACTTTATTTACAGTCTTGTCCTAGTATAAGTTCTGGTAGCAGACTTAAATTCATTTTTGTACTAGGTATTATAACAGAAAGTGGATAATAGTTGTTCTTAACATTTTTCACTGCACTATAAGAATGCAGCGACATTTAGATCTTTGTAAGATTTAGCCCATAAAATTTCGGACTTTTCTTTAGAAAGTAATTTTGAAACAAATTCTCCTTGAGAATCAACCCATTATTTTGTCTGTTGGTATAGATTTTATTTCTTCAGCAGAATTATTAGGTTGGCGCAAGACGTTAAAAAATACGTCAAAAACGACATTATTTTTGCACCAACCTAATACTAGCATATTTACTCGTATAACCAATGTTCTTCTGTTGGAGCTACTTTTTATCTATTTCGTAATTCATCTTTTTTATTTGAGTCAATAAAGGCTATAACCTTATTAACCTTCTCATTTAACAATTAAAATCCTCAGTATTTTTTCTGTATAGCAACCAGTGGGATATTAGGTAGGTATTTAACTTATTTCTTCTCGGGATTTTTTTTTCTTTTTCTTGTTTTTCTTGTTTTGTTTTTTTTTTCTGCATTTATTAGTGGGAATTAAAAAAAAAATAATTAAATTCTTAAAATTTTTAGTCGTGAAACAGTATTTATAGAAATGATTCAAAATTGCCACAAGTTGAGGTCACATCTGTAAACAAATCCTTACTTAAACAATGCTAAAATATATTGGAAGGCGACTTAGAGGTGTTCACACTCAAAATGATGGTAGCGTACCATTGCGTAGCAAAACATTGAACGCATTCTCTCCATCAGAACATTCTGGTATCCACTGCACGATTCATTCAATTGGAAGTACTTGCAACAGTAAGCTGATCTCAGATTCCTGCATATATATATATATATATATATATATATATATATATATATATATATATATATATTAGAGTAAAGAGAAGCCGCAAACGTTTTTGGTTGTAATGTGAATTTTTTATATATTATACTGTATTTTCCATTTTTGGCTACACGGGTTTTGGGGCTTGTGTTCTTCATTAGGCGAAGAATGTTTATTTCCGTATATCATTTAAAGGAATTAATTTATTATGTTTTCTAATGTTTAATCATTGTTTTGTGTATCTGTGGTAGTTATCCAAATTATTCTTTGACTAGCGGGAAAATATTCCTCCGATTATAGGGTAATAAAACAACTAGGTTCGGTCAGGGAAAGGAATGAGGTCTTTGTCCTTATCGTTTTATGTCCTTTGTATCTTTTTAAAACCTTTCTCCATTTTTGTGTATTTTGTGTTTTTGCTAGTATATATATATATATATATATATATATATATATATATATATATATATATATATATATATATATATATATATGAACAATAAAAAGAATTAAAAAATTAAAATCTTCAGACACACTGGGTTGTAGATTAGTATTCTTTCGTTTTTTTTATTATTATTCCATTTAGATTCCTCGACTAGTTTCGGCCGAAATGGCCATCATCGGGAGGAGAAATATTTCTGCTTGCTGCTAGCACTAAACTACAGAAATGAATGCCTTGATGGAGAAAATGAACTTTTGTCTGTAGTTTTCATTTGTTTTTTTATTTTTTTATCTTTTTAACATGAATCTTTTAACACTCCTTGTGTTGGTATATATATATATATATATATATATATATATATATATATATATATATATATATATATATATATCTGTGTGTGTGTGTGTGTTTTCCTTGTGTTGCGTCACGTTATCTTACCTTTGACACAGCCGCTATAGTTACGTGTGCAGTACACGTAATGCAACAAGGAAAGTAAATGTTCAAGGAGATCTTATCAATGCGTAAACGCAAGAAAATTACCCTACATACTCATGTAACGAGAGATGTTTATTTTAAATACAGTTACGCGTTTTGATTACACCAAATTGGTCAGTCGTAGCCAGGGCCAGCAACACATGCGCTAAGTTTATATCTCATGTATGATGAGACCCCCTTAAAAGTACCTTAGAAATTGGGTCTTCAAATGTCGCTTCATAAGTTTTTATATATGTTAACTATTCAATACTCGATAGAAATGTAATTGACGGAAGTGAGATAATCAATAAAGATGAGTTTTAATGTGAAAATAGGAAAGGCTCATCTATGAGTATTGGCCGGGTAATATTTATACTAATACTGTCTATGGGATCATTATTTTTCTAATGAAAAGCTTCGGTTACTGACGATAATCTTGGGTCAAAATAGAAAATGGTGAAGAGTTTTGAATAATTAAAATGAACTAAAACTAGTTTCCAAGACAGACAAAATGAAATGTTAAAACATTAAAGTGAAATCATTAAAATATATATTTATATAGAAAAGAAGAAGCGTATATACAAAACGCATAATAAAATATGATTGTAGAAAAGAAGTGAAAGAAAAGATCATTTGTTAGCAAAAAGAAAGGAAATAAGACCTTGGAACAAAGAACGGAAGGAAAATATCAAAAAGAATTTTGTGAAAGAAATATCGAGTAAGAATAAAAAATTAAAAAATGATATAAGAAGGAAAGGAAAAAAGAAAGAAAGAAAGAAAGACGGACAGAAAGACAACAAAAAAGAGGCAGGAGCAAAAACAAAGGTGGCAGAAAAGAAAGAAAGAATGACAGAAAAGACAGAAAGAAAGAGAAAGAAATGAAAAGCAACAACAACAAACAATCAAGAAAGAAATAAAGAAATAAAGAAAAAACGAATAAAGGCGGCAGGCAAAAAATATGAAGGCAAGAAAGAAAGAAAAAGAGGAAGAAACGAAAAGCAAACACGCCAATCACGCCAATCAAGAAAATAAGAAGGCAATAAAAAAGAAACAAGAAAAAGCAAAAACAGCAGAAAAGAAAGTAAGAATCAAAGAACGAAAGAAAGAAATAAAGAAAGAGAAAGGAAAAAAAAACAAATACAATGACGGTAGCGAAGAAAGAAAGAAAGAAAGAAAGAAAGAAAGGAGAGCGCAAAAATAAAAAGCGAAGACGGTAGTCAGGAAAAATTAGAAGGCAAAAAGGATAAGGAGGAATAAAGACAAAAAGAGGGAGAAAGAAAGAAAAAGCAAAGATGGCTGATAAGAATGAAAGACAGAAAGACAGAAAAACAAAAAGAAAGAGATATAAACAAAAAGGAAAGACAACAGGCAAGAAATTAAGGCAAGAAAGAAACAAAAAGAAACAAAAAGCAAAGACAGCAGTAAAAAGTAAGAAGGCAAGAAAGAAAGAAAGAAACAAACAAAATAACGAGGTAAATAATCAAAACGAAGAAGAAAGAAAAGAAAAAAAGGAAACACAACCTTTGTATGAAATTGCAATTAAAGAAAATAAAAGGCTGTACTGGAGAGTTTCCAAACTTCTCGTAATGATGTCAAAATAGATTTGCATCTCTGCCTGGTTTACTCAAATCGATTGATGCAAAAGAAATGATGTTCATCACGTCGAAAGATAAAGTCTGTGGTCTGATTCTGACAAACGGATTCCAACAAGCTCGCAAGTCAGAAGGAAGTATGTCGTTTAGTGAGCGATCTCAAATTACCAGATCAGACATAGATTTACAGCTCTTCAGATCCTTTGAAATTGGTAGTTTGCCGTCAGCTCTGTGAATCAGAACAGATAAGTCGCCATTACAAGGTGGAGCAACCAACAATCAATGAAATCAAGTAACCGTTACTGAGACTTCTTTTTACGGAGCTATGACATATTTACGACTTCTGAAAACGGTAGAATGTAGCTTTATATTCCTTGGATATCCAATTCATTAAACCTCCTTGCAAACCCGTCGATACCGGTTCCATCACCAGCAATGATGGGTACAGATATCACGTTCAGATTCAACAATATTTTCACGGGAATGTGAAGGTTATATGTCAGCCCATTTCAGGAAATACACCTGGGAAGAAAGTCTACACAAACGTCATCGAACCAATTTTAAGAAACACCGACATACAGATTGACTATTCTGGGTTCATTTCGAATTTTAAACAAATATCAGCTGAAGAAGATCGGAAGGCTGAAACGTTGTGAATGTGACAATAAAAATGAGGACAGGAGTTTAAAAAAAATGTAAACGGTGTTAATAATATTTTTCTATGCATTCGCAAGTTATAGATTTTATTCTACTATGTGCCTTTTACTTCCAGGTTGGCTGCTGTATCGTTTTACATTGTTTGGAAGGTTTTCTTCTTTGTGGATGGGAGACGAAAGTAGGTAGGACAAAAGAAGAATTCAACATTCGCGAATAAATGTGTTTAACGGCTACGAAATATATGATCGCCTAAATGACAAAAAGTGATTAGATTCTACCGGGAAATGCTAAGAATGCTACTGATGGAACTTGTGAGCAAAGAGAACAGTTTAAATAAAACTTAAGTAAATAAAACTCCTAATTAAAATCAGTAAGGGACAGTTGAAATTGCCATAACTTTTTTTTTATAAAGAGGGTCTTGGAAATCTAAAAACAGGGAAATAGTGAAGAGAGCAGAAGCCGATAGAAAAGTGGGTAACCCATTTAACGGATTTGGGCAACCAGATGTAAGAAGAACAAAAGCTCAAAAGTTACTTAAAGAAACAGAATTCAACGGTCTAATCCGGAACTTGAACCCGGCTCATATATTTCACTTTCAACATCGACAGATTAAGCATCTTTGGCTGTCTATCGATATTAACCCAGTTTTTGGTTTCTTTTCATTTTTCTTTTTTACTGTGACATGTTTACGAGGACCAATCCATACCGCCTTCACACAAACATATATGAAGCGTAGCCACTGCCAACTTTTCAACTGAGTATCAATGTCAGATGATCTGCCCGACGCCAAAAGTTACTTAGTTATTTAGGAAGTTATGGAGAGTTATGACTGCCCGCGTGACGTCACTTAAAGGTAAAAAAATATCCCGTAAACCTAGTTTTCTAAAAATCCTTTGATTTATATGTATTCTATTATACACGCTGATTCATTTCTGGGTCTCACATCGTAGTATTTTCTTAAATTTTCAGGAATTGTAAGATGTGAATATTAAGAATATTTACTTTTTTGTGCTTTCTTTGCTCCTTATTTATTTTAATTTTCATGGTTGTTTTCGTAGTTCCTGCTGTTTTTTATTGTGTTTAGGGTTGATATCAATCGTTCCATTAAATGAAGGAAATTTGAATCAGAAGTATAAAATATAAAATAAAAATTATTTTTCCTTGTATAAAAAGGGAGCTTCCAAAGATTGGCTCCAGTATCTGAATTCCGTCTCAAGGAAAATGGTTTCCAAGTCCTTGACTCTTTCGCTTCACTGAACTGTCTATCTAGTTTAAATAAGTATGTGTGCTATATTCTGTTGAAATATTATGTAATATAAACACTACTACAGTTAATGCAGACATATAATTATCTAATTTGAAACAAATGCGACAAGGGATACTGAAACCAAAGTTCAGTACTGTTTTCAACGGAACATAATCTTCTAGGGCTGTGAAAATATTAGCGATCAGATAGAAATAAACCGGTAAATCTAGCGATCTAGCTAAATAACTAGCTGAACAGTTAGACAGACGGACAGAGACAGATAGATAGATAGATAGATAGATAGATAGATACATACATACATACATACATACATACATATGAATAGACGCAGAGAGGTGCATAAATACATATTAATAGAGAAGATATAAATGAAACAGAGAGATTCAAATAGACTCAAGGAGATGGCGAGGTAGATATGAAGAGACTGATATATATATATATATATATATATATATATATATATATATATATATATATATATATATATATATATATATAGAGAGAGAGAGAGAGAGAGAGAGGTAGAAATCCGTTGTTATAATCCAGGCGAGTCATATTAACAAAATAGAATTTGAAATATGTTAAAACTGACTCACTAAAGAGCGCTCTACAAACTGGTACCAGAAACAGTTTGAAAAATCCTGCGAATTTTAAAATTAAAATTCGTAGGTGAAAATGGTCATTTACTAAAGGTATCTAAATTCCAATTATAAAGTATATACATATATATATATATATATATATATATATATATATATATATATATATATATATATATAGAGAGAGAGAGAGAGAGACGGAGACAGAGAAAGACAGAGATAGATAGATAGATAGATAGATAGATAGATAGATAGATAGATAGACATACGAATAGAGAACATATAAATTAAACAGATTGATCCAAATAGACCAAAGTAGTAATAGACCAAGCAGAATAAACAGGCAAACGAGACAGTTCGAAATAGACCCAAATAGATGGCGAGATAGATTTAAATTGATCGTGAGTGATAAATTCATACATACATGCATACATATATACATACATATATAAATACATGTATACATACATATTTTTTTCTAATGATTATCAGATGTTTACAGACATATTCCATTTCAATATTTACCCAGGATCCTATTATGCTTATTGTTGGTAGATGTTTTATCTAATTAAGTGGATATACAACCATTAACCAACCAAGATCACAATTTACTATTGTATAAAGCCTCGGAAAACGTTAACAAGGCCACTCGTATTGAGACCATATATTTATCTACACAAATATACAGTCTTACACAGAAAACAAATATTTAACTTCTTTTTTTTACATCACCTTCAAATAGCTATCCGACAAGAAGAAAATGTAAACATCAAAGCGACATACGTGTTAATGTTTGGAAAATAATGGCCTATTTGGCTATATCAGATTAAAATATTGTTGAAATATAATACCCGGTGCTGATGTTGAAAAAGTCTCGGCCCAACCTACTTCCTTAAAATGCCGGATGATCAAACAATAGAATTTGCCTCCAAATTATATCAAACATTTAATATTTGAAACAGACTGAAAAATTAACGTAAATAGAAAATTGGGTTTCACATGAATTGATTGAATATCGTTGTCGCGAAGTTGATCAATTGCCATTGTTACTGACAGTAAAACGGCCAAGTTATTTATCAAACACGAAGCTCCATTAAGAATCCTTAACGACATGTCAAACAATCTGAAATTAGATTTGAGGGGGATAACGTTCAAAATTATTTTCAAAAACAAACGTTTGATCACCAGAGTATTATCTGTTGCACTCTGCGATAAGATAGTTCACGACAAGTACCTTCCAAAAAGGAAAATATAACAGCTAAAGATTATTTTCCGTAAATGAAGTGTAAAGGCAACTGTATATTTAATACTCCCAGCATTACTAAAAGCAACTGGAAACGTTCTGTTTTATAAGAGAGCTCACCACATACTTTTATAAATAAGCTAACCAATGATTTTGATGTTATCTTCCATTCTTCAATGTACTCTTTCCCTTTATGACGTAGGTAGTCATAGTTCTCAATAACTGCTTCTCCTTAGTAGCTCTTTGCATGTTTTTTTTTTCTTTCGGCTATTTCTCCTACACTGTTATGCCGATCACTTAAACATGTTCTTTACGTAGTTTCTTTCCTTTGCCCTTCTTTCCTTCTTTATGTACTGTGAATGCCAAATTCTCCAAACCGTTTTTCCTCATTTCATGTACGAGAAATATAAATTATCTCATTCTGATTCTAAATATAAGTGTCCTTTTTGTTTCCATTTATCTTAAATTTTCTTGTTCTTCACATGTGCGATCCCTGGAATACTTGAATTCCTTAAGTAGAACCATGCTTCTGTTGCGTCAAGTGAGGATTGTCCATGATGCATTGCCATATAGGAGGATTGGTATTATGATATAATTCAGTACTCTTTTATTTGTTTCTAACAAATTGACCTGTTTTGTAATATTTTACTTAGGTTTTGGACGGCGTATTTCGTTATTACAATATGCCTTCGCAATTCAGTGTCGATTGTTCCCTCTCCTGTTAAAACGCTTCATAGATATGTACATTTTTCTACCTGTCTGATTTTAACGTCTGCATACCTTCTTCTTGTCGGTTTGTTTGCATGCATGAGTGTCATGGATTCTAACAGCAGGATTCCAAAGGCCCGTCCAATCTGCAGTGATGCCATACCAACCGTCTGCTTCGTATGTCCTACGCCAATGGCGCTGCGAATAAAGAAGTCTCAAAAAAACGTGTTGATTATCATAAAGAAGAAGAAATTGAAATGGTATTTCCAGGTAACGAAACAGACAGTTTTTTTCAAAGACTATCCTACAAGGACAGATACAAGTAGGAATTAGTAGTTGACGCCAAAGAAAGAGATGTTCGGACAACGTCGTCAAATGGGTCAGTAAATGTTTTGATCCAAAACCAGGCTGTAACAGACGACCAAATCAAAAAGAGATTTCTTGTCGGGCGAGCCAACATGCAACGTCGCTACATCTCAAGCGGGTTATGGGATAATGTGAAGGTGAAGATGAGACCTAAACATCAATTATTACTGCCATATGTGGAATGAATCTACTCAATCCTTATTATCCAGTCTTGAGTGTTGTAAATTCTTTATACGAATCTGTGGGGGAATCTGTATTCTTCGCTGCAACATCAGATAACGTCACATGCTTTTTTCTACTCTATTGCTATGTCAATGGAAGGTGTTCAGATTAGCTTTTACTAGTTCAGACCTTTATAGATAGAATCCGAAAAGCTATATCTACCAAACCGAATCACACTTAAGTAAGGAGAAAGTTCCCGTGGTATAGCTACTGGACAAAATCTGCCATTGTGGATCAAACATTTAACCTTTTGATATCAACAATCAATCTTTTTTTTTCGTCCTTATATCATGCACACCTCATTAATAATAACAATTTTAATAGTAATCATTTGCCTTGAGTAGCTCTTGAGTAATGTTTTATCTGAATTTTAGTATAAGGAAGGAAGTGATTTGATATCAAGCGGCTTTTCAGAGGACGCAATTTAATATTTAAAGATTCTGGATCTGTTGGTATTCCATGATTTTATGAATTAACCATAACTGAAGAAAATTAAGATTATAGTAGAAGAATAAAAACTTTCTTAACACAGCCTTTCAGTTCTTTCTAAAAATAAACAAAGAAATAAAATGGTGAGAAAAAGACAAGTGTCCGGCAGTGAAGACAAAGGAAAGGGAATACGTTGATCTGAATAATGCAACCTTTTGAAAACCTCACAAACCGAATTTACATTGCGGAAAATTTTAGATAAATATATTCTTTAACAAATAAGTAAACACACGCACACACACAAACACACACATATATATATATAATGCTAAACCTCAAAAGATTCGGAAAATATAATCCTTTCTAATCCTCTTTTGTTGCACAATCCTTTTGGATGCACATTTTAGCGGAAATATTGAATTCTTTGTTCTTTTTTTTTATATTTTTTAAAGAATCTTGTATTTAAAAAAATCGAAGTAGTTTCATGAGTGTTTGCTTTCGAATCATAAATATTTAAAAAAAAAAAGTTAAATAAAAATGATAACGCTTTTCGAACCAACTGGACAGTCTACACCCTTACAATTTAAGTTTTTTATTTATATTTTAAGTAAACATCTTTCTTTCTAGGATGAGATTATTTTAAGTAAATCTAATTGTCGACGTAGAGAAGAGATTCAAGAATCCGTTTTCGTTGGAAAATGTTATTTGTAGCAAACTTTGATTTAGATTGGGAGGCAATGTAAAATTACGCAGTTTTGTTTGAACATGGACGACTTAAATATTAATGATTTTAAAAACAGATGATGTTGTGGAGAATCGTTTACGGCTGTGCAGGTAGTGACTGATATGGACATGGAAAGTGGATGTGACCGTAATCAGTCAAGACAGTTATGTGCCATGCGTGATATACGCTTAGGAGATCATGCATTTTTTGATAAATGACTGACGAGGCAGATTTTTTTTTCCCGAAGTAGGTTGCTATCCAAGGCTATAGAACCCGGACGGTCGTGCTATTTATACATAGCTGTCGGGAGAGAAGAAGAGGATTTATACTTTTTCCAAGGATATTAGCACGTAAGTGAATGTATTGGATTCGACTGGAATTCGAACTCGGCTCTCCGATTCCTCAATCCGAGCCGTTATCTATTACTCCACTAATCCTGGAAATTACTTGGAACAATACCGAAAAGGAACTAGAAAAACAACGATGAATCATGACCAACCTGACGGCACCACTAGGCCGTCAGTTACTAATGAAGTGATGAGTCAAAATTTATTTTATTCTTAGCAAGAATGAAACAACCACCTATATATATATATATATATATATATATATATATATATATATATATATATATATATATATATATATGCAAATGAAGTTAATGTTATGTGTGTGTGTGTGTGTGTGTGCGAGACACACCTCGCACTGCATGTGCATTCAGTTTCAGCCTAGTGTCTCGGATCAGGATCATGAAGGATCTGTTGTCAGCCACTTTTCTATGTACCGTAGATCGACTGTTTTTAAACATATCCTTAAATTTCACAGATGGCATGACCCATTCAGTCGAATCTATTACATACGTGCTATTACCCTTGGGAAAAGTATGAATCCTTTCTTCTCACCGACAGCTATGAGTAAATAATAGGACAGACCGAGTTCTATAGACTTGCATGGCAACTGGTCTACCGCAAATAGAAATGGCAACCTACTGCTGGAAAAAATCTGCTTCGTCAGTCATGTATCGAAAGATACATGAACGCCTAAGCATGTATCACGCACGGCACGTAACTGACTGATGTCCCATCCGTCTGCTTTCTCATATCGTGATCGTTCTAAATCTAATAAATAACATCGCTTTACTATGATCAACTAACCTACAAATCTCATAATGCGTCCGATAAGCGTGGGTATTTCCATCATTTCAAGATATGGAACGACAGCCTACAATTATCATTAGAGATTACTAACAACGCATACCATATTTAGTCGGCTTGAGTAAATGAGTGGCGGAACCGGGTTTAAGAGACATAAAAAAAGAGAAAATCTATTAAGAGTTACAAAGGATAAGAATTTGTGCTGACACATTATCGTCAACTTTCTGAGGAAACAGCGCATAAAGAACTGATGACCTTTATCACGTGGATGTATTGCATGAAGAAATATTGTCTTGGGTACATAATAATACAACACTGTTACTTGCATATCTTTGTTAATAATTCATTTTTTCACCTTTACTCGGCATTCCTTATTTGATGGTATACAGAAAACATCCTATTTACAATTAGTATTGCAGTTTTATAAGATAAGTATAATACGAAACATCTACAGCGTTTGGACAAATAGTGACACCTTTCGAAAATTGATAATTCACGCCGTCTTGCCATGAGCAAATTAGTCGGTGTTCAGACTGATTCATCAGACGTCGGAGCACAAATCCTTTTGGTCTTGGAATTTCCATAACGCCAAGCTACTGCGTCGCCACCTACAATTGTCTTTACATAAGGTTATGGTTTGAGTTTTGAAAGATCAATATATGATATCATTTTGTTTTTACGCGAACATTGTTTGAAAAGTTATTTATTGGTTTTAATATAAACTTTCGTAATGTAGGTATTATACACATTAATTTAAGTAGAATGCTTTTAAAATACTTAATTCAGGATATGAATGGAATTTTCGTTAGAATTACGTTGACTGAAGTTATGTATTTTTTTACTATATATAATACTCCACTATATTGAGAGTATCGAATGCTAAGCGCTTCTTTCAATATTGATTTTTCATTGTAAATTTTGCCTTTTAAAACAATGTTACCAGTTATTTAAAAGTATGACACAAAGATGTGTTGATGTGTTTAAAATTTAATTCTTGTGGTTACATGACAGTTAGCTAGTTCCTGTTTGGGACACCATAAGCATCATTTGCCTGACACCCTCCGTGAGAAGACACCGTCAAGATGAATGTCTCTCTTGAATTGGGTTTCGTTTGTGTTTTTAGTGCTCAAAAGTGGTACGTATAAATTTCATTTTTTTTGCAGCAGCAGCAGCACTAACAGAAGGCATATATTCCAAAAAATATTTACACATTTGAAGAACAGATAACTCATTCAATTTTTATTCCTTTTAATAATTAATCAAGTAAAATGATGATAGCAGTTAGGCTAAGTTTTGAAAAAAGGAAACTTATCCTTATGTGCTATTGTAAGTTTAGAAATACATTTGTAGTACAAATAGAAATCCACCTATGCGACTGACCATATGCAACTGTTCAGATAGTTCACAAGAGACATACTGGAAGATCACGGACATAGACGAACACCAAAATGCAGCAAAGGATAATAGAAATATACCGGATTAGTTCTAGTAAATATATCCGGTAAGTGAGTTGTGAGATAGGACTTTCGAAATCAAGTGTCTATCGTATATGAAAGCGTTATCATTCGAATAGTTACTTTCCAAGAATAGTTCATACCCTCGATGAAGATGTTCAGGTCGGAAGAGTGGGGGTTTACACGTTTACACTTGGCAAGATGTGTAGAAGATACACTTTTTCCAACGTAAATTGTTTGGAGTGATGAAGACATATTTAAATTAAGTGAGTCATTTAACCGCCAACACTGTACCTACTCAGGACATAATTCTTTTTTTCACGGAACTGTTAATGGTCTTGCTTATTTGAACTTGCAGAGATGGGTTCTCATTCCATGCACGCAAAATTACTTTGAGGTTGATGTGTTTCCTTTCCACGAAAAATAGGACACCTCATCACTAGCATCGATATATAAGGCCCTTCATAGACTATATTAAACTTCCTGCTTTCCAAAGAATACCATGATGCAAATGAATAAATGCTATCTAACATCCAGGCGCCATATTGTTATGTGAATAATGACAAATAGGGCCGAAAGTTCTTTAACAAACAATAACATCATATGAACTTCAGACTGTTTATAGACAATTTTGAACACAACCCCCAAATACAATAAAATGAAACCAGTCTGACCGTGTCTATCCTTTTTAATCAAATTTGTTTGTATATATATATATATATATATATATATATATATATATATATATATATATATATATATATTATAATTAATTTTTCTTTTAAAAATATGGTTCAATTGCTACAAACGTATTACCATGTTTCAAAAGAGAAACTAAAATTTTAAATTTAATTATAAAATTAAATTTAAATTCCATAGCTCCATTCCATTCTGAAGTGATTTTTTTTTCTTCATTTATAAGCACAGACAATCTTAATATTTTAAATAATTCCTGTGTAGAGATGGAACCATATTTTTAAAATAGAAAATAATTATAATGTTAGGATCTACTGTTTTGTTTAGAGCACTGTTTTTGAAAGATAAAGATAATTCCTAAGAACAACCGACTGTTAATCTTGTTTTTCTTATTATATATATATATATATATATATATATATATATATATATATATATATATATATATATATATATATATATATATTATTATTATTATTATTATTATTATTATTATTATTATTATTATTATTTGTGTATTCCGATTTGTTCTTGGAAAAGATAGTGGAGTGGCTTACCGTTGCCTTCATATCAGTTTGAATTCGGACATTTTATTTTCTTAAACAAGTTGTTCCCAAGCCTTGGAAAACCAAGTCTACCCTGCTATATAAAACATAAGAGAAGGGACTGATTGATACGTTTCCAAACGACATCGGTGAGAACGCGAACGTCACAGTGTAGGCTAGAAATTGAATCCGGTTCTCCGTCTGTTCTTTCCAAATTCTCCGCGTATCCATGATATATTTTATATGGTGTACCAAAAGATAATTATAGTAGGAAAATAAATAAAATTGAAATGTTTTCGTAACACTAATGAACTTCTTTATTTACGAGCATGGAAAGACAAATAGCATTCATACAGTATAAATGCCTGCAGAATAATCAATGTCTTTTTAAAATATAATTACAAAGAATTGTTACGCGATAGAAACTAAGTTTCCTCATTTTTCTTATTTTTCCTTTTATTTTTTTTTTCAACATATTCTTTTCGAAATGTAATTCTTAAAGTTTAGAATGGCGCATTGCATTTAAATTAAACAGAGAAAAAAATCCCAATTTATTTCGTGATATATTGAGACTTTATACTATAGATTATTTTAGCTTTTCAGATAGCGAGAAAATAATATAAAAAGGGAGAAAAGCAAATATGAATATTCTTATCACTGCTTACTGCTGCGAAATAACTTGCAAAATCATATCAGCAACCAGGATTTATTTCATTAATTAATAAGGCCATTTCGGGCAACGCGGAAATTTTGATTACAAAACAAATGGCATAAACAAACATCGAACAAATCATTCACACAAATATAGAAATATATACAACATTATCATCATATATAGATATTTTCTTAAATTTACAAACATGCTGACATGTTTATTGCACTATATATATATATATATATATATATATATATATATATATATATATATATATATACATGTGTGTGTGTCTGTGCGTGTGTGTGTGTACGTATATATGTATGTATGCATGCATGTATATATGTATGCATCAGGGTTATGAGATTTCGCAAAATTATTGATTTTCTTGATGAGGATCCGTTGAATATTTGAGTAAGTATACTGAAAAGGCGTTGAATTCAGTTTACTTTTTGAAATGTCATCCCCAACACGAAGTTTCTGAGATTGTGTATAAGTATAGTAGCACTGTGAATTTATGGTGCCTTCTAAAAAATTCTAGAACATTCCAAAATTTCTTGAAATATTCTAGAACTTTATTGGAACGCCTATCTTGTTTTTTTTTCTTATTTATTTATTTGTAAATTTGTATGTGAAGATATAGCCTTAAAATGCGTAATTACTATCCAATTAAATTATTAGCAAATTGAAAAATTATCTTCTGAAATATGTTAACTTTGAGCCTTAATGCGTATATGCGCATCGAATTTTCGGTATGGGGTGACCTCTTTCAAGACCTACAACAAATCAATATATTTTTAATTACTTTTGAAGATATATATATATATATATATATATATATATATATATATATATATATATGTATAGTTAAACCAAGAGAGCAAGATAAACCTACCAAGGTTTCACCTAAGCGGATCATAACAGGGAAGGCTGGCTATTAAGAATATATATATATATATATATATATATATATATATATATCCTTGTGCAGGTATGCAGAAAATAGAAAATAACACGTTGGGTGCATAATCCGGGGTTCCTTAGTATTTTTGTTTTTATTTTTAAAAAACAGTGCTCCATACAGAAGTAGAGCTTATATTATAATAATATTTTTTGTTTAAAAATATGATTCCTTCGCTACATAAGAGTTCTCATGTTTCAAAAACGTGAGCCGAAATCGTCCAAATAATTAATAAAATTAAGTTGGATTGAGGTGTTTAGTCACGTTTCATCTTCAAGCGAAATTTTAGGAATAAGCTATCTCTCGGTTTACGTGTATTTTTACAGAATTTGTTATTGTGGGAGTGGCTATACTATTTTCATTCTTTAAGTGGTCAGGGAGTTAATTCTTATCAGTAGATTCATCATCCTCTGAGAGGTTTTGCTAAGGTTGGGTAGGGTATCCATTTCAAGGCTAATGTTTACGGTCATCCCTTAGTTGGTTCCCAGTGAAGGATATTTTTATGGCGCGCCAACACAGAACGACCTGTGTCTGGAGAATTGTCTCTTATTCTTGTCTATCTGATTATCTATTTATTTATTTGTTTATTTAAGTGGGTGTTTAATATACAGATCGCTTTGCATTGAATTTCGGTTTTTTTTTTTTTTTTTTTTTTTTTTTTTATGACGACAAAAAGGGGTTTTTCCTATTTAAGGGTTTGGCTGAGCTTTTTAGAATTTTACTTAGCTATGTTTTTTTTTTTGTTTTTTTTTTTTTTTATGCTAATTATCTAATGCGAAAGTCTGTTGATGTCGGCAAAAAACCGTTAACTCCTGCCTATGGTTTAATAATTTTTCATTATTTAGGAATTTAATGATGTGTAGTTTTTCCTGTAAGCATAAGAGGCATGGGTCATCCCAGGTTCTACAGGTTCTTGCTCTATTTACTATTTTCCATTTTACTTTTGGTGTTTTATTCGTTTCCTTTAGGTGCCAGAAATATTGGGATAGAGATGTCTGATTTCTATTTTGAATATTGTTGAAAGAGCTCTTGTGTTGTCTCCATCTAATTTTAAAATTATTCTTTGTTGATCCTATGTATATCCTATCAGTGTTAGGGCTCTCAATGGATGAGATAGTGCATTGGTATACCACGGATTTTGTGAGGCATTTATTTTCCAACGGGCAGTTTTTAGGGTTTCTACAATCGCATAATTTTTCGTTATTTTTATCTAGTTTTAGTTTATGTGTTTTATTACTGTTTTGGTATGCGTGTTTTTCTAGGATTTTCTTATTGTGTCTTTTTATGATTCTTTCTATATTTTCAGTGCAGCTGTAACTTAGTTTCAATGTGTTTTTGTTAAAGATGTTGCTAAGTTTGCTATTAGTGAGAAAGTGCTTTTCAATTAAAGCTAGGAACTTATGGCCTAGTTTGATGCTGACCATTTGGTTGTACGGTGGGGTATACCAGATGATTTTTCTTTTCCTGTTTCTCTTATTATTGGTACTAACGTTTCTATAGGTTATGTCAAAGTTTTTGTATCCGCTGTTTTTCAGGGCTGTGTTGTAAAAACTACTGTGCTGTTGGAATATTTCTTTATTTGCTGAGTTCATACTTATTCTTTTCTCTATTGATGTGGGTATATGCTTAATTATAGATGGGGGGTGGTTTGACTTAGGATGTACGTACAAGGGATTAGTGTTAGGTTTTCTGTAAGGTAGGTGAACGTTGTTAGTTAAGTCTAGGGTTACGTCTAGGAAGTTTACTTTTTTTAATTTAGTGTTGACTATTGTTTTTAAATTTAGTTTCCCGAATTCATTGTAAATTACCTTTCTAATTTTCTCTGTTTTAAAGCTTGTGGAGCTCCTCACTACCATGAGCCCGTCATCTCTGTACAGCCCGATGTCCCCCACGTCCAGTTCACGGTGGGCGGTTAGGTTGTACAGTATAAATAGACCTACAAGGTCCGAAGATTCTGCAGAGTCTAGAGATCCCATGGTAATGTCAAAGTTGTCATTGGTGTTTTTTATCCACTGGTCCCCATTATGGATGAGGACAGATTTCTTTGCATTGAGAATAATGTTTGTTTCTTCTTCAGTTAAGTCTGTATATACCGTAGCAAACTCCAGGGCAGTCGTGAAGAGGTCTTTTGATATTGACTGGTAGTAATCGACAATATCGAACTGGATTAGGGTGCATTCGGGCTTATTTTCGATGTTGGTAAACCAGTTTATGACTTCTTTGGTGTTGATCCAAAGTGTTAATCCAAGTTGTTTTTTAATTTGGCTAGTGATCCTTTCCAGGATTTTTTTGCTTATCTTTCCTATGTTGGGTCTAGTAGGGTTTATCATTCTGGTAGTAGGGTCTTCCTCAAAACCGTGTTTGTGATCCTTAAGGGTGATGTAGCACTCTTTTTCGGCCAATTTGCCTACTCTATCACTTATTTTTAATTTATCAGTAATCATTTTACTTGTTCTATTGATACTGTCAACTATATTTATATTGTTATTCTGGGCTTTTTTATAAGTCTTCGTTAAGTTTTTTTTAATTAATTTGTTGTAGTCTTCAGCCGTTAATTTGTAAAAGTTTCCCGTCTTATCGGATTTAACTAGTATTTTGTCGCTGTCGTTTATGGTTTTGACTATTATAGTCAAAACCATAAACGACAGCGACAAAATACTAGTTAAATCCGATAAGACGGGAAACTTTTACAAATTAACGGCTGAAGACTACAACAAATTAATTAAAAAAAACTTAACGAAGACTTATAAAAAAGCCCAGAATAACAATATAAATATAGTTGACAGTATCAATAGAACAAGTAAAATGATTACTGATAAATTAAAAATAAGTGATAGAGTAGGCAAACTGGCCGAAAAAGAGTGCTACATCACCCTTAAGGATCACAAACACGGTTTTGAGGAAGACCCTACTACCAGAATGATAAACCCTACTAGACCCAACATAGGAAAGATAAGCAAAAAAATCCTGGAAAGGATCACTAGCCAAATTAAAAAACAACTTGGATTAACACTTTGGATCAACACCAAAGAAGTCATAAACTGGTTTACCAACATCGAAAATAAGCCCGAATGCACCCTAATCCAGTTCGATATTGTCGATTACTACCAGTCAATATCAAAAGACCTCTTCACGACTGCCCTGGAGTTTGCTACGGTATATACAGACTTAACTGAAGAAGAAACAAACATTATTCTCAATGCAAAGAAATCTGTCCTCATCCATAATGGGGACCAGTGGATAAAAAACACCAATGACAACTTTGACATTACCATGGGATCTCTAGACTCTGCAGAATCTTCGGACCTTGTAGGTCTATTTATACTGTACAACCTAACCGCCCACCGTGAACTGGACGTGGGGGACATCGGGCTGTACAGAGATGACGGGCTCATGGTAGTGAGGAGCTCCACAAGCTTTAAAACAGAGAAAATTAGAAAGGTAATTTACAATGAATTCGGGAAACTAAATTTAAAAACAATAGTCAACACTAAATTAAAAAAAGTAAACTTCCTAGACGTAACCCTAGACTTAACTAACAACGTTCACCTACCTTACAGAAAACCTAACACTAATCCCTTGTACGTACATCCTAAGTCAAACCACCCCCCATCTATAATTAAGCATATACCCACATCAATAGAGAAAAGAATAAGTATGAACTCAGCAAATAAAGAAATATTCCAACAGCACAGTAGTTTTTACAACACAGCCCTGAAAAACAGCGGATACAAAAACTTTGACATAACCTATAGAAACGTTAGTACCAATAATAAGAGAAACAGGAAAAGAAAAATCATCTGGTATACCCCACCGTACAACCAAATGGTCAGCACCAAACTAGGCCATAAGTTCCTAGCTTTAATTGAAAAGCACTTTCTCACTAATAGCAAACTTAGCAACATCTTTAACAAAAACACATTGAAACTAAGTTACAGCTGCACTGAAAATATAGAAAGAATCATAAAAAGACACAATAAGAAAATCCTAGAAAAACACGCATACCAAAACAGTAATAAAACACATAAACTAAAACTAGATAAAAATAACGAAAAATTATGCGATTGTAGAAACCCTAAAAACTGCCCGTTGGAAAATAAATGCCTCACAAAATCCGTGGTATACCAATGCACTATCTCATCCATTGAGAGCCCTAACACTGATAGGATATACATAGGATCAACAAAGAATAATTTTAAAATTAGATGGAGACAACACAAGAGCTCTTTCAACAATATTCAAAATAGAAATCAGACATCTCTATCCCAATATTTCTGGCACCTAAAGGAAACGAATAAAACACCAAAAGTAAAATGGAAAATAGTAAATAGAGCAAGAACCTGTAGAACCTGGGATGACCCATGCCTCTTATGCTTACAGGAAAAACTACACATCATTAAATTCCTAAATAATGAAAAATTATTAAACCATAGGCAGGAGTTAACGGTTTTTTGCCGACATCAACAGACTTTCGCATTAGATAATTAGCATAAAAAAAAAAAAAAAAAAAAAAAAAAAACATAGCTAAGTAAAATTCTAAAAAGCTCAGCCAAACCCTTAAATAGGAAAAACCCCTTTTTGTCGTCATAAAAAAAAAAAAAAAAAAAAAAAAAACCGAAATTCAATGCAAAGCGATCTGTATATTAAACACCCACTTAAATAAACAAATAAATAAATAGATAATCAGATAGACAAGAATAAGAGACAATTCTCCAGACACAGAACGACTGTTGGCGCGCCATAAAAATATCCTTCACTGGGAACCAACTAAGGGATGACCGTAAACATTAGCCTTGAAATGGATACCCTACCCAACCTTAGCAAAACCTCTCAGAGGATGATGAATCTACTGATAAGAATTAACTCCCTGACCACTTAAAGAATGAAAATAGTATAGCCACTCCCACAATAACAAATTCTGTAAAAATACACGTAAACCGAGAGATAGCTTATTCCTAAAATTTCGCTTGAAGATGAAACGTGACTAAACACCTCAATCCAACTTAATTTTATTAATTATTTGGACGATTTCGGCTCACGTTTTTGAAACATGAGAACTCTTATGTAGCGAAGGAATCATATTTTTAAACAAAAAATATTATTATAATATATATATATATATATATATATATATATATATATATATATACACCCAGTTTCATGCAATGCGGTGTTTCATAATTGACATCTGCTATTTTTTTATGTATTTTGCGTTTAAAAGCCCTGTTAATATTATTTAAACTTAACCACTTTTATATCAATGAGAAAATGAATAAGCATATACTATATATATATATATATATATATATATATATGTATGTGTGTGTATGTATATACTGTACTCTACCGTCTTATTCGAATAAGAGGGTCAAGCAACTCAGTTCATAAGAACCGACAACCAGAAACCTGGAAATATCATTTGATTATAGTAATGAAAGCTTTGTACAGAACCAGTCACAATTTTTTAAGAGCCGAATGCAGAGAACTAGCGCACCACGTGCTGCAAGATTCCCAAACGACCCTCCGCAGTTTTTGGATTCAGAGTTGTCCTCCTCCTAGACAAGTTGCCATCCAAAACTGTAGAACCCAATTTCTTCTGCTTTTTAACCATATCTGGGGGGGAGAAGAAGAGGATTCATGCCTTCCCCAAGAATATATATATATATATATATATATATATATATATATATATATATATATATATGTACTATGATTGTCTGTTCCTCTATTCATATTATTTAGAAACCCACCTGATTTAGAATCCCTCTGCCTTGAGTGGCTCTCGTTCAGTGTTTCGAACGGGGGGGAAAAGATTCTTAAAAAGAAAAGAAAGAAATAAGAAATGGCAGTTTCGATTATCTAGGCTGGTAGACGTTAATTTCACTGTACATGAAAAGAAAGTTGCTTAATCAGCACTCATAGCCAGTAATGATAACGTTTATAGTAAGAACAAATGTTTCCGATTATGATGAAGACAAATATGAAACTTTAACAGTGCAACCACACAATGCGCTTATATAGAATAATATATATATATATATATATATATATATATATATATATGTATGTATGTATGTGTGTATGTGTGTGTGTGTCAGAATTAAACTGCTGTGAATATATATTTACATGTATGTCGCTGGTGAAGATGATTTCCTAATGTGTATTCGTTATATATTTATCTCGTCTCATCTAGAAATAGGCTTCGTCAATATATCAGTCAAGACTAGAAATTAATGTCAGTTTTGCTTAGACCAAATCGTTTACTGCAGACACAAACGCCGATATTCGCGCAGAAGACATCAGTTATATCGACATTCTGTTTCTGGTGAATAAAATGCTGATTCCACGCTTGAGTCGCCCGCGCGTTGGTGATGTAAGCCCAAGTCGTTGTGACAAGCGAAGCTCTTAAAACTCTTTCAAGGTCAGATAACAGTTTAATCTTGTCGCTCAAGACCCTATCGCGTGTCGTCTCTAATCCCTCTGCATTCTCAAGGAAAATCGATGTCGCTTGATTACGCCGCTTAATCGTTGACTGGCAAAAATATTAATCGAGGAATTGTTTGCAGAAGAAATTCTTCACATTGTTAACTTTTTATGATGTTTAGTTATACGTTTTACTTATGTAGGAATTATTAATAATCCTTTGCACTTGACATAAGAAGAAAACGTTATTTATACAGCTTTTGATACTTTTATACAGACACAAAAATGTATAGATACGGATATGTATATAAATATATTCGCAGTTTAATGATGGGGAAAACCATTTGAAATGACAAGTATTCGTTTTTTAACATAATTTTTCTTGGGTACTTAATTTAGTGGAGATTAATCACAGAGATCGAACATTTTCTACTGATTTTTGAGATAAGAAATTATCGTTATAGAACATTGGCTTTTTTTAATAATTTTACTCCAAGAAAGGCAATGAAATCACTAAGATTTGATTTATTTGTTTGATGGTATATCATCTCCTTATGTGTCAATTGATGTTGGAATTTAATTTTCTTGGGAAATTTGAAGTAATAAAAATATCATATGTTATTCTGCTTTCCCAGATCAATAATTGGTAGCTGGTATATCGTTCATTCATATACATGATTGTGTAGATATAATTAATATTATATGTCTGTTTTATATCGTAACTTTGCTAAACGTATATTTTGGAATACAGTTTGACTGCTTTAACAATTTGTAGAATACTATATGAATTAATGCCAGGTAAGAGTAATTTCAAGTTCTTGGTAATTTTACAATAAATAGCTATTGTTAGTAATTTTTATGCAAAAATATATTGATGGTGTTACTTTCAAAGGATCTTTCTTTTTCTTTGTGGGGCAATTGTTTGCCGCCGATAGAACCCTAACAGATCTACCACCCCGAGTCAGAGTGGATCTGGAAAAAAGAGCAATTAAGAGGTGCTTTTACGCTCTACAATTCTCCAATCTCCCGATCAGAAGTCTTGATGCAGTTTGTCATCAAACTCAGAAATAGAAGCCAGTAAGATGCAAGGGGTTAGTAAGTGTGAGAGAATATGAGAAAAATAACAATTAAGGAGGGAGAACAATAAAAGAACAGGAATCGGAAAGACAGAAGATAACGATTGACATTGCATTAAATCCTAACTCCTATAGAGGAAAACTCATTGGGACAACTATCATGCAAGTATTTATGTAAAAGAGAAACGGAAGTTAGATTACCGCCGTCAAAAATTGTCTGAAGCCGAGAGACGAGGACAGGGCTGATAACCTTGCAGATTCTTGTTTGTTTTTATTAAGGATCTCTAAATGCATATTAGAAGCACTAGTCCAGATGGGGTAGCAATATTGAAAGTACGGTCGAATGGTAGACTTATAAATATGTAAGATAGATTCTGGCGTGAAGCATTTTCTAGCAAGACACTGTGAATCAACGTTTCTAGTAGTTACATTTACTAGATTTATGCAAACTCATATTATCATCTTCATTGTTATGATTCCAAATTGATGGTCTTCTTCTTGTGTCTATCATAAACAGACGCGAATATAAATTCAAAACATTATTTTTCCGAATTTACCTTGTTCGCCGGGTCATACTATCGGAAATTTCGTTTCACTTATTTCCATTCTTTACATTCGTTCATTACTTCCTATTTGTTTTCACAAGATTTCGGCCTTTCAAATCCAGACTTCTTCAGATGTCTGTCGATAGAATAACCTACAGGGAATTTGCAACTGAACCCTCCCCCATTTTACTGAAACTACGTCTTTACTATTGAGGTAAGGTATTGAACTCAAAGGTAATACGTCAGGGAGGTTACGAACCAATACTTCCATCCCCTAGATTCAAAAATAGAATCTTAAATAATATTTTTCTCTACCGTAGATGCTGAAGATACCGCTACTGCCGCTTCTGTCAGGTTTCATTGCTTTCACCGGAGAAATATAAATGGTGATACCTCCTTATCACTGAATGTCCCTGTCATTTTTTTTAATTACTGACATTACAATTAGATTAAGTCCATAGAGATTTTACTTGCAAGTGCTGGCAGTTAAGAACAAATACGAAACTTTGGAATAGGTCAGCAACTGGAACACTCGAGCGAAACACTAGTTACAACAGAAAACAAATTAATCCCAAGGAAAGAAAGGACTGAAGTGCTACGTTTTTGATAAGTGTAATGTTTGCCTAAATGAAAAGAGAGATAACAGTTAAGAGTAAGAGCCGGAACAGAATATATATGCATATATATAAAAGCAACGCGCAAGAAATTATGATGCTATTCAAAAATAAACAGGGAAAATGAAAGGGAAATAAGTAGTAAATATGAATTTGGATCATTGAATTAATGCCAAAAGAAATCATTTCATTGGTAAAAAGTTAATGGCCATGTGAAAACAAACAAATAGCTTAAAGAACAATGATTGTGAACTTGGAAAACCCCAATAGGGGACATTAAAACCAGACAAACGGCTTAGCCATAAAAAATAAATATACAATCATGTTCACACATAAGAATACCCAAACACTAGCATACGCTAAGTAAGGGCAAAATTATAAAAATGAAAGAAGCCCAAAGCAATGCCCAAATTGCAAATATGAAATACCAAATTGACTCCATTTTCAACCAAAGAGAAACAAAATGCATTTAATAACAAATAGGAAACTTTGTAATTGACCAAGAACTTAAAATTGAATACCATAAGGAAAGCACTTGTGGGTACAGCAAACATGTTATCCGATGGAAAGAAAAAAGTCGATGACAAATGAAATTCGTGAACAAAGAAAATAAGATAGTCGATAATGACAAGAAAGGGTCTATAATATATGGATTAAACAACAACAGCAGAAGTAAATATAAGTAAAAAAAGAAAAAACAAATAGCTGAACTTAAAATGTCTTTTCTGCAGGATGTATAAAATCTACTGCGAGAATAATTATAATAGGAAAAGTAAAGGTAATGCATAATTAATAGAGACTTAACCATGAAAAATATTTTTTCAGTTTTGCACACAAAAACATACTCAATGACATCAAGATTGATCACTTTGTAGTCAGATACTAAGTAAAATATAACCTATAGCAATGAAAGAAGTCCATAGTCGTGGCTAAATTGCAAATATGAAACTTCAATGGGACTCAATTTTCAACCATATACAAAAAAATTGCATTCAAGAACGAATAAAAAACTTTGTAATCTGCAAGAAACTAAACGTTGAACACCTTATGCGACAACAATAAAAATGTCATCCCAAGAAAAGAAAAAAGAACAAAAGTCGATGAGAAGTGAAATTCTTGAACAAAGAAGATAATGGCAAGAAATTATGCAGAATATATGGGATTAAACAACAACTACAGAAATAAGTGCAAGCATGCACAAGCAGAAATATTTAATGATAAATATGCAGAGTTAAAACAAATGCAGAACATAGATGTATAAAGGAAATGTGAAGACAAATAACTGAGCAGAAAACTTGCTTTTCTGCAGGATGTATAAAATCTAAAGAAAATGTTCTTTTCTGGAAAAAGTAAAGGTACTACATTGATGAAATAGGAAAGCTCTTTCATGACAACAGCGGAGAAAAATCTACAGTATATAAAGACATAGAAAAACTCATAATACTAAAGTTTGGGATTTGGTCAATAGTGGTCAGTGTGAAGAGAAACAAAACATGATAAAGTTGCTGAAATGATAAACAAAATATATGATAACAGTAGAAAGAAAAAAACTTAATTAACCGCTACAAAGGACAAGAAATTGTGGAGAGCCATAATCGTTCATCTCCTGAAAGGACACGGTACATAAAAGAAAAAGGTACGAGGGCCTCAACAGATAAATCTTCATAGCATTGTCATTTTCGAGGTGGTAAGGCTAAAAGCCTGAGGAAAAAGAGAGGTTTACCTCGAGGTGTCGGCCCAAAGGCCTGAGGGAAAAAGAGGAAGAGGCGAAGGGTCAGCGACTATTTATAGCCGCGAAGAGAGAACCCTGGTGAAAGAGTTAACGAACTAAAGGAGGAGGTAACTCCGACAAAATTCTTGAACGAAGAAAAGAAGATAGTCAATAAGGACAAGAAATTATGCAGAATATATGGGATTAAACAACAACTACAGAAATAAGTGCAAGCATGCACAAGCAGAAATATTTAATGATAAATATGCAGAGTTAAAAAAAATGCAGAACATAGATGTATAAAGAAAATGTGAAAAAAGGTAGCTGGACAGAAAATGTGCTTTTCTGCAGGATGTATAAAATCTAAAGAAGGAACTTATATAATGTGGGAAAAAGAGAACTTTCAATTGTAATATGAGCATGGGAAAAGTGAATAATACTGTAACATCAGGTTGGATAAGCATTGGCCAACGTGAATTCAAAGAAAAAAAGCAGAATTACATAGGGTTGTCAAACAGATACAGAAAGTCTGAGATGATATGGGGACGGATAAGATTAGCAAAGTTACAAACAAGAAATATCGCTGTGGGAAAATACCGTGGGTATGAATGAACCTGAGAAAGAATTTAGATGTTTCTGAGCTGAAGGCTATCAGTGCGAACAATACATATCTATGTCTCAAAGACACTACAAAAGTGAGATTAATCTAAGAGGATTAAAAGTCCTACCAGGATTTACTACAGGCGAGCGTAATCTTTAAACGCTTCTGAAACGACGCCGCGTTGAGGCTTGATTCAGAAGGAAAACTCTAAGAACTATTAGAAAATAAGGTTAAGCCGACGCGGGAATTTATCTATGTGCGTAGTACAGTAAGGAACGCGGGAAAAGTGCAATTCAGATATCTACAATTTGCATAGATATAGCGAAGGATGATTTTCAGCAAATGAACAAAGTTTTACGAGATTGAAAATGTCATTCCATTTAATAAGTATGCTGAAATGCTGTTCAGTATCTGATTTAAATATATGACAGCTAAGTCAGAAAAATCTTCTCACAGATAAAGAAAAGACTTGAAGCGACATAGACGCTGTTCAACAGAGGAATATCGAGAACACCGCGAATAGATTATATTAGAATTTAGACAGTTTTATTAAGAATAAGAATTCCAAAAATGTCTGACAACCATCAGAAAGAGACAGATAAAGATTTCAGAAGACAAAATGAGGAAATAATTCTTTAAGATAGTAACATTCACGAGACATATAAAACAAGAGTAAATCCGTGAAAAATCTTCTTGAAAAGGTGAGCAAATGAATGTCGAAACATCATGTCAGGTCACATCCCATCATAAGAGCCATAACCCACTCGGGTCCTAGGAGCACTATATAAGCCGCAGTCATAGTACCAGAGGTGTTACTAGCTCAATATAACCTGACGGTGCCCATTAATTGAGTTTTGAAATCCAGTGTGGTTGCCAGTTCAAGTTAAGAGAACACAGTCTGGCCTGCTATTAAATGTATAGCTTCGCGTAGGACAAGAGATGGACATGTACCTTTCCACTGGTTATTTTTGCGAATCTGAAGGTAAAGAGGTCAGCCAGGGTTCGAACGCTGCTCCTCGATTTTCTGTTCAAAGTCATTAAAGTTACACTACGCGCATGATCGCAAAAATTAGTTAAAAGCAAAAAGGATTCAAATAACCAGCTAGAGACAGGAACCCGTGGACATCATGGTTGCTGAAATGATAAGGCTTCTAGTAATATTTTTTTCACTGGATCAAGATATGTATGAATTTTCGAGCAAGACGTCTTAGGATTTAACTCCTTCCTGCCAGGTACATAAATCCTTTTAACGGAGCTTTTTTTATTGTTTTGTTTTCTACCGTTAATCAACCCTTAGGCGATCATATATCTTTCGATACATGACTGACGAGGCAGAGTTTTCCTACAGTACGTTGCCATTTCTTTCTGCGGTAGACCAGCTACCATCCAAGGGTATAGAGACCGGTCTGTGCCGATCTATTTAATAATAGCTGGCGGGAAGAAGAGGATTCATAGCTTTCCCAAGGGTAATAGCACGTAATTGAATTTAATAGATTTGACTGGAATTCGAACTCGGCTCTCAGATTCTTCAATCCGAGCCGCTATCTATTACTCCACCGTGCCTCTTGAAGCCCGTAGAGTTTTCATATCTTTTTCAAGGGTATGAGCACGTAGGTGAATGCAATGGATTCGAGTGGAATTCGAACTCGGCTCTTCGATTCCTCAATCCGAGCCGCTATCCATTACCGTGCCTAGTGCACTTAGATATGGCTGTTGTAGAACTAGAACATCACATCAAGAATCAGGTAGTTAATGAAACGGTACAGGGAACCAATCATTTTCTCAGCACCTCTAGCCATGAATCGTGTTCCACTTGAAGTATGGTGTGAATTTGAGTTCCAATGTAGTTCCACCCAGTAGGCCAATAACTACCTTGAGAAAACAACATGTAACCACTTAAAGTTGAGATCAAATTTACTTTTAAAAAGAAACTAAAACTTCCGCCAACACAAGTGTGTGGAGATCAGGTAAGCATCGTTTCACAACTCAGTCGTTCTTGGGAAGAAGACTTTTCTTACCAATGGAATAACAAGGAGATGAGGATAATTTGTCCAACTGTACGTGGCGTGAGAGGTCATACCTGTAGAAGTTTGAGCTGCTCAAGGTAATGAATGTAAATCGTCAGAACATTTGCACTAGAAATGGCGATAGATTAACGAGTGGCTTATGACGTTTCGTCTGTGGGAAGGGAAATTCTGGCTTAGAAGTGATCAATAGCCGACAAGTTCGCGTTGTCGCCTTGAACTCTAGTTGGAATTGGAGGAGTCCAGTTCAGCTATGGCCGCAATACTTCATTGTTGGTCTTATCTGGTACTTGTAAAAAACATATCAGAAGCTGTCAGATAATGAAGGTACCGGCCATTTTTATAGCCTCTTTCGCTAAGCATTGTATATATGTTACACGAGTTGTGGAGTGAACATGAGTTCCAATAGGCATTCAAGGCATGGAAAATATTACTGTTCTTCAGAGATCAATAGAATTTCAACGTCTTGATGAAAAGTTACTAGTTTGGTTTTTGGAGCTATTCAATGTCACGGGGTGTTTCTTCTCACTCTTGATGTTTTTAAAGCAAAAGAGGGAGCAGCAGCCAGGATCTGGTCATCTAGATTTTTGGACCTACATTTATATATTTGCGCGCGAAGAACTTTCAGGACGTGGGCGATGAAAGCTTTACAAAACTTTGTTACTCTAAGCAAGTTTCGGCCCTTTACAAGAATTCTTCTTCTTTTTATATACATTCATCCAAAATCCCTAAATAAAATCATTGCGTGTTATATCTTGCTTTCCTACTCTTAAGTATATTCTATGAGTGCTAAATTCTCCGAGCCCTCTTTCCTCAGTATTGGTCTGATAATTTTTAGCTGCTATCCGATTGTAAATAACAGCTTCGTTGTAATTACTTTTTTTCTTAAAACTTCATCGTTGTTCCCATGTTCTGTTAATGATATTCTCAGCATTATTCGGCAGAACATCACTCATGCTTAAAGAAAGTTCTTCACAAGATATAACATATAAGTTTTAGAAAAAAAAAGTTTTATCATGTGCCATTTCCCCATCTCTTAATACAAGACTTACTTTCTGGAAAGCATTTTTCACTCTTCCTATGCACCTACAAATTTCTGGGCCACACTTTCTACCGACTTTCTTAATCCAAAGATTATTTCTTCTTAATTCCGAATTACTATAATCTGCCCATTTCGACCAGCGAACTTTTAAATCAAAATTTATCTCATAGCCGAGTGCCAGCTTATGAACTTGTTGATAGACCCTCGTAGGAATTAAATGGCCAGCCTATTGTCGAGGCCGCTCATGAGACGCAGGTATTGAAAATCGAATTCACTCCAGCAGAACTGTTCTGCAGGATTTACACACAACTGTTCCTTCTAGAGGGAAAATAAAACAGTTGTGAGGGAAATAAAACGTGGTGTGTTTTTTTTCTTCATATCAGATAAACATGTCTACGCTAAGTGTGCGTAAAAGTGAACACAAGACGCATATGCAATGGCATATTCA
>OZ010594.1:59593693-59668693 GCA_963932145.1 Acanthosepion lycidas | reverse complement strand
GTACAATGACGCTGATGGTCGTAACAATTTACAATCTCTACGTCTCAGTCTTCTAATAGTTTTCCCTGAAGATTTGTTTAAAATCTATCCTGTCAAATGGATGTAGCACTGTAACTTTGAAAACTAGAAAATATATTCAATATATACAACATTATTCAGTCTCTTAAAGACGTTTAGTGAAAGAAATGTTCCTCATCAAATAAATTGAATGTTAAATATATGCCCTATATTTTTTATTGAATAATTTTTTTTTCTCTCTTGAGCAAACCTTTTGTTGTATGCAATTTTTTAAACGATTCTCTTCTGAATTTAGTTTTTTATTACAGATTCGAAATTTGATTTTCTTTTTGCCTTATTGTGTTACAATAAATGCAAATTTGCATTCCGTTTTCTTTGCTTCGATTTTTCCTTTCTCTCGAATTTTGTAAGAAAAGTAAATGTAGTCTTTTGCAGAAATTCAATGAAAGCTTTTAACGTATATTCAACGATTTCAGAGTCCAACAATTGACACAACGTCTTACAGTTGCCTCCTCATAAAAGGAAATACCGAAAACCGTTATTTCTATAATTTACTGTCCTCATAAAAAGAAATTTCCAAAGCTCGGAAGAAAACTAAATTTCGGCATTAAATGACCCATAAGCAGTTAATATGCCATTAAACAAATCAAACGAAAGCAAAATTTGCTTCCCACGAATCACTATGAATTTATTGATCGATTACGAGAGATTGTAAAAAAGTGTTGCATTGGTGATTTAAAAAAAAATAACACATATCAATTCGGCATTTAATCTCGTTTGACGTAGTCCCTTTTTTGAAGTCACCCACTTTATCAGGTGTCGTTCCCATTAATGGAAGTCTTGCTGGTACTCCTTTTTTTGCCTAGTGAACAGCTGCCTCATCGCATTCTCTTGTATTTCCTTGAAGTCTTGAAATTAGATTCCCTTCAAGTGGGATTTGATTTTCGAACAGGAAGAAGTAGCAAGTATTGAGACCTGGTTAATATGGGAATTGTAGGACCTATGTTAATGATGTCTTAGCCAAAAATCTGCTGCGCAAATTAATAGTACTTCTGTGGGAATGCTGTGTTACTAATGGTACTTCTGTGGTATAGCGAGACAACCACACTCTACACATCTTCTACCAAACCACTGTAACGTAAATAAGCAAGAACGTTATAACTTTTTGTTTATGCGCAAAAGACTTTAATTTATTCTGCTCATTTTTGTTGTTGTTGTTATCAGTTCTTTTTTGCCACGAGAGAATATTCCCGGTGGATTCAAACGATAACTCGTAAAATTTTTGACATAGTAATTGTAAGTTCAATCCTGGCCTGGGCAATGTGTACTTGAATTCAGTGGAAATAGGTCGATCCGTACTAAAAAAGTAAGAACTAGACGAGATACCTCTAGACATGCGTAGTGGAACGAGAACAGTAGATTAAATAAAGTGTTCAATTCGCAATTCCCTGTAGGTGACGCAGATTGCAGTTGACTAAGATTGGAGGACACAATGACTGAAAAGTTGTAATAACAACAACCAAGATGGGGAGAATATTCTGCATGTTAATAGTATAAATAATATGAACTCAAAGAGAAATTAATGAAACGTATATTGACCAACTGCTGTTCAAATATTATTTCAATTACCATTGTCTAGATATTATATGTACACCAGTCTTTTTCTATTCGAATGTATGTGTCCGTTTTATATAGCACCATCTTTACCTTCCTATTAGTTCCTTAAAATCAATCCGTAATACATTCATTATCGATTTGTCTTTCGGTTTATGTATCTAACTCATCGGACTTACAGCCACATTACACTGAGACATCGGTTCCCGGACGATCACCTTTAAGCCTGGTCTGAAACTAGATGGCAGACTCCTTGAGAATACCAGGTTCTTTAAGGTGGGATATGCCGGGAATATAAATGCTAGGAATGTTTAATCGGATAGCCAAATTCAAATTCTCATTGGGTTCGTTATTACCTTACGAATACACTTGAGAAAGGTATGGAACCATCTCTTCTCCCTCCCAGCTACCGATTAATTAGTAAGACATATCGTTAAACATTATTATCTCAAAGGAAGATCATTCTTAATATCTAAAAATTTTCGGGCTTCCCTGACCATGATTCCTGTCCTTCTCTTTATTCTTTACCCCTAAACTCCTCTTTCCTCCTACTCCCAGTCTCTGTAACCCCTTGCATGCTAGTGCCACTTGCGCCAAGCTTGGAGCGATTTGCTTTAAAAAAATAACCTGCAAAGGATTGATAAACCGTAGAAAATGAATCAATCTATTTTATCGCAAGTATCGTTTTGTGCGTGATAGAGCAACGTGATGTCTTTCGCTCTTTCAGTGTTATTCCAGTATGTTGACTGATTATTTTTAAGACTCTCTATATGTGCAGGCCCTAACCGATTGCAAACAATCTGGGAAAGGTTTTAACAAATGATGGAAAATCCATCACCGAAATACAAACGCACATTAAATTAGGGAATAATGCAATCGAAAAGCTAAACATGAATATAAGAAACAGGAATATTTCGTCAGAAACAAAGAAAAGATTGTGACTTTGGGATGTGATATAAATACTCTTGTTGGAGATGCTCCCAAGATTTAAAGAGAAAACCGGAGGTAACAGCAATATAGTTCTACAGAAGAATAATTTGGTTGGGGACAGCTTTGAAACGCCCGGTACCATAAGCCATCTCGAAAATTCCAATATATGTTTCGCTTTTAACTAACCCACAAAGGCTATATAAGCCATAAAAATATAACGAATCAATCAATGAACTACAGAAGGATATTGAGCATCCCATGGGTGTAGGAAATAAGTAACGAAGAAGTTTTAAAGAAAATTGTAGCAAAAAGATCATTATACTCATAATCATAAAGAGAGACTGTAATTTCGGTGATATTTCACGAGGAAGGAGAATACAATGAGAGAAGATAGAGGAAAGCAGCGGCCGTCCTACTTGACAAGCATATGTGAATAGATGGCGTGAGGGGGGGCAAGAGTTTTGGTCAAGGGAGAAACGCTGCGAAGAGCTATAAGTATTAGGTAGTTGTAGAGAGTCATGATCGCCCAATCCCTAGAGGGACACGGCAAAATAGAATAAAAAGATAAAAAAACAGACAGAAAAAGACGATGAAGAAGAACTTATACAGCAAATGAGAGTGAGCTACCGGCTGACACCGCTTAAAATGAAAGCGATGAGCTCCATAGGAGAGTCCTTGTTCATCATTCAGGTATATGCCATGCGTGATACACGCGTAGGGGATCATGTATCTCTGTATACATGACTGACGAGGTTGCCATTTCTTTCTGCGGTAGACCAGTTACTATCCAAGGTAGAGAAGTCGGTCTAGCCTGCTATCTACTAATAGCTGGAGGAAGAAAATGACTCTCAATGTTATTAGCACATAAGTGAATAGAATGGATCCGAATGGAATTCGAACTCGGCTCTCCGATCCCTCTATCCGACCCGCTATCCATTACTCCACCGTACCGCCTCGCTCCCTCTTTGCTCATACCCTCACAATAAAAAGTCACAACTGATTTGTTACCAATTCTATGAAGATGGCAAAACCTCTTCTCGAAATATTCAAAATATCTGAATACTTTCGGGATAGACCATGTAAGAGAGTGTACGTGTGTATATGTGCTTGAGAGGCGTGAAAAGTGTAAGAATAAAATGGATTAAAAGTTGCTAACATTGCAACACAATTGTGTACGGATATTGCTTTTAATGTTTAACCCGTTATATATTTGAAATACACGAAAGTAATAAATAAAGATGCAGACTGATAAACTTCGGTTCGGCTTCACAATGATCTGCTTGAATAGGAAGCAGACTCCGCCGTTAATTCGACGAGTAATCAGAACTATGCATCACTAAATATTTACATAACCTGTATAAAGCTCCTTCAGAAGTGAAGAATAAATCAAAAGATTATTGATTCGAAAATGAGAAGTGTCAAATACGAAGGGGAAGATCAGCGCCTTTGATGATCGGCACTCGATACTTGATCCTTACTTCTAAACATCACTTTACTAAAGTCAAAATCTTTATAAATTATCGACCAGTAGCTTGATGATCAAGAATAGATAGATGGAGAAGAACGCAAGATAAATACTTAGAAAGATAGATTAGATAAATAGATATGGACAAATTAGGATAGATAGATAGATAGATAGATAGATAGATAGATAGATAGACAGACAGGGACAAATTAGGATAGATAGAAAGTTATGGACCGGTCAAGATAGGTAGATAGATAGAAATATATAAAAATAGATATGAACAGGCCAAGATAAATAGATTTTAACAGGCACACACACACACACACACACACACACACACACACACACACACATATATATATATATATATATATATATATATGCATGTATGTACGTATGTATGTATGTATGTATAGATAGATAGATAGATAGATAGATAGATATGAACAGGCAAAGATAGATATAAACAGGCATAGAGAGATAGGTTTTAACAGGCCAATATATATATATATATATATATATATATATAGATAGATAGATAGATAGATAGATAGATATATATAAACAGGCAAGGACAGATATGAACATAGATAGATAGATAGATAGATAGATAGATAGATAGATAGATAGATAGATAGATAGATAGATAGATAGATAGATAGATATGAATAGACTGAAATAGAGATTTCTTTGTGTCTTTTTGACTACTGAACTGTACTTGTTTACATTTTTCCCCTTGCTCGGACCCCAAATCTCGGAACTGTTTGTTAAGAAAAACAAAATATACAAACTATAATTCAATTACCAACAAGAGAATTGTTAGAACGTAGCGCTTCTGGCATTTCCTCCAGCTGAAATATTTTGAATGTCACCGAATGAAGTTAAATTATAGGCAAATTAAGTTTGCGTTTAGAACTCTTCTTTTTTATCTGTTTTTTGTTTTTTTTTGTTTTGATTTTTCATAACTTCACTTCAAGAAGAATCATTTGGGATTTGGAAACTGCACTGACAATGAAGTTTTGATTGCACCAAACTTTTATTAAAGTAAAGATACACATTTTTTTTTAATTATTCTTCGCTTAAAGGCAAGACGTGTAGCACATTCGTATATTGCATTCCTTCGATGAAAGAAACCCGATGATGAGAGTATTAGAATTGTTGCCGAAAAGAAATTACAGCCAAATGTCTTTGCTTTCTGTTAATTAATCACATTTGATTAAATTGCTTATCACGTATTTTCATATCTGAGAATTACTTCGTCATAAGCGTTTTGAAACTAAACAACTCTGAAAAGTTCATTTTGTCTATTCATATCTTTAGAATAGTCTCGAAAGTGTTCACATAACATCAATTTTCATAATTCCATTTAACGCATAAAGCTGGAGATAGAGAGAAATAGATAAATATTTAGACTGATAGATACACCTATATATATATATATATATATATATATATATATATATATATATATATATATATATATATATATATATATATGTATGTATTTATGTATGTATGTATACGAACGTAACAGCAAAATTGTCCAGTTGTTAGATTAAGCTTTGAAGCGATGAATCTTAGAAAAAATTAAAGATATTTTACTGGAATTCTCCGAGGATTTTATAACGCTATTTTCATATGTCCTTACCTATAACTACAGAATGAACTCTTCCTAACACTATGTATACTATGCCTCTCAAAAGAGAGGGACGAATCGAGTCGAGCCGAGCCGATAGTAGTTCACTCCAAACCAGACTGACAGTCATACTAACACCTTCCACGTCTTGTATTATTATTTCGTGTAATATACCTTCGTTATTTCTACTCTTGTGTTCATGTTGTTCTTCCTTGGTCCTAACCTGGACCATAACAGCTATTAAACTCTATTTTGAATAATAAAAATATATTTAGCTGTAACTTGAAATGATGATTCCTTTTGCTGTTTTGACCTCATCCAGTTTTCCTCGCTACTGTTCCCACTTTTTAAAAGTTATTCACCGTTCTCTTGTTTGACCTTGAATGGACTTTGAAGATGTAAGCTAGAGTATGAATGCTGGTACCATTACTGAAAGCCTTTTTTTGTCTCACCTTTATTCAGTTTGGAAAATATAACGGGGCTGACACAGAACGATTTTAACCCGTTCTCTTTCTAGTTGAATAACTCAAAGTGTTTTTCATCGATTCTTACGGCAAATGGCTACACTTCTTATCTGAAAATCTGGAAAGAAAAGGAAACTTAATTAGTTTAGTAGCTTTTTAGATAATGATCATTTTGTGGAATGGACAATAAACACACAAATATATATGTGTGTTGGTGGCTGGCTGGCTTATTGTGCGTCCTTATTTGTGTGTACGAAGGTCATTCCAGAATTTTTTTAGACATTTTTAAGAAAAACAGTGGAAATATTTTTATGTTTTTTCTTGAAGCTATATAAATAAAACAGTTGAAACCTAACCTAAACAAAATAAACTATGAAATCTCCACAAATATTCTTAAATGTCTATAATTGATAACAGAAGCCATTGGTTTATACCAACGGCTTCCCATATTTAATACTTATCGAATTCACTCTCGTCATGTGACGTCATGAGCTACGGTGCGATTTTCGCTTCCAGCGTCTTATATGCACGTGTTTATCGTTGCTTGGAAATCATCCATGTAAACAGAAACAGACAATCATCACATTCTTGTCCGTGGATTGCTTAATATATTGTACAGTAATTGTCATCTTTGATAATGTCTTATGTAAGCCGAAAGCTTAGATTGGATTAAATAATATGTATGAATATTGCGATTTTCTTTCTTCGTCTAATGATAATGTTATTAAGCCTATCAGACGTTATGAAAAGTATTTACAGAAAATAAATAGACAACACTTGTATATATTATTTAATGAAACATGCATGAATGAAAACATGCTGCCTAAATACACACACACACACACACACACACACACACACATATATATATATATATATATATGTGTGTGTGTGTGTATAAAAATGATATGAGACAAGAGTTCAGAATGTCAGCTTTTAATTTGTCGTATTTACAATCAGATGTATTAAACAGTTTAGGAGATGACACATTATTTTCAGATCACCTCATTTTCAAGTGAGTAAAATTAAAGGAACAGATAGTCCTAAAGTCAATAATGTTTAATATTTGGTTGCATACTTTATGCTTGCAATAACTTTATCAAGCCTGCGCACCACTGACATCACCAAACTATTGCATTCTTGATTATGGCACGTGTACAGACTTTTAATTCAGGTTCTTTCTTGTTCATCTCAGGTGGTTTCTTCTTTCAGTCTCCTCTTCCGCAGATGACATGCATGCACTATTGAATTATGTTCAGGTAATTGTCTAAAATTATCGACTTTTCTTTTTACCCTGATGAAGTCCTTTGTTGTGTTGGCAGTATGTTTTGGGTCATTGTGCTGCTGCATGATAAACTTCCCCCGATTAATTTGGACGCATTTCTAAGTCGATTGACAGAGAAAATGTTACTGTAGAATTCTCAGTTGCATTCTGCTGCTACCATCTTTAGTTACATCATCAATAAATATAACATTTGTACAAAGAAAATTTGTACATGAGAAATTTTTAAATCATGGAGTTTATTTTTTAGGTTCTTTTTTGTATGGGGTATTGTGGTATATGTACGTGTATCTTATTTTTGTATGTTATTTGTAATGAATGTATGGGTTGTGAATCAGATTAGCTAGGTATAGGATAGTTAATGATGACCAGCCTCACCCTACTTCCCACATTTTTTGGCCATGTTCTGCAATTATTGTATTTTACAATAATAAATATTTATATCATCAATAAATAGGAATGAGCTTGCTCCAAAAAGAGGCCATGCAAGCCGAAACGAAAACACTGCTTTCACCATGCTCGATAGATGAGCTTGTATGCTTTAAATCATGAGCAAATCCTTCTATTTTCCACACTTTGTCCTTTCCATCATTTTGGTAGATATTAATCTTGGTCTCTCCAGTCCATAACACTTTCTTCCAGAACTTTTGTCGCTCATCTTTAAACTTCCTTGCAAATTCAAATCTGGTTTTCCCATTCTTACTGCTAGTGTATGCTATAGCCTCTAGATTTCTGTTCTTGAAGTCTTCTGCGAACGGTGGATTGCGAATTCTTCACTCGTGCACTGTGGAGGTTATTGACTGATGACAATGAATGTTTTGTGTTTTATTTCCTCCAAGATCTCACAACGTTTCTATCATCAACTGCTTTTGTTTTCCTTCACCGACCTGTTCTATGTCTTTTATTCAGTACATCAGTAATGCCTTTCTTTTTCAGGACAGTCCAAATTGTTGTATTGTTTACGCCTAATATTTGTCCAATCGCTCTGGTCGATCTTTTCTCAGCTTCAAAATCGCTTGCTTTTCTCCCATAGACAGCTCTCTCATCTCCATATTGCTTTATCCTTTTTAACAAGAAATACATTCTTTACAGATGAAAACCAAGACTAAGAGTAATCCTTCAGAGCTATTCAATGTTTAAAAAAAACTGGACTGTAAATTATCACACAAGACTCCACCTATTGGCTCCATACATTAAAACAACAAAGAACTGGATGATGCAATTAGTCAAACAAAACGAAAACAGAAGGAAAAAATATTCAACCATTAAGGAAGGTTGTAAATACAAACGAGATTTACATTTAGTAGATTCTGTAAAAAAACAAAATGGAACCGTAGAACTAACTGTTGCGACAAAAATGATGAAAAAGAAAACCATGGATAAAGCGCATGAACAGATGAAACATACAGAACGTGCTAAAAAAGCGGTTGTTGATAAAGTTAACACATATCGATGGTTACGAGCATTTGGATTAAAGGCTGAAACGGAAAGTTTTATTCTTGCAGCGCAACACCATATTCTTTTTACTAGAAACTTTACCGCAAACGTCATATATGATAGCGTGGATCCAAAATGCAGGTTCAGGGACAAATATCAGGAAACGATAGATTATGTAACCTCAAGATGTTCAGTATTTACGCCAAATGAATATAAAAATCGTCACGATAGAGTCATAAGAAGTACAGCCTTAACACTACGAAGAACTTTGTCTATGTAACGCTAGTGATATTGTTGAAGTTGGAAAAACAAATCAAAAAATGTAGCCATAAAAACACGCCACTACCTGACTTAGGTCTTCTTGCAGACGTTGTCAGTAGTATGACCATAGCAGAAATAGTAGTAGTAGTAGTAGTAGTAGTAGTAGTAGTAGTAGTAGTAGTAATTCCTACATATTACATACAAAACTGAATTCCATTTAAGTTATTTATCGGTCATTTAACTGATTTCCCTCCCCACTTTTTTATTGAAATATTCCGAAGTGCCGGTAATAGTAATCATTATTCGACGCCTTTAAGCGAATATCTCATTAGTAAATAGGGAAATGCAAACTGTTGATAGATTGTTTATTTTATTTCGGTTTGCTTTCTTTCGGTATTTTTTATGCGTTGAACAGCGGTAGCATTTTTTCCATACGACAATAGAGTTAATTGTATATATAATAATACAAGATTAATCATATGGAAAATATCGTCAATGCAATTGAAATATTACTTCAATACTTAGCCAATATATTTTTTAATGGATGAGTAAACTGGCCTTACATATTTATTCACACACGACGTATGCATACATACACATATATGAGGAAATTATATAAACATGATATATACATATATATATATATATATATATATATATATAAAGAACAATTTTATGAAAAAACATAACAAAGGGTAGATGTTTTAGCGCGAAGTGCTTCATCCATTACACCAAAGAGTAGACGAAACGCCTCACACGATAAAGCCTTAAATTTTGTCATATTTTTCCTAACACACACACACATATACACACACACACACACACACACACACATATATATATATATATATATATATATATATATATATATATATATATATATATATATATATCAGTAATTGGTGACTAATTTCTTTATTAAGAATGACTGAGAACGCAGCTCCGTTAATATTTCATTCTGCTTTTATTGTAGATTTCTGTTTTGGGACATATTCTATGTAGAAAAGTGTGTTCCTTTCGAGAGCTTTCAGCTAAACTCTTAGCCATTTCAAGATCTCGACGTTGCTACTGTAAACAGTGCTTAGGTTGGTGAGTCGTATAATTACGGGGTGATTGAAAGGTAACTCCCTATTTTATGTATGATGGACTCTCTTGCCATGTTATTATAATTATAATTAGATGGGATAGTTCATCATAAATAAAATAGAGATTTACTTTTTAATCACCATGTATTTAAATTCCCAAAGCTCCCAGTTTGTAGTCGATATGGGCTTTTTGTGTTTTTTTTTATAATGACAACTTCTATTTTATTTCAGTTATATACGTGTATTATATTTGTGCATTCGCCGTCAAAAAATAATGCATGAAAAAAGGAGTACATTTTCAGGTCTTTTCGATACAGAATATTGGAATTTTCCAGAGTTATAATTGTTCCGAGAGCTTTCGTCTACTTCTCTAGCCATTATCAAGGATGTCTTTTTGGATGTTGAAATTCTGAGGATGCCAAAAATCACACACACCGATCTAACACCACAGTGTAATATTACTACAGTACCAGCCACACGCAGAAATTCACCATCCAAAAACACATACTTGATAATGGCTAGAGAAGCAAATCCTCATACACTCCTTCACAATGGGTTGAAAGTAATTTGTCAAAGGAAACATCTTGCATTAAAAATAAATTTGATTACGGGTTTCGCCATTCAAGGCTTCATCCGATCCAAAAACGAAACGTGTATACTTAAATAATGAATATATATATATATATATATATATATATATATATATATATATATATATATATATATATATATAATTAACTCTCCCGTCGGCTTCGACGTATGAGGATCGGACAGCTTATTGATTCAGTTATGAAAGTGTGTGCGATAATCTTAAGTGGCATTTAAGACCCACTAGTGATTTACAAAGGAGGCCACATATGGATCAAGTGTGAGGATTGTGAGATGAGATCACTTTTAGATTGGCTGACCTTTTAGATCTTGCTCTCATTTCTTGAAGATGATTCAGACAAGCAGATTGAAAATTGCCGAGTCCACTATATATATATATATATATATATATATATATATATATATTAAACAGTCGATTTTTTCATAAACGTGTAAACAATGCATGCATCTGGACAGAAGAATGTTGAAATATGACCGGCAATCGGTGATAAACCGATGCGGTGAGAGATGTTTAAGGGATAGAGACAACTCTTGGTGCCAACAAACCACGCGGTTTGAAGAGCAAATCTTCTTTTATTCGGCCCATAATTCTTCCATCGGTGAATTAACTGGCATTAAGCAAAATGATTTCATATCTAATGCGCCATGTCCTTTAACAATGTAACTGATCATGATGCCTCTCAACTTCCTGCCTTTTTGTTTTTGATCATTTAGTCGGTTATTCGCTCTTTCACAGCGTATTTCTTGCTTCCTTTATGCCTAGAGGGATTTAATTTCCTATTCACTTCTATGTCTCAGAAAGCTGCCATATTTTAATTGCTGGTAGTTACATTATAGCACGTATTAAACCTTAAACCTTTATCGTTATTCACATTTTCTCCATTAGTCGATATAACAACATTTATTTTAAGTTTCATATTCATCCATCGGAAGATTACCCAGCATTCACTGCCATATGATACATTAAATCTTATATAGGAATTCAACACTGATTTGTTTGTTTGCTAAATACATTTTCCCATCCATTAATACTTTGCTTAATTTGTGAATGCCATATTTTACTTAGAGAAGAAAAATGAAATTCTAAATGCTTTGTATATCTTCACTCTGGCTGTTTTCCAAATGAAAAGGGATTGTTAAGTGTCAAGAATTAATTCATTTCTTACTGAGGGAAGAAATAATTTCTATGCATAATAAGTCTCCAATGAATACGTAATATTTGTTTAAGACTTTCCCATGTAATTTTAATCCCTGGCTGCATTTCATAGAATTTTCAGCTTTTGCTTCGTGACAAATTACATTTTGTCTGCAATATAATGAAGAACTTCGCTTGATTCAACAAACTGAAGCTCGATTTTTTGTTTTTATTTTGTTCTTACTTAGTAAACAAATTCCAGTAAAATTTCCTTTCGTAATACAATTAGTCACTAGTTGGAAGCGTAACTCTGAAAAAAGCCGAATCTAAAATTTGAATAAAGAAATTAAGGAAACGATTCGAAATCAAATTAGGTGATGTTAGAGAGGAAAGTATTCAGTCGACAAGACACTGTATGAGATCGGACATTTTTTCCTAAACTTTCTAAGAGTTTATGATTCGATGGAATAATATATTTATTCGAAAGGTCAATAGAAAAAAACAACATTTCGGGAGCTACTGCAAATTTCTCAGTATGATAAACAGACACCTAAAAAAACAAAATTAAACCTGATGTTTGGTCAGATTTCGGAAAGTGTTCCACATTGAGTACTTTGTAGTCTACCCACAGTTTCAAATCCAAGAAATAGTTCGATAACTGTCTTATTAAAAAAAAAGAAAATGGTGACATTCCGTGGACAGTCATGACTAGTCGCAAAATCCTATCCGTTATAACTTTTAGTAAGCTTTGTCGTTTCACTATCATCCTTGTCTGTTCTGTCATCCATTTACACAAGATCGTTCGATAGATTACTCGCTCCTCTTCATTTGTTCGCACTGGATATGACGTAAACAAAATTCACGTCCTGGGTAAGACGATAAACTACGTCCAACAGCAAAGCCTCTGATAATACGTTTTTGAAAAAAATAATATTGCCAGTTGTACGTTTTTGTAAAAATAATATGACCAGCTATACTTTCTTTTATTTTATTTTATTTTATTTTTTTTTTTAAAGAATAGTGTTGCCGGCTATAAAATATTATTAACAGCTATACGTTTTTGAAAGAATAATGTTGCCAGCTGTGCGTTTTTGAAAAAATGATATTACCAACTATATGTTTTAAAAAAAATAATATTACCAGCTATACGTTTTGGGAAAAATATTACCAACTATAGGTTTTTTGAAAAATAACATTACTAGCTATATATTTTTGACGAAAAAGTATTAAAACAAATAGATTTTTGACAAAAGAAAAGTATTAACAGGAAAAAAAAATGTTGTCGGCATTAAATGATCCATTGAGGTTGATATGCCGTAAAACAAAACAAACTAAACCAAACCAAACCAGACCAAACCTCTTCATTTGTCTCTATTGCTTCATGACTCAGAGAAAATTTAAATGTCTGATTCTAAGTAAAAATCTCTATTTGATTTAATTTTCTTTAAATTTTGACACATGATCTATGATGTTCTCAACAGCTTGCTGATATCTGTGAGGAGACTGTTCAGCATTTCCCTGATCAAAAGATCATATAATTCATAATGATTCCTGTATCTTCATATTTTACGTAGTTTATAAAAAGCATTATGCTGCTTTTCCAATGCGCCTTCGGATTCCGCCTTTTCACTTTTCTTTTGAAACACATCCCAGATATTTAAATTTTCATACTTGTTTAATGTTTATATCTCCAATTCGTGTCCAGCACAGGATGCAAAAACGATTCAAATATCATAAAATCGAATAAGTATCAATATACGGGCTTTGAAAATTTGGGAGACGATAAAGATTTCATTTCATCAGATTTCAGGTAAAGTCAACATTAATCTTCAATGAGATTAACAACTTCATTACCATTTGTCTTTTGACAAGGAATAGATGGTTCAAACATTGTGAAAATAAAACACATGTTATGTTTTAAATATTTAATAGAGTTTGTTTAGAATCATATTCAAATTTTATAAAATGTTTTTAGATTTTCAAAAATATTTCTGCTACGTTTAGAGATCATCCTTGAAATGTTTACTATTGAAGGTACTAGAATGTGTGCCATTGCATATATAGAAAATTGTTATCTTTTGCTATGAGAATGTAGTTCTTCAATTTAATAAAATTAATAGTGAACAATTAAGTTTTTAGAGAGAGAGATAGAAATTATGATTTTCTTGCATATTTATAAATTTTATTTTTACTTTTAATTTTTTGACTTTCTTTAATACGATCATCAAAAGCTGATATGATGTAATTATTAAAATTAAACCAAAAAAACATTATACCTGTAATTTGTTTATGTTAGCGAAACATAATTTAATATAATTTTATACTGAATGGCTCTACTTTTTTCATTCAAATTCTCAATATCCTGGTTTGTCAGAAGGATATCAGTTTCAAGAGAGCGCCTATTGAGGATTTTCTCCCAGGTATATATGATAGCTTGTTTCAGATTCTCAAGAGCGTAATATTAATTGATGCCATATATAGACTGGAGTTACTGAATCACAAAGAATTGTTCCAGGTAGAAGAAACCATGTCAATTGAGGACAGTCAACAGCATCAGCAACTAAAATCTGTAGCACATATTAGTGAGAGAATAATATCAAGATACTGATGTTACACACACTACCCAAAACAAAAGACAGGGAAGGAAACCGCCACTAAAATTATGTTTTCTTGCTTTCTACTGTATTTTGATCATCAAAAATCTAAATGCAGTGTCAATTTTCATATGTTCTCTTAGTTCCTGTTGTCTTATCCTTCTCCCTCCTAATTATTTTTATTTTTCTTATATTCTTTCACACTAAGTAAACCTTTGCATCTCAGAGGCTTTATTTTCTTGATCGGGGTGAAATGATTGGCGAGAAGGTAAGTAGATATAGGTCTGGTATAGAATATAATAAAAAAAATGTATTTAGAGGCTGGGCTTTATCAAAGTCTGCAATCATGAACATCGAAAGTACTATATTTTTTTTAGGTCAATTGGGTACTTTCAGCAACAGCAACAACTAAAATGAATAGCACATGAAACTCAAATAAAGAATAAAGACAGGCAAGTTGATGCCATTTATCAATACCTCAAATATATGGTAAAGAAATATCCCTCCCCACTCATCAAGGCTAGAAAGCGCATTAACAGCTACTGAACTCGAGTAACCTATTTTCCTGAAATTTATTTTAAAGGCACGATTTTATAAAGTTCAACCGAAATTTGAACTGGCTGCTCAATCAATGACTGACGATTATTTCCTTATAAGGAAACGGCTAATATGGCGTTGACTACTATACACTTCACTTATCATCATTCCCTAAATATGTTCCGTGGGAATGAGGTCCGGACACACGTTATTTTGCACGAAGTATAAACACTGAGTGACAATTCACATGGTTTTACTTAAAAATTTAAACGTTTTCTTTCTCCTCTGTTTTGTGGACTTGGCATCAAGTTCCGATTTCGCATCATTTGGTATTTGAGCGCTGTCAAAGTTCCATTAGAAACAACAAAACAGCATCGCCCACAGCCGGTAGATCCGGCCCCAGCCATTGTTCCTCTGCCACCAAAGACTATCAAGAACCCCTTTTAGTGTTTCTTGTCATAGATCACACTAAAAGAAAAGCTGTAGTTGTCAGACCTGTCAAGATTGAAACGCTTTTCTTCTGCCCAGATCACATTCGTCCGATCAGACTATTTTTTTTTTTTTTTTTGGCATCCGGCTTCTTTTTGACGTTTATACAAACACGGTTTTTCGCTTGGCTCAAATATATGTGTCAATTGCCAAAATGTGAAAAGTAGATGTTGATACCAGCTCTGTCTTACTGCTTTCGCAATTTTCCGAACAAACTCCGATTGATTTATTTTTTATTATGTCTTATTAATCTTTTGCAGGTTATTTGAAGACTGAAAATAGGTTTAGATTGCAAAAATTCTTTTGGAGATAATAATGATTTACGGATAATATATCCTTCTACGTAAATGATAGTTGGGTGGCGCGAAGGGATAGATTCGTACTTTTACCAAGGCTATTTGCGCGCATAAGTGAATACACCGAATCCGAATATAAAACTCGGCTCTCTAATTTCCAATACTGAGGTGGCATCAATTTCATCACCTTCATATCCAAGCTTACGGTACTTTGTATTCATAAGCAGTCACAAATCAATGAAACGCCATCGCTTGACGTTGCATAACTTCGATGATCATATGAGAACTGGGAACAAATTCTGAGGCACATTTTTATGATTTCTTATAATTAACCATCTAATCAACACAGAACGCATGATTACCTTTCCGGTTCTTTGAGTAATGTCCCAGGTTTTCATAAATATTAATACCGTAAGTCATTTCACATGACAATAAATAGCCTAGTAAATTAAAGAGAAGGCTTGTGGATTTGGTGAAATAGTTCAATCTCTGGGTCGAGTAGTATAGACTGACTCATTGGAAAGAGGACCATGTGTTGGACGAAAAGGTTGATGATATAAAATGTCGAAATCCCTTGGCTAACAAATTTTAAATATGCATTTACCTACTAATAACTTTTTAAAAAATTATGAACTGTATTATGCCTTCCTTAAATACGCAAGTACTTTCAACTGCAGGTTCAGTCATCATCGTGTATGGAATTCTTTTTGTTTTTGGTAAAATTTAGGTAGCATCTGAGACGAAAAGATATAATTCGAATCGAAATGTGTATTATTTTTTCTGTTTTTCTTTAATGTGTTATTGATAACGGATGCAAACTTGTGGAGCGGGCAGTCGCAACGCTAAGGTTAAATGATTTTGAAACTTTAAGTCAGTGCGTTTTTTGTTTTTTTTTAATAATATGGCAATTTGAGAATTGTTTTGTTGTAGGATTTTATCAGTCAATGTGGCCTGAACTAAATAGTTTAATAAGTAGAGTAATGTCTCAGATGTTATATCGAAAATCTGCACGTCGTATCAGCTACCTGAATTTTACCAAAAACAAAGTAATTTCCATGCCTGAAGATGACTGAACTTATTGCTGAAAGTTCTTGCGTATTGTATGAAGACCTAATACAGTTTGTAATTTTAAAAGATAAGCATCATAACATTCATCGATTGATTGATAGGTTAATGCACCTTTAAAATCTTTTAACGAAGCGATTTCCCCATTTTATATAATTAAATTTAGTAATTTATTTTTGTACGAATTATTCATTGTAATATAAATTGAACTACACCACATATTTGATATATATATATATATATATATACATATATATATATATATATATATATATATATAAACATTATAAAAATAACGAAAATGAGGAAACCCGTAGTCAATTTTTGAAACCTTCTGTCAAGTTGAAAGAGCGATTACAAAAAAGTTGGTTTACTTAACTCAGTTTTAGAGTTACTGAATATAAAGGAATCAACTAATTAGGAATTAATCCTACGCACGCACACGCGCGCGCGCACACACACACATACATACATACACATATGTATATATATATATATATATATATATATATATATATATATATATATATATATATAATTATTTATTTAAAAATATGATTCCAGCAAGCTACATAAGAGTTCTCATATATATATATATCGATATATATATATATATATATATATATATATATATATATATATATATATATATATATATATATATAAACACGTGGGTGTTTTTTAGTATTTGGATCCCAGTTGCAACTGCTCAGTTCATGTGAGTCTGCATCCGGCAATTTCAATATTTCAGTATTAATATATTGACCATATTTATATAAAACTAAATGGTTATATATACTTATTCTTTCTGTATTAGCAACAATATTTGCCTAAACTTTCTACTCCTTCATTCAGCTTTAATTAAAATTATGAAACATTCTTTTTTCATAGAGGTTATGTTTAGAATACTTTTAAATTCGCCTACAGAATGTTTTAAGTCAAACGGCAGTTAAAAATGAAAAGGTTCATTTTACAAACAAGAAATAATAAACCCAACTGGACTCCTATTGTTGTCGCTAATTGAATCATCTCGTAATACTTGATGTTCATCGATCTATTCTGTTCGATATAAATTTGCTTGCCTTGAACATTTTAAGAAGAATTATGTCACTGGACGAATATTACAATAATGATCCTGAAAATTTGAAAATTTGAAAATATAAAAAGAAACTTCAGTTCTTGAGAAAAGGTTTCTATTAAGTTGGTGCAAAAATAATGTCGTTTTTGACGTATTTTTAACGTCAAAAACGACATTATTTTTGCACCAACCTAATAGTTAGAATAAATTTGTGTATTAAATGGCAATGATTTTCTATTTAAATAAGTTCTTTCTAAACTACTTCTGTGTAAAGAGTTTACCTTCTCAATAGTTTTTCTGTTATTTACACTCCCCTTCACGAAGAACAGAAAATTCGCCGTATGCATTTACTCATTACTCCATTTATCATAAAATAAAAGACTTTAGATTTTGGCTAATTAATCTTTACAGATTCATTGTTGTATTTATTATCAATATCGTACATTTTTTTCATCTTTTCTTATTTGGTGTGAATATTTTTTCGTTCGAATTCTACAAAGACGACTTTAATATATATTTCATGTCTGAAACACTTCTATATGAGATACGTGAAACATGGCTCTTCAGTATGGCATTTATCCCAAGATCCATGGGATTAATCTCAGGGATTAATCTCAGGGATTAATCTCATGAATTAATTGATAGAGGCCAAAATTGAGTTGTCAAAACATCCACATAAATGAAATGTCTCTTGTACCAGTTCTACGTCAAATTGGTAATCTGTATGTGTGTTCCGTCTTGATTAAAGACATAGCGAATTCTAAATATCGTTCACAGCCAAGACAACGCATCTCTCCCATATATTTGCTGTTACTCATTTTCACCCCTTCTTCAATCTACAACAAAGACGATTTCGTACTCATTAGCAGCAACAGTAGCGCAAATCATATTAGCAGTTTATTTCATTTTCTTGAAATGTGATCTGAAACTCTTGGGAATGTTTTTCGGTGAAAGGGCGTAAACCCTATCGTGCTGATCACAGACTCTAGAGTGAAAAACAGCTCGTCCGACCAAACGACGATTGTCCTCCAACATCTTCTTCCTTCTGCTAAGCTGTATTTTGCTTGGAAACATCTGAGAGTAGCTTTACTCACGAAACTTCATTATTTATTTTGCCTTAAACCCTGTTTTATAATTCTCCTTCGAAACCTCTTCCAAATATCCACATCGTCTGACATGTTCATCATGCCTCTTCAAAGATTTCTTTTATTATCCTCTCCTGGTAGGAATGAATGGTCTCTTTCTGGAATTATATTTGACGGGGTTGTTTGCTTCTCTTGAAAATTTTTCCACGCATTAAAACCATTTTTTTTTCCGCAATCGTTTATCACTTTTATTATCAAACCAGCAATTTTTAACGCGACAAATGCATAACGTTTTTGTTTGAGCAGTCATATTTGAAACAATAAAATAAACGAATATTAGGAAGCCTCATGCAAAATTTGAAACGAGTTTGACGAATAGGTATGTTTTGATTTATCTTTAAATAATGGGTAATTTTTTTAGGTTTAAAAAATGGCTCTATTTTCATAGTTGAATAATTGGTACCGCATGTGACGGCATAATGTAATACTTCTACGACCCTAATGTATTACGGGACACGTGATCATGTTTCTGACACATCCGTTATTGAAAAGAAGCCAAAAGAACAAATAATCTATAGGTAACTCATTTTTAAATCGAATTCTTAGGTTAAATAGATAAAAATAAACTATCCCAGCCATTGAGAGACAAAGAAAATAGACTAAAATATGATTCATAGGTGTTATTAGAATGATTAAATATATGACGAATCTCATAAAACTTGGCGATAAATAATAGGAAATTCAATGAAAACTGAAGAATGTAACTCAATGCAAATTGACAATCCTAAACGAAATCGATATAAATAGACATTTCCTTGGGAAAATCTATATTCCATTACTAAGCATTAATTCTATCCTACTGCTGAACTGTATCTTCAGTAACTATAATGAATGATACAAATTTACAGAATCAGTAGGAAAATGCAACCTGTTAATGCATATATCATATATCAGTTGTTTGCCTTTACTAAAATAAAACATTAGCAATGCGGAAGAGACGGTGAAAATATTCATCGTATTGGAGAACTGTGAAAATACTATTTATGTTCAAGATGAAAGAGAGAAAATACAGAACTGAGCAAAACAATAATGGAATAATTTACACATATTAGTAGTGCAGATCTAATAGCAAGAAAACAATCGTTGTATCATTTACGAAGTGATCAGGACCCTTCAGGATCAGGACTGCACAAAAGGAGAACAGAGAAATTGAAACTAAAAGAAAAAAAGTTAAAATCAATAACTAATGCATTGCAGTTTGTAGAGAAAGAGAATAAATTCTAAGTTGATTAATTTAGCAAGGAATGTCTCTTTCTATGAGTATTTAATGCACAATATACATTTTCTATAGAAAAATTATAGTAAATAAATATGATATTGTGACGTCACCCCGACCTCTCTCCGCGCCCGCCGCCGTGCTATCCTGTGACGACCAATGTAACTTAGTATTGGTCGCGGCACCAAATGTGACGTTCTAACCCTTGGCTGATTCGGATTGGAATCTGGTTAGATTCGATATCAGCTTTGTCGTTCCCAGCTCGCCTCCAGCATCTGGTTACCGAGGTAACTGCTTTGATTTCTAGTCTAACCTACCCACGTTGTAATTTGATCTTCAATCAGTCGTCGGGCCGCAATGCAAGCCGAGTTTGAGCAAAGGTAACACCACACAACTATATGTAAAAGAAAATAAAGTAACAACTCGAAAAGTTCAAATGTAGGCCACTTGACCAATTTGAAATTTTCATTATTGCCATGGGCAGATGGCTATCTTTTATTCGCCGCCTCGTAACATAATTAGTTTGACAGATCCGAGATCTTACGAACCTCCTGCAAGAGAAAAAAAATTACTTTTTCTTTTCGCAAACGAAAACAAAATCTTCACAACTTTTCTTTGTCAAAAAAATGACATCGCTCAGTATGTCCTTTCGTGATAGCTTCTTATCGCCTTAATTATGTCAGCTTCTTCTCGCCTTAATTATTTCTCGCTTATCATTTTCACGCGACCGCTAAATAGTGTCACAAAACTCTGATGAGCTTTCATTTTGGTACTTCGAATTAAGAATTTAATAGAATTTAAAAGAAACTATTTACTCGTTTTTCCTTCGGATAACCGTAGCGCCTTTCCATAATCTGAAGAAAGATGACCCTCGTTAGATTTACAGGCTTCATTCTCTCGAAGGCATTTTAACTATTGATCTGAGAAATTGACGGAATAGAATACTATCATTCGGAACGAGTTCTACAATATGTAGAACATCGATATGAAATTCTTGACCTGAGGAGGCTATTTAAGAAAATAATTCAAGTTTTTAGTTAAATGTTTTGATTTTGTAGCAACATTTATTGTTAGTCAATACTAAATTTGTCATAACATTATTATAACACAATAATGCTATGGTTTTATATATAATTAATAACCAGATTTGATATATCTGATCCATACTCAAAGTATTTGAAATTTTAATATTAACTGCTATTAATTTTTAAGGGTACATACCATCACTGTTTTCGTTAGTTTTAGATCATAATTTCTAATTTGGTAAGGTTTATATTCAGTCTTATTTTATCAACACTTGGCAGTGATTGTTTATTGTTTCTTCAAGATCAATAGTATACCAATTTTAAAATGTCAACGTCATAGACCTTCACATATCCAGTAAAATGACCTCGGAAATGAAAAGAAGAACGCTATTTTCAGTTAGTTGATTCGTTTGGATATAATATGGAAGTCTTAAATGGTAAGTGCCCATATCTTCACATCTGTCCTTGGATATGTACATAGTCTTTGAAAAATAACACATGTCATAGTTTTGAAAAAATGGTAATCCTTGTCATAGTCCTTGTCATAAAATTTCAAATATTTCGGTATTGGTGTCCTCCCCAGGCATGTACGACTTTATAGACCGATGTGGTTCCTCTGTCAGATCTAGACAATGTTTGTAGAGATTGGAAGGTGCTTTTAATGCATGAAAATGATTAGTCAATATTAATATAGTCTTATGTGAGGACAACCTAATATATTCTCTATTAGAGTAGCATGCAATTTGCTGGAGTTGCGTGGTGCTGTTATTTTATCCCTTACCAAAATGAAAGCCAATTTGGATTGAACGGAGTTGACTTTCATAGAACCGTGACATCTTAGTTTTGTTACAAAATGCGGAAACAGCCAAGAAAGAAAATTTCTCGACAGAAGATTCGTGGGAGAGGAAATTTGACAGGGTTAATAACATTTGTTTCGGTATTGGATATAAGACCAAAACGGCACGAATATGCAGAGGCCCTTAAGAATATTGAAGTGTCGACAGGCTTTTCTGCAAGCAGATTCCTCAGAGATGTTAGCCCACATGGGGTGGAATGCTAAGCCTACGAGTGGGCAGTGAAGAACTTCCTCTCGGTACTTTATATTAGGTTGGTGCAAAAATAATGACGTAATAATGTCATTTTTTGACGTATTTTATAACGTCAAAAAACGACATTATTACGTCATTATTTTTGCACCAACCAAATAGAATCGATGCTACCACGTCTATCACTCTCGAATAAGAAAAAGGAAATCGCATTTCGTTGATACAATATATGAAATGGCATTGCGGTTTGAAGAAATTATGCCATTGGTGACACGAAATGTAGTAGTTGATACAATGTTTATTAGTACTTTTCTCATAATGAATTCGGTTTAGGTTCCCCTGTATGTGTTAGTGTACTTGGAGTTGCCCTTTTTTCATATTGCTTTAGTGCGTAATATATCCGACATTTTGGGGATTAGTTTCTGATTCTAAACTTCCTTCACGAAAGAAGGACGAGAAAAAAGCCAGAAGAAACCAGGAACGATGATAAAAGCTTCATATTCAAATGAAACAAAACAAACATGGCTGCATCGAAGAAATTTTGAAAAAAAGGAACTGAGGCCCTATAAATGGCTGCCAAAAAGTTTATATGGATAAATTTTATTAATGCTGCGATATACGGAACACAACATCGAGCAACACGAAGATCAGGCAGCGGCAAAAACCTAGCAGACAAATCATAATTGTGCGCCATAAACTATCTCAGAGTGACTATAAGGATAAAATGATTGGGTGGGAAAAATGTCTCACTACAAACTACGCAAACACTAAGACCAAGAAACCCTTGTAATGAATTACGATCAAAACCCACCAGATTAGAAAACCAGCTTCCATACTGATAAGACAGCTGGAGTATTTAGGATGTAAACTCTCAAGTGACCCCAAATGACAGTCAACAATTACTACTTTTGGGAAATAAACAATGGTTTTCATGTGACATAGCTATCTTCACGGGTCAGCTCAGCAAGACTTGTTGATCATTATCTGTACATTAGATCCTCACCTGACCCACCGTTTTGCCACGCCAAGCTTAAGCAACAATAACAACAACATTAATATATTCACATTTGCAAATATTTTGAAAAGTATGTCACTAACATCCAAATAAAATGATGAACGCTTAAAAACAAAACAATAATAACAAGGCGAAGACTATATAATAAGTTTGCATGCAACTCGACACGCATATTTTGATAGTAGCGGAAATCGACTGCATTTTTTTTTATTTTTATTTCTTTTAATTTCATTTTTTTTTAAAGTTTTACTTCGACGCATTAAAAATTAATGACCCGGCATTTTCGCGGACAGTAATTTAACACGAAAACTTCATATCGTATGCACAATATTAAGCAAGCGTTTTTTCTCTTTTCTCTTCTACCCGTCTTGAACAATATTCATAAGATACGTCAATGCTGTTCAGTCTTATTAAAACTGCAAGGCAAATATGATTAATACGAACAACTCTGCTTGGAGTCGTCTCTTTTAGTTGTTCGACTGGATGTAAAGCTCTATTGATTGACTTTCGATGTACATTCGAAGCAGCCATTTAGAAAAATCGTTGCTATGGCAGTAGTGGCTGTTAAATACTGTCAGGTATTGATGAGTCACCTAATTAAGTTCAATGGACTGGGCGGAAAATTCAGGCTACATAATATTAGGAAGAGTGTATAGAGGATAAACGAAAAAAAATAAGAGGAGACGATACGGTAACTAACTGGAATAAGAAAAACATATTTGTTTTTTTTTTTTAAATATCCGGATAGAAATTTCAATGAATAAACAATAAGAAGTAATATCAACAGCTGAAAAAAAAAGACAGGAAAATTCATAACCGAAGACAATACGGAAATATAAGCATTATTAAGCAATGAATAAATAACGAAAATATTTTCACGATAAAAAATGGTATAAAAGTCCTTCATGAAAAAAGACGAACTAAATTTGTCACAAATGGCAGAAAGATACATACAAAAGCTATATTTCCATCAAATACAAAACAAAAAGAAAACACGATGAAAAGAAAGAAAAAAAAAGAAAGAAAGAAAATGTGAAGAGTAAAAATGGACGAAATATGGAAGAGCTTCAAGATCAATTAAGATGAACTAAATTTTTAATAATAAATGACAGAAAGAAAGATACAAAAACTATGTAATGCAAAACTAAGAAAAAAACACGGTGGAAAGGAAAGAAAGAAAGAAAGAAAGAAAGAAAGAAAGAAAGAAAGAAAGAAAGAAAGAAAGAAAGAAAGAAAGAAAGAAAATATTAGAAAGTCCCAGGAATTATTCCATTATTTTCAGAAAAAAAGGAAAGATTAAATAACAACAGAGATTAAGAAATGGATGAAAATGGTGTTATAATGAATGAATACAACATTAGGTTTGACAGGAAGAAAGAAAATAATAAAATTAAGCGCAGGAATGAAAGAAAGAAAAATGTTTGTAAAAAAAAAAACCTAAAAAAGAAAGTACAAAAAATCAAAGAAAGCCCATTAGACAGACTGAAATGTGACCAATATTCTTAGAGTAGTCTTCGTCTTCAGAGAAAATGTTTTCTTCCTATTTCAGACAAGTCTAATTTAATGGCATGGTTTTTGTTCGCAGACAATTTCAGCGAATTAAATGTGTCTCTATGAAGACAATGCACAATAACGAACAAGGAATGTTTTATTTTCAACTGCACATATTTTTGTCAGGTTACTTAAGACAATATGTCCATATGGTAAATTCTATCATTTCGCGACACAAAAATGAATGAATCACAAGCGCGCTTCAGGAAAGTTTTCGCAAGAAAGAATACTTTTGTTTTCGAGATATCAGGGTTTATTTCCAACCAATATGTTTATTTGTGGAATTTTCCATTCTGTTATTCTCTTGCGATAAGCAGGTAGATAAATTGGACGAATCAAATAATATCCATTCTGCACTCAGATAGTAGGAATCTTTCTTTCTTTTGCACGGAAGAAGCGGATGAGTATTATGGACCCGATTTTTACGGATCAAACATTAGGCTAACGGCTACATCTTGATTGAAAGTTAAAGGTTGGAGTAGTTAAGTGGCTAGCTAACCATCGCTAACATCAGGAATAGATAGATAAATAAAAAAAGACATGTATGTAGGAGTTTTGCTTTTCTCTTCACGCTCCTTTTAATGTATCCCCGTTATAGAAGAAATATGTTTCTTCAAGGATTTTAGAATGCGATCATTGTATATCGATATTAAATGAGTTTGAACATCTCTAAATAATCTGTGTTCAACAAACACAATTCAGATTTCGTGGTATATTCGGAAATATTATTATGATAAAAATATTGCCTAAAAAGACTGTGCTTGAAAACCATACGACGAGATGACCCAAGACTTGTTGATTAAATTTTTAGGTAGTAAATTTGCTGGCATTGTCAAAGTGAGTCCGAACTCTAGGCAGGGTTATACTGACTAAGGATGAATGAAAAAAGGACAAGCACTAATTAAGCAGTACTAAAAATAACAGGTTATAGACAACGGAACGAGAATATTCTATGCCTGTAGATTAAATAATGTGTTCAGTTTGAAATTCCTGAAATGCTACCCGTATCGACAGATAACTGATTAATGTCAGCGGATCATAATAGCTGACCGCTTGTATCCAAGGGAGACAACCAGTCACTGTTGCAAACGCCTGCTCGGGCACATTTGTTTGTTCAACACTCACAGAGCTCTCCTTTTCCGAACAAACTCAGATTTGTTTTTTTTTATTATGTCTTATCAATCTTTTGCAGGTTATTTAAAGACTGAAAATAGGTTTAGAGTGCAAGAATTCTTTTAGAGACAATAATGATTTACTGATACGATATCCTTCTACGTAACTGAGAGATGGGTGGCACGAAGAGATAGAGTCCTACTTTTACCAAGGCTATTGGCGCGCATAAGTGAATACAGCGAATCCGAATATAATTGGAACTCGGCTAATTTCCAATACTGAGGTGATCTCAATTTCACCACCTGCACATCCAAGTGGTTTATATCGCAACTATGAAACAGTCTGAACTAAGCCAGTATGCTCAAACACTTGGCCACAAACATCGACGGCTCTCAAATAGTGTCATCTACCGAATTTCAATCACAAGGCTTGGATAGTATTTTCCGGCAGTTTCCAGAGATGCCCCACGTTGAGATCACTTCCCCAGGAAAAATAAGATCAATAAGTTAACTTTTTGACAAATCAATCATATTAAACTGGGTCTCATATTCGTGTAAGTATACAGAAGGCGCTTATCTCCCTTTGGTGGGGATAAGTCACGTGTACCAAATGACAGCCGCTTAATAGCGTAATTCCATTTCAAATTTCAGTTCTTTTACAGCAACTGAACGGTAAGGGTGTTTTCTTCAGCTCGCAACCACCCGTGTCTAAGGCCGACGCTAAATCTGCCTCATCAGCAGCTGACAAGTCTATGGTGCCGTTTAATGTGAGAATATATCTTTCCCAGATATAGAATAAAATTCCTGCTAGAAGACCTCAATTTGAGAAAAACTAAGACTCGTTGTTTCCCATCTGTGGAATATGTCCTCAACTGGAACACATATGAATCTGTCCCGTTTGAATCTGGAATCCTAAAAGTTGCTTCTTCAGGTACAGGAGTGTCTCCATATGATATGTAAGACCCTTCGTTTTTGTTTTTACATATACTCAGCTTCGCTGTATCGAAATATGTGATATTTTATTCTCCGCGTCAGAGATGTTTATATATGTATTAGTGTATGTCTTAATGGTATAAAAGTCTCTTTGGGAACAAAGCATCTTTGTTATTCTTTTTTCTTTTCAGCCATTCCGTTCCGTCCGTGAGGTACGGTGTTCTTAGATAACGGGAATAACGTTAATGGGAGAATGAATCTTTCTTCCAAATGTTTTCTTTATAGTCGGAAAGTGAACGTTCTAATCCGTATGTCACGTGCACTCACTCGTTGAAGTGTGTAACGGTTAAAATCTTCTGATAATAGCGATAGATATGATGACTGTAAATAATATAAGTAAGGTATATAGGAATAATAAAATCCATTCTTTTCCGGGAATATGTAAAGGGTGTTTCATTAAAACGGATCAAAGTCAGCATTAAATAAATCTGTGTTATTGGTAAAAAGTTATGTATTTCTTTATTGGGTCATATTATTTAATTCATGGCAATTATGTGTGAAAAATAATATCGAACAAATGTCCGCCAATGCTTCGGCGGCACAACTCCACTCGATGCTCAAAATTTTTAATGACGTCTCTGCATCTCACCTATATGCTTTATTATATCATCCTTCAGCTCTTGAATTGTTGTTGGCATAGATCTTATTTTTGAGAAGCTCACAAAGGAATAAATCTAAAGGCGTCAAATCGCATGATCATGGTGGCCAATTGACTTTGCTGTTTCGAGAGATGATGCTACCTGGGAACTTATTGCATAGTCTTCGATAACTTTAACAGGTTGTTTGATTTTTAACCTTTCCATGGTTGAAACAGCCAAAGACCTAAGTTGTTAAATCTGAAAGAAAAAGAAAAAAATCATTAGAGTTTTAAACTTAATTCACATTTAAAATCGATCCAAGTTATTGGAACACACTTTACTAATGCAAACGGTGAATCAGAATAAACACACACATTGATAGACACACCCAACAGTTAGGTACGTAGTTAAAATCGAAATTATGTCATTAGTAAATGACTATTTAACATCAGGTATAGATAGATAGATAAAAAAAGATAGAAGATAGATAGACAGATAGATAAAAAAGCATAAAGATGTATGAAAAAGTTTTCTCTTCCAAAAGCTATGGAAAGTATTAAGAAATAGAAAAGTTTCATTACAAACAAAAAGTGTTGGGCGGTTATGTAAAATCAGTCTTTTTATATGTAAGTAAATATGAATTCGAGTCATGTGAAATCAGTCATATGATTCTACAGAAGGATGTTGAGAATACCATGGAATCAACATGGGAATAACAATGAAGTTTGAAGGAAAATGGAAACAAAAATCACTTATAGTTAGAATCGGACACAATTTCTGGGGTACGTAATTTGCAAAGAGGGCAAGGAGAATATGACACTAAGAGGAGATATAAAAATGTAAGAATTGCAGTGGAAACCAACGATATAAACTACCTAACGTGGTTGGCTAAATTGTTTGCAGAACAGTGATTAAATATGATAGCAAAAAAAAATAACTTGAGAAGTTGTGTAATAAAACAATCTGAAGTGAATAATAAGAGATTGAAGGTTTTATTAGGCGAGTCAATATTTCCGCAATAAAGTTAAACCCTAAATTAATTTTGTAATGTTTTCGGAAGCAAAGCATTAGTTAAAACAGATCTGGTTTTCTGGTATTTTTGCTTAAGGATGGATACTTCATAGAAATAATCATCCATCGATAACCATAGGTGGGAATATGGGTTAATATATTCAGCTCGAATTCTAGGTAGTAAAGTTCTGGCTCCTCAAGTTGATGGTGATGCCAGTATAAATGCAGAAAATGATTTTAAGTTTGGTTTTAAGAGGTAGAACACATAAACATGATGCTTTAACCTGAAAAGATATTGATAGCAATGGAAAATTGGGGGAGTTTAATATCTGTCTGGTAGTTCAAAAAAGTCATATATTCTAGTTTTTTTATAAGAATGCACAAGTAACACCAAGGTGAATGGGAATAATTAATATGAAACATGCCCTAAGCATGTAAAGCGGAATTAGAACAATCTACTCTCTGGATTGAATAAAGTGTTCTGTTCGAAATTCAGAGGAAGGTAATGCGTACAACAAAAATACCTGAAGAAGGCGGGAAGGTGAAAAGATTGAAACGTTGTGAAGATATCAATCAAGACCAGTATATGATTTCGAGTGGAATGTGATATCATTATTCACAATTTGCAAAATTATATCGAGCATCACCAAATAAGTTATCGTAAATATTTCTAACAGAAAATCAAATTTATATTTTACCATATATATGTAATTAAAACCTGGAAAAAAAACTGTATTTTTACGAACATCAGTTGCTTAATACTAATATTATTATATTTTTAGTTGATTTGTTTAACTGCATATCAACTACTTATGGGTCATTTAAGGCCGAAATGTAATTTTGTTGGGAGCTTTGAAGTAACAAAAATTGTATGTTATTCTGCTTTCATAACGGAATAGATGGTAGATGATATTCAGTTTTTATGCATATCTAAGTGTGTGAACGTAATTACTAGAGGAGGTGATATGAATGTTTTATTCCAAATGAGGTTTACCTATCCGTCTTGAAAAGGGAAATTTCATTTTAAACCTGAGTTTCAAATATACAGTGTACCTGGAATTTTTTGTCAAATTTCTGACCAATTCGAAGGTAAGCACCGGCGAGCCTGGTCAGTACTTAGATGGTTGACTGCTTTAGAATAAAAGGTGCTATAGGCTTGGATGCGATCACCGAAGTTAAGCCCCGGCTTGGATGTGAGGGTGGTGTAATTGACAAAGGCACGCCATTGTTAATCGGGGATCCGTGTTCCAGTTCCTGCGCGTTATATTCACTTAGACGCAAAAATCCTTGGGAAAGGTATGAATCTACCAATTATCACCCAAGCTCTTGGTTAATTAATCAGACTTTTATCACTAAACCATTATTATCTAAATAAAAATTATTATTACAATCTAAAAAATACTTTCTGGCTTTAAATAACCTGCAAAAGTTTCATAAGCTGTAGAAAAGGAATTAATAAATCAATAAGAAGCCAACGACTTTCGATGAAAGGAAACCCTCATCCCAATCACAAAGTAGAAATGTCTAACTTTAAACTCTTGCTTCGTTGTAAGAAATTTCTACACGGATATGTTTCTTGAAATGGAGAAAAAATACAATAGATATTCATTTAGTTTTAAATATTGATGGAAATATCCAACTTAGTAACGAAAAATATTTGAAAAGATGTGCGCTATTACTGAATACATTGCTCTCTTTCTTTCACTCTGTCTCTCTCTTATTCTCTGTCCTGCTCTGTGGCAAGGTCGGTGTTTCGATTTTTTCCGGGTCAGAAGGTGAACGAAGTCAATATTTCTAATTTGCTTTCTTCACCGTTTAATTTGGCCGAAGAGAAAAGACACAAACCCCGAAGTCTTTCGCTGCAGGGTATCAGTAAATGATTATTTATACTCAGACATCGCGATGAACTATAGTAGTATATCATAATTTAACCATAAAATGTATCCAGTCTTCTCATGGTTTAGTGGTATCACTGTTTCTACTAGATGAGTTGTTTCTGTTAAGTTATGAGAGCGAAATTACACACGGCTTGTATTAAACGCTTTTAAAGAAATGTTGTCGCGTTAACAGGATGCTGGATATAGTTGAAAAATATATTGCTTGCCTTTAAATATTTATTCCGTTAATATTGTTTATATGAGTGTCAGGCTGACATTTTGTCCATCTATGTCGATCTGGTTGTTTCGGAAGATAATATGATGGGAAGTTAATATATATTTTCGAATATTTACAAACAAAATAACCTTGAAAGCTCACGTAGATATTTCAGAATTGTTGTGTCACTTAAATAATCGACTGAAAAAAAATTGATACTCTTCTAATAAAAAAAAAAATCAAGAACCGACAATAAAAATTTCCCAAGTGACGTATTTTTTCTGGAGCACAAATAAAAAAATATTCAAGTAACATTATTTTAGTTACTCGGTAAGTACCTATTCAATTTCAAACGCATATCTCTCTGACGTCATTTTAAACTGACGCCATCTTTTCTCTATATATTATGTACATTTTTCTATAAAATTCGATTTTTTTTATATTTTAGATATAAATCTGGAAAATTTTCTGCATATTTTAGTAAAATATTTAGTTTTCCGAAGTGAGTGTTTATAGTAGTTTAGATATATAAAAAATTAGCTTAAAAGGTGCAATCCGTGAGGACTTTTGAGCTAGATTCTGTGGAGGTCTAATTGGGTTAGGTCAAACTTAGAAAACAACAATGACAATTTTGAAGAAATGACATTGAATTCTTCAATTCACTCCATGTCGCTTCCAAACATTAATTTAACTCAGATTGGGACTATAAGTCCAATTCCGGCCAAAAGACAGATGTGGGCCGAAATTCTAAATCAGGACAATAAAATGAGTTCTTCAAATTACAAACCACGTGGAACGTCAATTTCTTTAAAACAAAAACTCTGCGGAACTTCAAAACTTCACGTTTGATTGATTCCTTGGCATTTTTTAAGAAATAAAATTGATTTACTCAATTCATTTTTTTTTTTTTAGATAGTTTAAACTGAATTTTAAAAAAGTAATTAAATCCATGAAGTTTTTATGTTACTCTAATCTCAATATAAATTTAAAACTTTTAAAATCCCTAATGTTTTTCAGTTATTTTAAAATTTGAAGTTTTAATTCTTCCCTCTTCATCCGGACACAAATCCTAGTGCTGTACGTTCAATTACCAACTGAACGGCAGATTTTCAATCCTGATTTCAAAAGGGTATAATATGTCTATTTAGAGGATGCGTGACCCAAGTTAGAGAGGTTTCAGTCATACGGACGATCAGACAGAATTTTTATTATTTATCGAGAAGAATGAATCTGATTAAACAGCAGGATATAGTCTAATATTAGGTTGGTGCAAAAATAATGTCGTTTTTGGCGTTAAAAAATATGTCAAAAACGGCATTACTTTTGCACCAACCTAATAACTACATGAATTTAAACATCTCTTTCCCCCTTATATTTTTTTCTTTTTGAAGAAGCTAACAAGATATTTCTCCAAGTGAACAAAATTCACTGACAGGTCATATAACAAGATACGCTTCAACTTATTAATTTTTAGTAATAAAATAGACCTCTTTTTCATCTTGTATTTTGATTGATTTTACCGCACATCACAGATGTACATTCTCCGATAAGTACAAGCGGTGTGGAGGAAAAACGAAGAATAAGCCACTGACAAGATCTGAATTCGATTCCTTATACATTATTTTCATTATTCGGACTATTGCCCTCATCTTTGTCGCCAAATTTATTACAACGTTTCGGCCGTTGTACGCTCCGGCCTTCTTAAGGTGGTTTTAATGTCGAACTTAACCCCTTATTTCGCTCAATGGTAGAATGTTCTAGTTCCACGTGCCATGTTTTAATGGATGTCAATTATCAGTTATCTCCTGTTAATTTCCCTCTGAAAGTTCTCCACTGTCTTAACCCGATATTGAACTCACACTCTTTGGGTCCTGTCACTGGATCTAACCAACACCTTTACCCACTGTGCAATGTGTCCTTGAGGAAACGTTGTAAAAAATTCGGCGACAAAGATGAGGACAATAGTCCGAATAATGTAAATAATGCACATAATACCTCATCTCAGAAATATAGGCAGATATTCCTTATATTTAGAATTATTTATTTTCAGTTCGCAAAGTTAATGGATCATTCGTGTGATAATGATGCTTACTTTAGAGTCTGGTTTCCCGATGCATCTTCCTGATCTCCACTATCCATCTTCGTTGCCTCTGTGTGTGTGTGTGTGAGAATACGGCTGGGTGAGATTTGATTTTCCCAATTAACGACACCATTAATGGTGATGCTGATCTAACACGTCATATCGCCGTAGTCAGTAATATCAGAGAACTGCAAAAACAGATTTTCCTCTTACAGAAATCTAACAGTCACCAGGAAAGAAAAATGAGAAATCCTTACAGATATTTAATAGAATCCACATGCTACTCGGATCATAGATTTGACTAAATATTTAATTACAGAGTTTTCTGACAGATCCTATATGAAGGGGTTCGCTTTCTATCGCCAACTGCGACGCACGCTATGACTTTTCTGTCTTTACTCTGATCCTCATTCAAAACACACCTTGAAATCTGAGACCAAAATAAGGACAAAAGTGGCATTTCGCTGTCATTTATAACGGCACGGTAATTCTCTGTATGAAAGTCAATATATATCCACTGAAATTGTTTGTAGATTCTTCTGTAAATATTCCTCAAATGTTTTGTGGGAACCGAGAGGTAAACGTTGAAGAAAATGCAAAAGCAGAAAAAGTGTTTTGATGAGAACACGAAGACATTACAATAGAAATCAACACACGAATTTCAATGTTGTTCGATTTATACTGCTTTTAATAATGAGCTACGCTTCCTGTGTTTATTATAAAAGAACTAAGAGACACTTTCTTTAAAATTAATCATATTAAGAAGTAAAATAATATATATAGTAGGCGCTGCTTAAAAGTTGTGGAACCTACCTAGGTCCTAAAATCTGACTTAACAACTAAATAACGTATATTTCTCGTAATGTTATTTTGACGTGCTGAGAACTTTTTATTCACCCTTATAATAGGAAAAGTTTATACAATTTGTAAAAAAGTTTTCGCGAAGGCAACCATTAGATTTTTTCAGTGGCGTAGTAAAGATTTTCAGGGAATAAAGACCAGATCTGTTTTATTCAAATCCTAGCAACCATGTTCGCCGTGTAAACATTGTTAGAATTACAACTGTACCAATAGTCTACTGTAATAATGCCTAAAACATAATTTTCAGGTAGGCTTTTTTTAAACATTACCTTCTAAAAATGTTACATTAGCCTTATAATAAAAGCTATATATGGCATTTCACATAATAAATACAAATAAACACAAAAAATGTTGTTATTGCTTTTTTTAAAAAAAATCATAACAAATTATTTACAGATAATAGATCTGAATATATTCACATCATGCCATGAACAATTTAAATAAAAACATAAGATCATGAATTTCCAATTAAATAACATCTGATTGACACTTGCTACTTTTAGTATAGGATTTAACTAATTTTAATATATTTTCATTTCATGGTATCGTGCTTGTTATTTGTTTTGAATAAGAATAACACAGTTAAATTCGACCATCCACGGCTGTGGTATAATTGTAGTGACATGTAAATTAATTCCTAATTAGCATAGCTAAGAGATAGAACAGGCATATGACCAAAGAGTACGAGCAGATCAGCTATCTATCGATTTTATTCACAGTCTGGCAGAAAGGTTCGTTCCATTGGCAATAAAATTCGCTCAAATCCAAGGGGGACATCCACCAGGTTCAACTTCGCCTTCATGTCCATTACTCGGCGCTGTGGCGTCCCCAAAATGGACAATCGTCGACGGGCACGTCAGAATTTTCTGCGGCATTGCCACTAAACCCATTTTAACCTCATCCCGAGTCGCATTCGACAGAAAAATGCACAGCGCCCGTTATGCGACATGAACGACAACACTAGACTGATAAAAGAAAAGAATGAAATTACACTTGATAACAATAATAATTTATCAAGATCTGTCCTAGAGGATTATATCGACTGGCTGAGTATTTCCCAATGGGCAGGATTTTGAATCTTCTTCCCACAGAAGGTCGAAACGTTGTGTTTAGCTCCAATAAGATTTGAATTGCGTATTTATTGAATTATATTAAGTTGGTGCAAAAATAATGACTTAATAATGTCTTTTTCTGACGTTAAAAAATACGTCAAAAAACGACATTATTACGTCATTATTTTTGCACCAACCTAATAGCTTATTTTAAAAGTATGTCCATAAATGAATAATTGGACCAGATCTAATTTGAATATCATCGAGTTTTCACAGATATCACGAATATTTTTTTACAATGTAGTTTTTTCTTTCTTTTTTTTTACTGGATTTTAATAGCATCGTTAACAAAAACCATAACACTGATTAATGATATTTTAAGGTCAAAATGTTAGTGTTTAGAGCTTAGTAGTGACACTACCTAATAATACTAAGTATAAACATAAAATCATTTTCCATTGACCGGAAAAAACGTCATAGATGTTGTTTTTTCCTATAATTATTATCATCAGCATTATTATTATTATTATTATTATTATTATTATTATTATTATTATTATTATTCCTGAAAGTAAACTTGCTAGAAGTTGCTGCTAACACTCAGACTGAGGCTAAAAAGATGTAGTTAAATTGCGTTTTGAATTGCTTTTACGAGTACAACAATGCTTGCCTGATGAATTATTTTCGGTAAAACAGAACAAAGGGCATTTATATAATGTTTTCATAATTCAATGTTCTTCTGAAACAACTTAAATAACGGACAAGATAAATACAAATCTTTCGACAATAAAAGACGTTTAATGACGACCGAATCCTATTTATATTGCCAAGTGAACATTAATCGTAGCATGAAGAAAACTAAAGAGAATGAATTTGGCACGAGCGAGAAGCGCGGGAAAGACTCGAGTGAGGAGGAAGACGAAGAACAGTGAGAGATTTTTTTGACTACACATTTTGCCTCATAAGTCTAGTTACTGAAATCTGGGCATGGCATAATAGGTTTGGATATTGCTCCAAGAATGTGCCGGACGAAAGACGAAATTGCGTATTGGTCACCTTACTAATGATACCGCTATTTTCCCAAATAGAACGGATCGATATCTAGACATGAACCTTCGAGGCGAGCAGCTCGCTACACTGTAAATAAGGTTGTATTACTAGAAAATTTCCGCATAAATACTTAAAATATATATATATATATATATATATATATATATATATACCGGGGTGGGATGTATTATTACACGATCTGGCTCAGGAAAAGCAACCAAGATTTAAACGTTATCGAGTAAATTCCAATATATATTTAAAATACTAACGATGAAAAAGCAAACAATATTCTGAAGAAAAGAAGCCGCTAAAACGATTTCAATTCCATAATAATGGTTACTATGTGTTATTAGTTATTTCCCTTCACAGGAAAGAATGAAGAAGTGTTTTTCAACTCTCTTCAACAAGTCACATAAACCTGAACATGAGAGATCATGCTGATACGAAGTTAAAGTCAGTTGCCTTCGAAAATGTATTTTGAAACTTGGAAGTTATCACTAAATCCTCCTAATGTCAAAACGACCCTCAAAAGTACACCACATTTTGCCCCTAAAAATATAGTTTATGCTGAAATAGTTACCAATATCCGTGGTTTAAATCACGGAAAACATTGATGTGGATGATATAATTTAACATTTGTGTTGTTAATCGATTATTGTAACTCAACCATAAATTAAACTTTAGATATTTAAACTTTAGATATTTGAACTTTAGATATTTGAACTTTAGATATTTATGTGCAACACTGATCTAGAACATAATGCGCTACGTACTATTTCTGCTTTTAAAAGGTCCAATACTATACAAGGTTTTGTAGATATCCTTGCGATTAAAATAGCCTCATTCTTCTGAACTGTATACATGGTAGGATCATTCATAAGTTCAAAATCTGTTAACTTTCCTAACCTTTAATTTTGGCTTCACTCAGTTTCCCATTACCATGATGTAGCTTCCCTTTGCTTTTTCTATAAATATTGCGTGGGAAATTGCTTTGACGAGCTTTACTCGTCTTAGATTGGCGATAAGGTCTCATCATTTTACAGTCGAACTGAATATATTTAACTGAAAGTTCTATGTTGACAGTTTCCTCAACTTTGATTATCGTTTGTAAAACACACTTCCGGTTTCTTGCTTTCCAGTCAAGTTTCAACTTTAAAAATTTAAATGCAGCGTCAAACGTTAACTTCAGTCTTCTTAATCACTTTTCTTTTATTGTTTTTCTCCTTAAAAAGTTTTTCTTTTTCTCATATTCTTTCAGTAACCCGTTGCGTCTCAGTGGCTTTATTGCTTTTCATGGAGCGAAATGATTAGAAAAAGATGGGAAATATATAAGAGAAGTATTCTTAGCAGCATTAATCGTGAGCAAGTTTGTAATTCAAGTCGGAACAACTGTATCGGTTCAAGAGTGTCATAAAGCATGTCGAAACATTTGTAGAAATAGAATTAACGTACAATTTTTGGAAAGCCTTCTCAGTTGATTTCCCCAATATCATATTTTTTGAAATAAAGACTGACGATGATCACTGGAAACACTGGTCGGTATTGTTAGCACTTGCTTCACTATCATAGTCAGCCATGCTAATATTTTAGCGACAAATTAACTTAGACTATCTTGAAGGAACTTGCCTAACTGAGAAATACTACCGCGACATGTTGGTCCCCTTGAAATCACCCTCACATAATTTTCAGTAGAATCAGAGTTCATAAATTTAGCTAATGAATCAAGTCTGATGTCGAAACATTTGGCTTGTATACCACGTGGTATAACTAGTGAATGTAGGCGAAATTATCAATCGTGATAAAAATAATTCCACCTGTAACATAACTATTTTCATTATTATTTGAAAGGGCTGTATCCATTGATTTGGGTGATGTTTTGTAGGACATGTTGTGTTTAATTAATGAATTTCTCAGCATTTCACCGAAAGTCTTTCCCATGGAATCTTTGATATTTTAATAGTTCAACCTTTAGAGAGGATTAGTGGTAGTTTGAATTTCGTGTTGACTTTTATTTCTGCAGACATCAATATAGCAGTAAGTCCAGTGCTAGGACTCTTGCTACGAAATGCACTCTGATGATCGCTGATAAAAAGGAAGTTATTATGACAACAAACATTTTCCTTTAATTCTAATAAGTGCAAGAATAAAGATATCACATGAACACTCCGCGTTGCCCGGTCTACCGATGATGTGCTTACGGCCATACCTGAATATGTATACCAAGATCTTCATAATAACGGCGAAGCTCGAGCTGTGACTCTAGATATATCGAAGGCGTTTGACAGGGTTTGTCTTGATGGCCTTCTGCGTAAGTTTCTGGGTTACAGTATTACAGGACGATTATTTGATATAATAAAATCGTTCATGTCTAACCGTGAAACGAAGGTTGTTTTGAACTGATTCTCTTTCAGTTCCTTCCATACGGACGCTGATATTCTTCAAGGCTCTATCCATTGTCCTACACTGTTTCTGATCTTTTTCAATGATCTTCCTAAGGTCATCAGTTCTCAAGTAGGCATCTACGCAGACGACAGAACCATTTACTCCTGTTTCAATAGTAAATCCGGCATTACTGACGAAGTTAACCTGGCTTTTGCTCCCGAAAACAACCTCCAATCTGTAGTTGACTGGAGCAAGAAATGACTAGGGAATTTTAATGCATTCAAAACGAAACTGCTGTTATTTACTCACCATAGTGAAACGTCTCTGTCTCCTATCAGCATGGTTGAGAGCGTTTAGCTGTGCCTACTTGGTCTCACGTTTTCCACTAACCCGAGGTGGAACAGCTAAATTGAATCAATAACTTCTTCTATCCCAAAGAATGTTGATTCTCTGTGTTGCGTGAGAAGGTTTTTTTTGTCTTTTTTCTCGTCTGAGTTCATCCTTCACATCTACAAATCTACCATTCGTCCCTGAATGGAATACTGCCTGGTGTCTCCGCTGGTCATCTTCAGGTTCTCGACAAAATCCAAAGATTGATATTCAATGTGATCAGTTCTGAATTGGGGTCTCGTCTCCAGTCACATTTTCACCAACGTAACGTGGCTTCCTTCTGTCTTTTCTATAAATATTTTCATAGCATTTGCTCTGACGAGATATTTTCATTGGTTCACTGCATGAATTTAAGCGTGAACCACGATCTCACCCTTTTACTGTCGAAACAATTAAATGTAACCCTTCTACTCCACCAACTTCTTCTCACGCAATTCCCTACAGTAACACTCCCTTCCTCTTACTTGCTTCTCTGATCACTATAATCTTCAAAAATTTACATGTAATATCAAGCTTTAAACCAGCTTTTATTGCATTAATGAAAAGTTATATGTTATATTCAGCATCTATAAATTTCATAAGCGTTTATAAGGGGGTCCCTAATGTAAAGCCTGAAATATAAAAGAGTCCGCAAGTCAAAAAATTTGAAAACCCCTGGTCTAGGTCAATGAAACCGCTTCGACGTGGTGTAAAGGTTAGCAAGCTTGTCTCACTAGATCAATTATGATTGAACAGTGAGTTCAATCTTCACTAGGTGTTCCATACTTACGGCCTTGTGACACATCAAAATTACGCTTAGAAAACCCATTCTTTGGAAATTTCGATGTGGCATAATGGTTAGCGAGCTTGTCTTACTAGATCAATTACGCCTGATTGGTGAGTTCGATCCTCAATTAGTGCCCCACACTTTCGACCTTGTTCCATATCTAAGCTATGCTTTGAAAATCATTATAGTCTAGGCTAATGAGACCGATTCTGTGTGGTGTAATAGTTAACAAGCTTATCTCGCTTTATTAATTATGACTGAGTAGTGATTTCTATCCTCACTGGATGCACATACTTTCGGCCTTGCACTGCATCTAAGTTACGGTAAGAAAGTTACCATTGTCTAGCCCAAGGAAACTAAGGTTTATTGATGAGCCGCATAAGATTTATTTATTAAAATATGAATGAGAAATTCAAAGGTGAGTTAATTTCATGAAATGTTTTAGCGAATTATCTCACAAATTCAGTCTGCTCAGTTTTGTTTTGACTCCGTTTGAGCATCCTCTAATATACAAAATTTCTTTTATTCCCGAAAGAACTGGATTTCTAAAAAAAACCATTAAATATGGAATTTTGAGTTGTTTCTACACATGCGGTTATAATGTGAGATCATTTGAACGAGAATTAGTAACATATTAGATTATGAATTGATATTATTTGTTCTAAAACGTTCTGAAAATGTTTCTGTATACCCGATGCTATAACTAGAATCTCCAGCATGAACGTTGACTTTATTATGCAATAATTTCAAAATTTCAATACGTAAATGATTTTCATAATATTATAAACAGGTAAACGATTATATCAAATTTTTTTTTTTTTTAATTATTTTAATGTTTAATCTTTCCGTTCATTTAATCAAATATTTACCTTGAACAGTTTCATTGTTTTCTTCCTCCATTTATTGTCTATATCTTGCAGTTTTTTTCTTTGGGTTTTTCTTCATGGCTACTCCAATATTGCTCTACGCTTGGTTGCACTTTTACGTATCTAGTTCCGCTTTCAGCTTGTCTCGCTAATTCAATTACGAGTCAATCGTGAGTTCGATCCTCACTGGGTGCTGCGGCCTTGTACCTTGTCTATGATGTTCTTAGTAAATCAGCATCTGGTTTTGCCTTAACTCATTGTTGATTAAGATATCTGTCTGATTAATTTCAGTGAATTGCATTTCACTTGTACTCTCTAAATTGATTTTATCTCTTCGAGGTTTTACGCTTATAAAAATATAAATATTTTCACTGTACAAATGATGGTTTATAGATATTTCATAAAATTAGAACAAATTGGAATTGGGCGAATTAGAAAGTTTCATCTTGACACTTTTAACGTATACTTTCTTCATATATAAATACATTCATATAAGAACAAGCAGTGATTTTTTTAAAAATTTGAAATCTCATATTTTGTTGAATTTGGTAGATTTTGAGAATCTCGATCCTGTTCGACTGCTGATGTTTTCAAATCAATTGAGGTCCTTGCTAAAAAAAAATTAATAATAAATGAAAACAAAAATAATGTGCTACGATATAAAAACTATTCTGTCATAGAATAGATTATTTTGAATTAGCTTTTAATTTACCTGGTAATCAAATATTCGGTTTGTCTATAGAACTTTGTAGTGGAAAAAATCGAAAACTAATTAATTCAGAATCGCATAATTCGAGGGTTTACTGCAATTTTTTTTTAAGAAATAGAGAGGTTCATCAATATCTATGATAAACACAATCTTATAATTTTAATTAAACATTCAATTCTACTCCTTATTTGTTCATTTTTCCTTCTGGAAGTAGGCGATCAATCTATCCACAACTTCCTGTCTGTTGTTGCTGTAAGTAGCGTTTGACTTTTTACAATCCCTGTTTTTCACCGCAATAGAAACCATTCAAACAAATACTTTTGGTAGTTCACTCGCCTTTTCTTTCTGATTTTCTTGTCAACTTTATGTCCTTCGACTCTCAAAGATCCCAAGATTTCGTTCCTCACTATGTATACCAGAATGCTATTTCAACTGTCTCTTTATAATTTAAGTCATAACCTCTTTTTATTACTCATTTTCCTCAAAACTTTCACGTTGATCATATGCTCAGTCTTCTAAGAATGTCTGCCCAGTTGGTGTAATGAATAGCCGCTCTGAATGAAAAGTCTGAGAGCCGAGTTCGAATTCTAGTCGTTTTGGTTACATTCATTTATACGCAAACACGCTTGGGAAATGAATAAATCCATCCCGCTATTTATGGATTAAACAGTAGAACTTGTATCCGGAAAATCATTATCATAAAAAATGATAATGCATTATTGGCAGACAAAAAATATTCTTACAATTCAAAAATATATTTGCTCACGAAATAATCAACAAAGGGATGATAAGCCATAAAAAATCAATTAATCACTAGAAGCTTATCCCATTTCCTTCAAGTCTCTTCTCTAGTTGTAAGTAAATTTTCCAGCATTCACAGCCGTGTAGAAGGATAACAGTTCAGTGGTCTTTCTTTTGTTTATGAGGAAATATTTATGTCTTAACGTTTTGCTCAATTTCTGGAAGTCTTCTTCCATTATTCAAATGTTCCTTACAATTTTTGTTGTCCGTTGCTAGACTACAGAAATAATTAAATTCCCGTACTTTTCTTTAGTCTAACGTCTCCGCTTCGTAGCTCACACTAGAAATTGTCTTTTAAGCTGACCACCATAGTTTCTAAATTCTTGCTGTAAATATTATTTTATTCTCACTTTCTTTTCTTTCTTGTCTGGGAGATCTGGTAGTGCTGACTTCAACATAGTGTCAGCTTCATAACTTATGTTATGATTAAGTCTGCCTATAATAATTCCTGCTAGGTCTTGTAGTTGCATTAGGATAGTCTCGATGTAGATTCTAAATAAATTCGGTAAGAAAAAAAGTATTCTTCTCTTACCCGTTTTCTGTTTTGTTTTGTTTTGATTTTTCTTGTATATGTTCAACTCGTTTTCGATCCGCATGCTCAATCTTCTAAGCATGTCTCGATAGAAACACAGATATACTGCTGGTATAATGGATAGCCGCTCTCAATGAGAAGTCTGAGAACCTAGTTCGAATTCCAGTCTTGTTCATTGAATCATTCGTACTCAAAGACTCTTTGGAAATATATGAATCCATCTCCTCCACTAGTTATAGGCTAAACAGTAGAACTGTCAAAATATTCTTAAAACAATATTGACGTGCAAAAATATTCTTAAAATCACAAAATATATCTGATGACTAAATAATCCGCAAAGGGTAGATAAGCCGTTAAAAAAATCAATCTCAAGTAGCTTTTTCCCAGTTGCTTTAAAAAAAGAGGTGTGTCATTACTGTGGAAATAAAATAGAATTTTACTTTTATAAATTTCCATAACAATATATAAATTCGATTTTCATATACATATATATATATATATATATATATATATATATATATATATATATATATATATATATATATATATATAAGTTGTTACATACGAACAACAACTAATCTCTACAAACATGCATATTTGTTTCGATGCCTAAACTTATAAGCATCTCATAAAGTGGTGAACAATGATGGTTATAAATGATTTTATTTAAAAATGCTTCTCATGAAATATCATTTTTTTTTTTACATTTTTAAAAATTTAGAAAGTCATAAGAAGAATTTCCATAAAAGGAAAAGAAAGAAATATATAAAAAAATTTCCATAAAAGATAAAGAAAAAAATAATATATCCAGTTTGGATTTCTTAAATCCACTTACATGCAAATACTATGTTGGCGTGACATACAGACAAGTTACACCTCAGATTATCTGTTAAGTTGGTGCAAAAATAATATCGGTTTTTAACGTTAAAAAATACGTTAAAAATACGTTCAAAAAACGACATTATTTTTGCACCAACCTAATAGATAGAACAAAAACACTTCACAACGTCAATATTTAACAAAGCGCAGTCGTGGAAATAAAATAGAATTCACTTTTACTTTTATAAAATTCCTAAATAATATATAAATTCGATATATATATATATATATATATATATATATATATATATATATATATATATATATATATATATATATATATATATTAAGTTGTTACATACGAACAACAAGTAATCACTACAAGAATGCATATTTGTTTCCATGCCTAACCTTATAAGCATCTCATCAGGTGGTGAACAAAGGTAGTTATAAACGATTTTATTTAAAAATGCTACTTATGAAATATCACTTCTTTTTACATTTTTTTTTAAATTTTGAAAGACATAAGAAGAATTTCCATAAAAGGAAAGGAAAAAAAATATATAAAAATTTCCATGAAGAAAAAAAAATATATGCAGGTTAAAGCAGAAAAAAAGAAGAGGATAAGAATTCAATAAAAGGAAAAAGAAAAATGAAGATAAATAGAAATAGAAAGTGTCAGAAAAGGAAAGGCATAAAAATCATCGTTTCTCCGAAGAAAAGGAAGAAAAAGCAAAGGAAAAGAAATACGAAGAGGAGTAATATATCAAAATAAATTAATACAAAGAAAAGGAAAAGAAAAAGAAAACTTGTTTGTCCGTATGCAACATCTTTATAATAAATAAATATATTTTTTTCTTTTCTTTTATACGTTATCTTTATAGATATAATTTACTTAAATAAATGCTCTGTTGTTTTTTAATTAATTAGTATTAATTACTTTTATGTAAATGTTCGAGAAATTTGGGAGAAAATATTTGCTTCTCCGACTGGAATCTAACCAACAACCCGACTGGAAACTATCATTAGATCCGATGCGATGTTAACCATCCAACGACAAAGAAGCGTCTGATTACCAAAGCCCGATTCTCACGCTCTCGCGATTTACAGACGACTAAGGAAATGAATAAATCCATCCCCCTATTTATGGATTAAACAGTAGAATTTGTATCCGGATAATCATTGTCATAAAAAATGATAATGCAATATTGACAGGCAAAAATATTCTTACAATTCAAAAATATATTACTCGTTTGAAGATTGTGCGAGCGTGAAACATGAATAACAACTACGACGGCGCTTTGTTAAATATTGACGTTGTGAAGTATTTTTGTTCTGTCTAGATAATCTAAGGTGTTAGTTGTCTCTAGGTCATGCCAACGTAGTATTAGGTTGGTGCAAAAATAATCACGTAATAATGTCGTTTTTTGACGTATTTTTAACATCAAAAACGACATTATTATGTCATTATTTTTGCACCAACCTAATATTTGCATGTAAGTGGATATAAGAAATCCAAACTTGAACTCGTTTCTCCTATTTCCAAACATTTTATTCATCATACCACTCATAAATCCAAGTTTACAACACCTGGTATTCACAAGTGTTAATCCCTCTAGGTAGGGACAAGGCTCGATGTTGATTGCGTCCTGGGTATGAGAGTAAACTACATCCGGCAGCAAGGCCTCTGATCAGGAGCGTCGAAGCAACTCTTAATTACTGTTGTTCCACACTGACCTGTAGTGGTAGCACCTGTTAGGATCCCAGCTATGGACAAACAGTGAACAGCCAAAGAAATATCAACAGTATATTTTTTTATAATAAAACGCACATATATTTATAGCATAATAACAATCAATGCAACGCTAAAAATATAAAAGAATATCTTTATAGTAAAATTACCAAGAATACATTTATGATCTATAAAGTATATATCTAAAAAGACATAACATTACCTTGAGAATATAAAATTATGTACAAAATATCTGTAGTTGAAAGCATAAAACATATTTTTTTTAAACAATTCACCCCAAGAAAGGGGGAAGTGTACTAGCACGCAAGGGGGTTACAGATAATTGAGAACAAGAGTAAAGAGGCCTGTTTGGGGAAAGTATACAAAGAAGGACGAGGAAAAAACTCAGGGTTTCAGACGTCGATTGACATTACACTTGAATTTTAGAAGATTATAGACATCAGGGAAGCAAGTAAGGAGAAGAGAGTTACACAGACTGGAAGTGTGAGAGAAGAAACTGTTTGTGTAGAAGATACGGTTACATTTAACCGTTTTGACAGTGAAAGCGTGGGATCGAGATGCTAGTCTGGTAGCTTGCCTGAATTCATGAAGTCTGGGAACCAGCGAAAGTAGCTCGTCGGAACTGTTGCCGTGAAGTTATTTGTAAAAAAGACAGAGAGAAGCCACGACAGGTCTATGGGAAAGCGATTGTAGACTAGATGCCAGATCAGGACCTATCATATTGCATATTCGTCTCTGGATTTTGGAAATGCAATCGAGCACATCACAGTCTTGGGAGGATGGAGAGCGATAGAGATAGAAGAGATAGCTTATAGATTTGAGAAGATATAGACGGAATATTTAGATTTTGGTATTAAATAAGACAAAGAGGTTGATAAACAAATTCAACCAATCACCAAATCGACGTTGCTTAATCTTGCAAGAACCGGTATTTCATCGGTTTATGGCCGTAATCGGATGAAGGTAAAAATAGCAGCAAAGATGATGAAAATATTCTGTCTATAATTAATGTACATGAGGATGAAACTTCATCGCAGAAATTCAACGGGGAGTTTATGTCTTACTAATAGGTATGAGTTATTATTATCTCGTGTTAGAAGAACCCGATTCATACTTCAGTTTGTTAATTGCCTTGCAGACTGTGTGTTCAATCCTCACTGAGTGGCCTATGACTAAGGCACCGTGTCCAGCTTCAGTGAAGCAAGAAACGTCTCAATTAACATCAGTGACTTGGATATTGATTAAATGCTAATATTCTGAAATTATTTTTCTCCGGATTTCTTTCATCCCTTTTGATTTACAATGGTTGGATAGACAAGGCACTTCTGATCTGTGAACTCATTGACATTAATACTTTAAAGGATGGAACTGGTTTTCTTAAACACGAAAAGCTTATGCTATTTCACCCACCCATGTACAAGCAACACAATAAATATGTGTTCGATAAAATTAAGTATTTAACAAGAAAAACCTTTCTCGAAGAAAGTCAAAATTCCTCTCAGTTACTTGCAATTTCAGAAACGGAAGGCCATAAGCTATAACAGGTAAAATGCCTAAAAATTCCAAATGTTACCATAGTGATAAACGGAAGCTATAACAGGTAAAATCCCTACAAATTTCAAATGTTATCATAGTGAGATGTAACAAGCAAACTACAGCAATCTTTATGAAATATCCTGAAGTCTGAAGTCCAAAATTAATATCCACTTTGCCAGTTGCAAGCTAGAAAATACGTCGTGCTAGTGTTAAGGATAAGAACTATTTTATGCCTGTCCACTGTTGCCCTGGCGGTCAATACAGGGCTAGCCCATAGGTCACTTCTCGAACCTACCCTGTTTCTGATTTACATAAATCATCTACCTAAGAATGTACTCAGATCATTTGTAAACATCTATGCCGATGATATACAGGAGCATCTCAATAACTCTCTTCCGATGTAGCACTAACTTCTCAGTAGGGAAAAATGACTGGTTGCATTCAATGCCGCTAAATCCAAACTGGTTTCATTCCATCACTACAGATCGGATCCTGAACTGCCAGCAGTCATCATGAACGGACGTCCACTAGCGGAGAAAATATTAGATCTCAAACACATGCCCGACCTCAAGTGGAACTCTTATATACGATCAATCGTTAATATATGCAGGTAAAATGATCGGCTCCCTCTAGCAATTCAGTAAGGACCTGACTCCTCATGCTATCCAAGATAGGAGCCAAATCAGACCGAAAATGAAATACTGTTGTCATGTTTAGGTGGGAGCTATCCAGACCTCACTTTCTAGTCTTGATAGAGTTCAAAAGCATACTCGAGTCCTTGTTGGAGAAGAATTATTTTCTACCCTCCAACTTCTCTCCTTCACAGACGGCATGCGGCGAGTCTCTCACTACTTACATGGAAAGTGCACGGGTGATCTACATTCCTTGATTCCGTCAGGTCTAACCTTCCAGCTAAGACCCGATATGCCACTTGCATTGTAGAAAATATCTCACATCCATTCCATTGTATCGTATTCCATTGGCGAGAAGTAAGTTCCACAGCTTCTTCCTGCAAACCACTGCTCTGGAGAACAGACACCCAAGACGATGTTTCCCGGATCACTACAATCTTAATCTGTCTAAGTATAGATTTAATCATTATCTTCCTCTCCATATAAACTGCCTCTGAACGTAACCATCTACCACGAGTGGCTTCCTGGCCTTGTAGAGGGGGAAACATACTGTAAAAAAATGAGGTGGAACTCTTCAGGACATATGTGACATTAGCTATACACATTTTTTTTTCTTTTTTACTTTTAATATCTTCTTTGCGAGTCGTAAGGGATAAAAAGCGTCTTAAAATCGATTTTACGGATTAGGAGATACGTTTAGTAAATTCATTGTTTGGATTTGTTAAAACAATGCGTATAATTACAAAGCTGAATTGGCAGATACCATTTAAGAATGACGAAGTTCGTTTAAGTTCCTGGAAGTCTCCTATGAAAATCCGATAAGGGCATCTTTGAAGACTGGTGTCCCGTATCAAAAGATATGTTTTCAAATGTAACGGTAGCGGATAAAGTAAATGGTGAGTTTCAGATGGAGTTTAGATGACAGCTCAGGCTTAAAATGATTTTTACAACGCTCCCCTGGAACCATGAGTCAATGAAAAGCTGAAATCATTAAGAAAAATGATCATTATGCACGACAAAGCTCTATTACATTCAGCAAAGCAAACTAATGACTATTGCAATAAACACACTTGATTGATAAAATGACCCTCTTTTACCCCTGACCTCCCCCTCCTTCTACTTCTTTATGTGCCGTCTTTCGTCGGGACGTAGGCGAGCATGGCTCTCCACAATTTCCAATACTTTGTAACTTTTAATGAATTATGTCTTTTTCTTATTTCTCAAAATTTTTTTACAGCCATCCATTTACTCGGTCTCACTAAGTATCTTATGCACTCTTCTCCTCTGATGTTTTTGCTTTCGTTCCGTCCCGTAAATATCAGACTGCCCAAGCCCCCTTCCCTCATTAGGTTCCCTAGAAATTTCAAGTCTCTTCTCGATGTTAGGCATAAGTTTCATTTCTCTTTTTCTATTTTCTCCAAAACTTCGTTTTTGTTCAACTATTCTGTCCATGGTATCCCCAGCATCCTCTTGTACAACTACATTTCTTTTGCTTCAGCATTCTCTGTCGTATAGGAGGACATATATTTGTCCACAGCTAGCTACGTTTATGTATCGTATTTGCAATGTGACTTGTCATTTGGAGTGTTGGATGTATGACTTTAGCACGCTTAAAGTCTTCTGGAGCATTTTCAAATGAAAATTTTTCATTGGTGGATTAACTTTGCAATATTAGTCGGAATGTTTTGCCGTATGTGTCATATGAAAAAGAATCAGCTGTTCTTAGAATTGGCCCAAATCTATTTTGATACAAACCAGAATCTGGAGTATCAAATATATAGCTTGTGATATCTATTAAATGCTTTCATATTTATTTTTAAGATATAGGTAGGGATATTTATATACCGGCATTATCTGATGTAATCTACATAGAAAGCTTCAATAAAATATGAAGGCTTTGTTTCTTTCATTTTTCGTATTTTCTGTATTATTTTTTTCCAGAAAATAGTATTATTTAAACAAAAAATATTACAAAAATTAGAAATAATATATATATATATATATATATATATATATATATATATATATATATATATATATATATATATATATATATGTACTATTACAAATGATATTATGTAGTAAGTCAATGTTTTCACAGAAAACTTGGCAATAACAACCGATTTTGTAAAATGTTCCGGATATATTTATATGCGCTGTATATTGTGTTGGTTTCACCTTACATTATTTATCATTAAGAAACATTGATAACAGCTTGTTACGAATGTGTCAGGTTGCATAACTCAATATTCTACGAAAGTGAATTAAATATAATTTTATTATTTTACGTAATAATATGGACGTCTTCACATTCTGTATAATCTTTATCATTCTTTCAGATGTTGATTATCTTATTTTTTTCTATTGCTTTTTATTTAATTTCTATTCATTCTAGAAAGGGTGTGAACTTGAGTACTTTTTTTAATATTCTCAATTTGGACAGCTAGGGTTTTGCCTTTTTGTAAAATAATTGATTTCCTGTATCATAATTCGATAAACCTTTGTTAAAAATAATGAAGTCTTTCATTCAGTTTATTTTTTTTTACAAAAATATCACCCCAAAAAGAGATTTCTAAAATCGTATATAAGTGTCGTAGTACTATAATTTTCTGAAGCTTTCTTGAACGTTCTGGAACCTCCTAGAACTTTCTGGTATATTATAGAATTTTAGGAATCCTTCGAGAACTTGTTTTTGTTACGTGTAAGTTTGTAAGTTGGACTATAGCTATAAAATGTTAAATGCGTTAAAAATACATATGTACTATCCAATTAAATCATTAGCAAATTAAACATAAAGCTTCTAAAATATTTGTTTTTTTATTTTGCGTATGTGGTAAAATTTCGGTTAGAAAAACTAAAATTAATTTTTTTTTTCATTTTATTTGATATATTTACTGGTACTGAAGCCTGTTTATTATGGCGACTTAGAAAAACATTTTGGCAAAAGAAGTCTTAGTAATATTTGCAGAATGACAAATATTTTCGAATGTGATTATAACCATCAACTGTATGACTATTGATCGTGATTTTTGTCATGCAGAATACATGGCCTATTTATTCTCTGTATTTGACAATCAAATAATATGATAAATTTGTTAATTGTAATACAAAGATAAAAAAAAATTACCCCTTCTCAAACTAGCCCCTTTTAAGTTTTGTTAGTTGATTATTAACATGAAATAACCAAAGTGAAAGTCAAATATCTGGCCTCTCCAATTTAGCTCTACATTCATCGTTAAAAATAACTTTTGAGTAATCAATTTCCATGTTTTATTTTGTTTTATTTTGTTTTATTTCATCGGTGTCATTGTTATTTCCTTTAGGTGATTTCGAAATTTTACCAATGTTCATCATATTGTGCATGATCTTTGCAGCATCTGTTCGCAACACAACCCATCCCCTAGAACAGTGACAGGTGATGGTAGTTTCAGTGCGCAGTGTCGTAAAGATATCCGTGGGTTCAACACAGATCCCAATTATTCCACTTGTTCGGCTTTCCGTACCAAGAAACCCGCTGTTTTTAAATTCTTATGGTGAAACTCAGCTCCATCAATCATACCAGGTATTTTCCATTTCTTACACTATTATTAAAGCTTGTTAATTCTGACAATATCTCTGAAATATATGTAGGAATGTCAAAATCCTGAGCATGTTTCATAACAGATAATTATGTATATATATATATATATATATATATATATATATATATATATATATATATATATATATATATATGTATATATATCTGTATGTATTATACAGAAAAAACTTCCCTAATTACCTCATGTGGGTATAGTCTATTTCAAACCGGCACAATCTTATACCAGTCGTCTTCAGCTATAGACTGACTGTCTCAGAATCAGGTATTTTTTTCAAATTCAAAATTACTTGAGATAATTCAGGATCTTTTGCTGTATAATATATATGCTCTGTTATAAAAGATTGAGCTCTCTGTGGATCAGTCTCAATATCTGAGATTACTAGGAGCCACCTGGATTATATACCATCGGATCTATTAACTGTACAATATATATATACATATATATATATATATATATATATATATATATATATATAGCCGCGTGACTATTTTTCTGACTATGAGACACGGGTTCGAATCTCACTACAGTTGATTAACAGGAAAAAGTCTTCCCGATGTTATTGGTCTGGTTTGGAAAGTGTCTGAAAACCGTACAACGAGTTGTCCTAAGCCTTGTGAAAATTGGCCAGACGGAATACTTGGGGGATCTAAGATAGCTGTGCTAGCCCTAAGACACAAGTCATCGTGACAGAGGGTTTGAATGCGCTGGCCTTGTTCGGATTGTTGATCACGCTAGAGCAATATAAAACACAGGCGGGCTCTGTGGGTGTTGGACAATTGTGCCTGAGCGAACGTCTGAATTAGGGATTGGCTAACCGCACTTGTAGACGGGTATCCTCGAATACGAGTGCCCAGGTATTATATATATATATATATATATATATATATATATATATATATATATATATATATATATATATAGAGAGAGAGAGAGAGAGAGAGAGATAGATAGATAGATAGATAGATAGATAGATAGATAGATAGATAGATAGATAGATTTCTTGTTTTCGTCTTCGGGTTGGCGAATCAGGTGGATTCAGACAATTTAAAATTAGTCTCCGAGAAAGCCAATTTCTTTTCACACTGATTCTTTTATATTAAAAATTTCCTAAAAAAATAATAGGATTTTCTTATAGATTTATCACATAATAGAAAAGGCAACGTTGCAACTCTCTTTCTCATACTGCATCACAATTATAAATGAATTTTTTAGCGACGCAGGAGTAACAAGAATGCTGATATTGATAATTTGTTATTTTCACAAGGGCGCAGACCTAGGAAACAAAATAATATCTTCTCGGTTAATTAACGAAATACACATTTACTGTGAAGTCTGTCAATAAAATTGGTTATTTACTGATGAAACTCATTGGTATAATAGTATGAAGGATGCCGCGGTTTCATATATTCCTATCCAGAATAAATAACCATTTCCCAATCATTTTCCAACAATATAGCTCGTCCTTGACCAAGACTCCGCGCGGAAATTTTACAGGTAGCTTTGCAGGAATTTAAATAAAATATCGAAAAGAAATTCAGTGGCAACAAAGGCAACAAGATTGTGACCGTTTTGGTGACAATGTCATTTAACTTGATGATAAATTAATCTTGGAATATAGTCTACCATTTAAAAAGTAAAAGAGATGGTGCCAGAAGACTTTTTAATAGAAAATGACTACAAGCCTGAAGAACTTTTGGATTTTTAAAACATTTTCTTCAACACACACATGAGCATAAAGTAGTTTTTGAAACTATCTTAGGCGGTGAAACAATTAAATTCTAGTGATTGGCTCGTTTTTTTTTTTTGTTTTTTTCTTGGTGTGCTAATTGGAAATAAAAGATAATCATAAATTTTCCAAAAGGACAGTAACTATCAGAATGAAAGGACTGACCTTGCTATGTCCCCACCGATAATTTTCTGCTACAGTTGTTTTTTTCTAACGCAAGCCTATTTCAATCTACATTTCAACTATTACTAAACCACTTTTAAATTAAAGAGAATATACCAACAAAAGGCTTCAAAAGGGAAACTGAACTCGCTGAAGAGCTGAGATTAAATTAATAAGTTTATGGGATGAACGCAACATATCACATGAGACGACACTCAAATCAGTGCATGAGGCTCTTCAATATAACTCTGGTATAGCTCTGGTATTGATGGAATCTCTTTTCTTACGGTTGGTAAATTCACAAACACGCTCCAGTTATACCACGGAAAATTCAAGCCGAATAGGGGAAATCATTTCTTAAAGATTGCTTCCATACAGAGGTCCACTTGCGCAAAGGCTTAAGCTGTCCACAAATATGCAGGTTCACTTGAAAAATTATCAACGTTGCTGGATTATTTTCAACTCGTATTTTTAAGCCGGACAATGACAAGTTGCTTCAATATAACATCGGCCCTTTTTTTTTTTTTTTTTTTTTTTTTTTTTGCTACAAACAAGTTGATAATGCCACTAAAACGCAAAGGGTACTGAAAGTGAAAGAGAATGAGTTTTAGTGAGGAGAAATATCAATAAAAGAACAGCATTCAGAAGACAAAATGGCGATTAAATCTTTGAAGATCTGAGGTGGCTGGGAAACAAAGAACATGGAATAGAGTTATACAAAAGAAAAGAAATTGCCGTCACAAAGGTATTTGAATGGTTGGCAATTTCAAAACAGTGATAATGAGTTATGTGCTGTCAAAATATATCAACATTCAAAAGTTAATTGTGGTTTCGAGAATATGTTATTCCTGTTGCGATGTATTATGTGGAAATCAATCGCCTGCTAACTACATTTCAATTTTAATTACATGTATAAAAATCTTTCAGCACTGGACAATACGGCTTAATCTATATAATACCCTGCGAAATTGTTAACGTCACATTAAATATTTGGAGTGCTATCGCAGACGGTTAAGCTGAAAATTAGCTCACCATTATTGCTCCTTTCATAATTAAGTATCTTTGTAGTAAAATAGATTTGACCTCTTGAATGCTACTATCACATCTGGGTCAGAGACTATGAGCCATATAATTTCAAGTGATCTTTTGTTTGACATCACACATATTCAGATGAATGTCAGACTCGGTCCCTTTTTTGTGTTTTTGGCAGAATACCTGTGTTACATTTTCCTTTTAATTTTAAATATATCTGGAAAACTACTGAATAAAGTCTGTATCCGTTTTACCTCCATATATATATATATATATATATATATATATATATATATAATAAGCTCGTAATTACGATCCAATTCATCAGACTTAGAAATCCAAAATTTTCGAATTTGTAGGTCTGATGAAATGGACCGTAATTACGATTCCAATGTAATAATTTATAACCATGAAATATTAGTGTTTGAGCCCTTTATATTATATTTTTGCTCTATCCCTGGATTCTGTCCTTTTCGATATATATATATATACATATATATATATATATATATATATATATATGTGTGTGTATGTATTTGGAATATATATATATATATATATATATATATATATATATATATATATATATATATATATATATATATGTGTGTGTGTATTTGGAAATATATATATATATATATATATATATATATATATATATATATCAATGAATGCTCCCTTTTCTGTAAGGTCTCCCTTTCTTCTCATTAATCGGCATTAAACCCCAGAATAATACATGATATCCAATGCTGATTTTTAAGTAAGCCCAAAAGATTGAAGGAAGAAAATATTTATCCTTTATATTCTTTTTCTAATTTTCTCTTAGCGGGACGAACCTGAATGAAGCTGGTATCTACGAAGAGAGAGATTTGGTATTATTGATTTCTCAACGATTTAGAATCTTTTTCCGATGAAACTATTTTTTTTTCATTCGTTAAACCGTTTTGCTCGTGTTGCTTATAGAGAAAAATGATTTCCTAGAATTCGTTTTCCTTTTATGCTTGACTTCTCTCTAAATATTCGGACGAAACATGCAAGTTTTAGAATGCAATATTCTCTAACGACTTCAAGTTATTTTTTGGCTGGCACCAATCATTCCCTTGACAAGCAATTACACTGGCAAAAGACATCAGCGTGGAGCTAATTTTACGGCAAGTTAACTTATTTCCGTGGTGCCCAAAGGCTGTCTGACAGCGTCTCCATCTGTATGATGCTATCCAGAGCGGGAAAAAAGATTGGATCAACAGCGAGTAACTTCCCCGTTCCATCTATCATTACAGTGCGCATATTCCTAAAATAACTCCCGCAGCCAGCTGCGCCTTTTCAAGGGAGATAATCAGAGAGAACAGCTTGACCCGTGAATACCATTTGAGCGCCTACATTCTTTATCATTTACGTTAGGCATTCCTCAGGAGGGCGAGAGACAAAGGAACTTAGGAAGATAATCGAAAATCAGGTGATCTCCCTTTCGGCTCAGGTGCAAATAGATATTGATTTTCTCACGTCGGCTTTGTTTGTCAGCACCTTATTTTTATTTTCTTTCGACCTCGAGCCGCCTGCCGACCAACAGGGATGATCCGTCATTTCTTCTTCCTTACAGCGTAATCGTTCATCGAAGTGAAGATGAGCGTTATCGCTTGTTACTGAGAGAGTTGATGAACAATCTGAAAATATATCAATCCCGTACCCTTAAATCATTCAGAATTTAGAGAAATGCGTCATTTGCAACGCAAAGAGATTTTAGTTTGTTTTTACTTTTTATTGAACGTAAAGAAGTATGGTGTTTGAGGACTGTTTGAACCTAAATCTATTCCTAGATAAAATTAAGATTTAATAGGAAAAAACAAAAAAACAGCGAAATATGCAGAAGATAACATTTTTCCCCTCTCGTTGAATATTTCTTGCTGCTAAAATAAAAGCAATAGTCAGATATATTGTTGGATATTTACATTAACAAAAATATGAACTATTGACAAGTGAGATAACATTATATACATTAACTGTTAATTACATAAACCTTTCCTTTGATCTGTTTTCACTCGTCTCTTTTAAGTCATAGTGGTCTATCTCTGGCGATACTTAATAATGTTTAGTAAAATTACGTATAGAGATCATTAGCATTTTAAAATAAATATAATACGATTCTATACATAGAAATTGATTTGACGTCGAGCGAAGGCATTGGAAGACGCCATATAATAATGACTTATTGTTGTCAGGACCCACTCGCATCCGAGCATTGGGATTGTCATCTGCTCTTCTTTTTACCTTTCTCTCCCCTATTGTCTCTATCGTCTGAGAATCAAAGAGAGTTTGACGAGGCCATTTGCGTGAATTTTATTTTAAGGGACAATTCTGCGCAACGGAGAATCCCATACACTTGGCTAGATGTACCTTCCTCGCAGCTCAAAGTGCATTGAGAAAGAAGACATTCTGGTAAACCTGGTTGCATCGGGCTGTAGGATGATTGGTCTCTTTTGTTCCGCCTTGGTTACACCAGACTGACGACTAGCACTGCCCTCATCCGCGCCTTTAGCCGCTGAGATCCTGTAAATCTTTGCTTATTCTGTTGTTGGGATATTTTTTTAAGCGTTTCACCCCAAGCAAGGCGGGAAGCCACTAGGACTCAATGGGTTACAGAAAATTTGGAGCAAGATCAGATAGGAGTGATAGAAGAAAGGATGAGGAGAAGGGTAGTGGATAGATCAAGGCAACTGGAGATGTCGATTGACATTACATTTGAATTGCTGGAGATTATAGCTCTCAGAGAAACTAGAATAGGGAAGGGAGTTCCACAGGCGAGAGGTGCGAGACATGAAGTTATTGGAGTAGTAGAGACGCCTACATTTAGGAGTTTCGACAGTGAAGGGGTGAGAGCGGGATGCCAGCCTCGTAGGGCGATTGAACTCATGAAGTCTGGGAACCAGCGAATGCTGCGCCTCGGAGCAATTGCCATGAAAGTATTTGTAAAACAGACAGAGAGAGGCGACGGCGCGTCTGTGACAAAGTGACTGTAGACGAGATGCCAGAGCAGGGCCAATTATATTGCATATCCGCCTCTGGACCCTATCAAGAGCCCCAAGGCCAACAGAAGGGACTCCAGGCCATATATTGCGTGGGTGGTCGTTTTCATTCTTGTCATTCCTCTTCTCACTTACCGCCATGGGTGGCACTACAACATTTGGAATTCCAGACGGCTTTGCTCTTGAGATCACTGGGACAATTATGCCCTCTACCATGACAAAGGATCAACCATATATATTTTACATTGGATGTCGGAGTAAAAAGTTCGTTATAAAATGTACCACTTTCACTTATTATTACTTTTATGACCATAATAGAAACGAATCAATAAATACGAAAGTATGAAATTAATAAAAGTATAAAATTAATAAAATTATCATTAAATATGTGTGAATATTGTTTTTATTATTGTTGTTTCTAAAAATAAATATTTGGGAGATAATTAATAAAGAAAGATATTCAAAAAACAAAATAAAAAAAAACGTGATGACTCGAAATATTTGATAAAATTTAATTATCTCAAATAAAACATTTAAATAAGCAATAATATTAATTTAAAAAGCCATTTTTCATGTTTTAATGACAAATTAGAAAGTAATATTATTATTAATAATAATAATAATTAAAAGTAAACTTCATTAATTCTCAAAAATGCAATAAACATGTTTAAATGACTCCATAATTTCAGTATCATTTAATCATAATCTAAGACAATTTAAAACGAAAAGCAGTCGTGTATACAATCACTGTCTTACTACAAAGTATGGTTTGGTTTACGACATAGTATGCTGTAGGTTCTGAGGTAAGTATATTTTACGGAGAGGTTTTGCTAGCCTCGTGTTTAATTTGTTCGATATGCTACAGGCTAATCCGAAAGTCTTGTCGCCCTATACCAAAAATGAAATGCGAACAATAGAAGGACAAGTAATAGAATAATACAAAGCACAGGTACTAGATTCCGTTTATTCATTTTCACTGATGCTGCCACACATCGAGAAGGTCTGTATGAAGGCCATCATTTTCGTGGCATAAAAATGATGCGGTTCCATGTTCTTGGTGATATTTTATGTCGTTGGGCTTTCATTGATTGCTGCAAAGGCTCTCCGAACGGCGTCCTTCAACTGAATGGAATTCTGGCATCATTCTTTTAAAACTCTTTCCTTTATAATACATAAATGTGCGTTTTTATGTTATGTAGGGACGACAAGATTTCAGACCAGCCTGACTTATCGACAGAAGCTAGTTTCCACTCTGCCAAGCTAAAAATTCTGCTGGGTGGGAAGTGATATATTTATCCCATTTGAAGGATATTTTGGGGAAAGCAAACGCCTCAGATGGCATTTGAATTGCATACGCTACTCTAACTTTCTTGGAAGACAGCCACTACGCTACGCACATAGCCATATGTAAAGAAAGAGGATTCTTTATATCCATATAAATATATATATTGTTCGAAAACTGTCTGCATGGGAAACATCAATGAAATAATCATAATCGGTGCTTGAGGAGATTGTTCTGGTTCAGTAATTCTTTATGTGTGTGCTCAAATACGGCCCACTTCATCGAAGCAGAACAAAATCTGTAGAATATATTCTTGAATGAAGCTTTAACAGTTACGCGGAAATCACCTTTAGACCCACACAACATATCAGTTTTTTTTTTGTTTTTTTTTTTTTTATGCGGAATCTTTGAGATGAGGAATCGTCATTATTAGATGCATTATATTTACAGCATCAAATTTGACTGTTATTCTCTCAACCTTTCTACCTACCAGCTTTCTGTAGGTGCCTTCAACTAGAGTCATGAGGTCTAGTCGATTAAATAGTTGGATGAAACATTTCTGATTGTTGGAAGTTTTGTCCAAGTGTTTGATCGTGGAAAGAACGGACAAACCACACAAACACGAATTCATTTCTAACCGACGAATAAAGGTTCCAGTTCCAAATTCCGATAGGTTTACTGAAAACAATGTCAAATATCTGAAGAAGACCGAAGGGGAAGATTGTCGAAATGTTGTGAGTATAATAACGAAGAAAAGAATGCAAGTTCGAATTACAATTTCTATAATATTATCAATACGTTTCGTATCGGACAATCTAAACTTCTTCGTGTTTATTTTATTTTATTTTATTCATACCATAGTTCATTTACTGCAACGTCCAGGAACCGCGCAAGAGGTTTACGGAATGAGGTTGTTGTTGCGAAGAAGTGCATATTATGAGGATATGTGGGACAAATAGCGGTTGAGCTCAGATTTGAAATGAGTAATATTGTGGTGCTCAGGTAGCATCCTCACCCCAAAGAATGCATTTTGATTGATTCATTTTTCAGCAGTCATCATTCATAAGAAAAGACGACAAAATACTTATTTACAGGTCATTGGCACTGATCATTTATATTGCTTCTTGATCACACTTAACATACAGTAGCATTTGTTTACCCAGGTGATTTTTCTTTAATCAATTCTCACAGGAATCAAGGCGATAATCGTACTAAAACAGAAAGGGGGCTACTGCAAGTTAGAGAAAACTGAAAGGACGTTAAAGTGAAACGGAAACCCAATCCTAAACAAGGATACAAGGGGTAGGGGTGTGAGCCGAACGATAATCGAACCTTATATAAGGGAGATGCTCTACACTCCCATTCAAACTGAATTAATTATGATATTTCAAATCGGAAGCGAAGAGACAAACTGAATTCTAATGGGGATGTAACATTTTGTTTGTTTGTTTGTTTGGGTTTTATGGCATATCAACCACTGTGGGTTATTTAATGCCAAATCCAGTTTATATGAATTTTAAATGCCTATTTTGTATGGAATAAAAAACGTATAGCTGGCAACATTATTGTTTCAAAAAAAACGTATAGCTGGCAACATTATTGTTTCAAAAAAAAACGTATAGCTGGCAACATTATTGTTTCAAAAAAAACGTATAGCTGGCAACATTATTGTTTCAGAAAAACGTATAGCTGGCAACATTATTGTTTCAAAAAAAACGTATAGCTGGCAACATTATTGTTTCAAAAAAAACGTATAGCTGGCAACATTATTGTTTCAAAAAAAACGTATAGCTGGCAACATTATTGTTTCAAAAAAAAGTATAGCTGGCAACATTATTGTTTAAAAAAAAACGTATAGCTGGCAACATTATTGTTTCAAAAAAAAAACATATAGCTGGCAACATTATTGTTTCAAAAAAAAGCGTATAGCTGGCAACATTATTGTTTCAAAAAAAATGTATACCTGGCAACATTATTGTTTCAAAAAAAAAACGTATAGCTGGCAACATTATTGTTTAAAAAAAACGTATAGCTGGCAACATTATTGTTTCAAAAAAAACGTATAGCTGGCAACATTATTGTTTCAAAAAAACGTATAGCTGGCAACATTATTGTTTAAAAAAAAACGTATAGCTGGCAACATTATTGTTTCAAAAAAAAACATAGAGCTGGCAACATTATTGTTTAAAAAAAAACGTATAGCTGGCAACATTATTGTTTCAAAAAAAATGTATACCTGGCAACATTATTGTTTCAAAAAAAAAACGTATAGCTGGCAACATTATTGTTTAAAAAAAACGTATAGCTGGCAACATTATTGTTTAAGAAAAAAAAACGTATAGCTGGCAACATTATTGTTTAAAAAAAAACGTATAGCTGGCAACATTATTGTTTCAAAAACGTATAGCTGGCAACATTATTGTTTCAAAAACGTATAGCTGGCAACATTATTTTTCTGAAAACATTATCTGAGACCTTGCTGTTGGATGCAGTTTATCGCCATACCCAGGACGCGGATGTAGTTTACCGTCATACCCAGGACGCGGATGTAGTTTACCGTCATACCCAGGACGCGGATGTAGTTTACCGTCATACCCAGGACGTGGGCATGTAACAGGGCTTGCGTATAGTAATCCTATTCAAAGTGCGTTATTGCAATGAAGAAAGAAAGAGGGTGAATGTATATACCTAAGTTTATAAAGATTCCTATGTAATGACGAATGAGAGAGTGTGTGTTTCTATGGCCGAGTCGTCACAACGTTCGCTTCCTGACCATGAGACCCGGGTTCGAATCTCACCATGGTCGACTTCTGAGGAAGGAAACTTCCTGATGTTATCGATCTGGAGGTAGGGGACGTTACCAGCGTGCGGCACCTTTGGATAGAGCCTGATCCAATCCTTGTAAATGAAATTGGGTAGACGGAACACTTGGGGCCGTCGACAACTGTGTTAGCACGAAGTAATCGTGACCGAGCGTTTGAATGTGCTGGTGTCGTTCATATTGTTGAAAATTCTAGATAACACGCTGTCCCCCACAAACTGTAACTAAGGTCTGCTCAGAATAGTTGCAGTATAAACCACAGGTTGGCTCTGTGGATGTTGATCCAACACAAATATGCCTGAGCGAGAGTCTGCAATAAGGATTGGCTAGCCGCTGTAGTAGGCGGGTATCCTTGAGTACGAGTATTATTATTATATAAATATTTATATGTAATGCAGAAAATGAGAACGTGTGTTTATGCTAATTTTTATAAAGATTTATATGCAATGAAGAAATAGAGTTTGTATGCTTATGTATAAGGATTTATACGTAATGAAGAAATATAGTTCATATGTTTTTGTGTATAAAGATTTATAGTTAATGAAGAGAGAGAGAGAATGTTTATATGCTTATGTCTATACAACTATATATGTAATGAACAAAGAGAGAGCTTGCTTATGTGTATAAAGATTTTTCACAAGAAAACATAAACATCCTTAAAGATACAATGTTTATAATTCATGAAATCAAATTCAGGTTCCTTTCTTGAAAACATGACGATTAAAAGAAAAACATAAACTTTGACGACAAAGGGTAGTTTTTAAGCTTATTGGAAGACTTGTATTCGGCCTTTGTTTAAGGGTACACACAAAGCGTACGTTGCTGATATAAAATTGAATTGGCTCACTGTGATTGCTTTGTATTTTAAGATCAACTCGTTTGATCATAGATAAATACGCCATCACAGAAGCGGAATGGTTTTTGGTCATGTTTTATAATCAATCTCTTCGACCTCAATTACAATACAGTATCGGTATTGACTTAGCAAAATATAAAAAACCATAATCATGTAAATATGAGTAATAATAAAAATGGCTCAGCTCAAAATCTCAAAGCTAAACGTAATAATTCGATTAATACTAAATAGGCAAAAACACATAGCAGAATAAACTTGGAGAAGGAGGCTATGGCAAAAAACTTAGGGATTCGATTTGTCTTACCACAAGACCATTGATTGCATAAAATGTTAAGGCTCCATAAACAATCTCCTGAAGCAAAATAGGTTGATTTCGTTTCCTTACTTATTTATTATTAATCCCTACAAATTAATTTCCAGAACAATCTCCTTGCCGATAAAAGAAAGACTTGAAACGGCATCGATTTCTTTCAAGCGTAGAATACCAGGGACAGATTCTGCGATTTATCTGCAATGCTTACGGAAAATACTAACTACAAGGAAAGTTATACTTGCAATCAGAGAGCGATGAAATATCTAGGAAACATAATGGGGAAAGGTGGTGTAGATAATTTGACACACACAGGAAATGCTGAAATCAAGAGAAGCGGAGGTAACAGCGAGTAACATACTTCACGCTGATGGATGGTAGGAAAGGGGAAAAGAAGGATTGCGAATGGTCAAACATACAGGAAATTGTGGAGAACTAGGGTGACACTCGTTATGAAGAAATAGAGAACGCAAAAGAAGAATGTATAATTGATAGAATCAAATATGGTTACACTTACTCTTTATAATATATAGTTGCAATAAAAACTAATAAATGTTCTAGACATTCACATCATGAATGTGTTTTTCGTCACCAATGGAGGTTACCGTTCGAACCGAGCAAACAGCAAAGATTCGAATGGAGAATTCGAACGTACCTTTCTGATTTTGTCAGTAATCCCCAAAAAATAAATAGCATAAAATAAGAAAAATGCACGGTAAACTTCATTGGTTTGGTTTGTCTTGTTTTACTGCATATCAACCTCAGGGGATTATTTAATGCCAACAAGATTTTTACTGCTGGTAATATGTTTTTTTTTCAAAAATGTATTCCTGGTAATATTTTTTTTCCAAAAATGTATTGCTGGTAATAATGTATTGCTTGTAATAATATTTTCTTCAAAACTTCTTTGCTGGTAGTAAAACCTTTTTTACACTTTCAAAGGGGTAACTACTTGCCCATAATTAGGACTCAGGCAGGTTCTACCACCATGCGTCAGGGTGGCCCTGGGAACAGCAGCAATTAAGAGGTGGTTGCACGCTCCTCAAATCTCATGATGTGAGGCCTTGCTGTTGGATGTAGTTTATCGTCTTACCCAGGACGAGGATGTAGTTTATCGTCTTACCCAGGAAGCGCAAACTGTTTGGACATATTCTGAGACTAAATGAGGGAAGTTTACACAATTTCTGAAGATGATAAATCCAGCTGATTTTTTCAAATCATTCCTCCCCCAAGCAAGGCAATAAAGACAATAAGACACAACCATTTAAAGGTTGTCAGAAAAAAAATGAGCATAAACTACTAAGAAGAGCGGACAATAAAAATAAGAATTAAGGAAGCAGGTGATAATGATTGACACTGCATTTAATATCTGAAGATCAAAGTTGACAGGGAAGCAAGAAGCCGGAAGATTTAAGTGTGTCTTTAAGTAGAAACAGTTCTTTTGATGATGTTAATAAATTCAAATAGCTGGAGATAAAGTCTCTTCGAAAAATATGTAACGAGGGCGAGCTATGTAAAAATGATTTAAATTTCCCCCGTTAAGAGCATTATCATATCCGTGATATAATAACGCCATAATTCACGGAATGGCTGAAAGGAAAATTAAAAGGAAAAAGCTGAAAGTATAAGGAATGACAAACATGCTTTGTTCTCAGGGAGACTTTTATAATGTTGCGTCGTATATATATATATATATATATATATATATATATATATATATATATATATATATATATATGTGTGTGTGTGTGTGTGTGCGTATATATATATATATATATATATATATATATATATATATACTTTTATATCACCAGTCATACACAAAACTATTTATGCATATATACACATGCCCCACGCAGAGAAATGACATCAGAGTAAAGCAAAGTGTAAGCAAAACAAAAGGAAGTTAGGTTCTGCTTATACGTTTTTTTATGGATTCACTTACTTGAGGAAATGCTATGCTCTTTAATTAAACAGTATTAATTACATTTACCGGTATGAATGTTGGAGAAAATTCCTAGAAAATTTGAGTACTTCAACAGGAAACGAACCTGTATCCTATACCGTAGCACCATTAAGCAGCAATTCGAGTATATAAACTAACTGACAAGGTAATATGCACAACACTTACACCCACAAACATCACCCATACCTGCTTCTATATCCTTCCTATTATGCACAAAACAACAACCCAGGAAGACCGTTCATTCCATCATTTAACTGCCACACAACTAAAATATCCAAATACGTAGATCACTATATACAAACCCTAGATAAGGAAGTAAAATCCTACCTCAGAGATACAACAGACCTGCTGAAACGAATTAATTATATAGAAACAGTGCCATAAAAGAAACTCTACTAACCCTGGAAGTTGGCTTTCTTTATTATAACATGAAATACAATGAAGGACTAACCACCCTTAAAGAAGCACAAGACGAAAACAAAATTAAAGTACAAAAGACGAAGAATAAAAACAAACGGGATTTTCCCAACGATGTAACAACAAAAGGGTCATATGTTGTAACCACATTAGACATACCACTTCGTTCACGAACTAAGTCACTAAGACTTCTTTCAAAATCTAACACCACTCAGTTGAAATTATAACATAATTTACTTGTTAGAATCCACACTATGCCAGAAACAATACTTGGGAAACTGTGAATGGCCATTTTACTACTGAATTAATAATTATCGGAATCCGATCAAGTCGGCTACCCACCAAAGATTATTACTTGTAGAATGTCTGCCTAGGAAAAAAAACATGATTTTAATGGCCATGCAAAATAATAGACATGCACAATTATTAAAGAAATCGAAATAGACATAAACACAAAAAGTAACCTTAGAAAAATACTAGAGGAACATAAAGACAAATGGTTTGTGTTCCTCAAATCACTTTGTTCGATCGGACTTTAACCACAGATTAAACAACACAGGTAAAATTAATATATAATCCCATAGATATACCTTCATCCATATTTCTCTAGCACTCTAGACAGACATGTTTGCAGAGGTGTTGTGGTCTCCCACATACAAACACTCACTCAAATATATGCACACACACATATCACACCCCTACAAAAAAAACTAAAAGATAACATACACTTAACACACTCATCCCCTTCCTAGCAACCAATAAAGCTGTCAGAATGACGAAAGAGGGGCTTCAGAGACACATGAATACTACTGGATATATCTTTTTAAAAACCTGCAAGATACCCGTTTAAACAACTAGAGTACTAACCAAAATTAACGTTAAAAATAACAAATGAAAACTACAAAATTCGCTTTCTTCAGAGACAGCCAATCACTCCTGACGTTCACTGCTAATAACAAGCAGGGATTTTTTTCTCCTGATCATGGACATGTTAACTGAAACTAGTCGAGGAACCTAATTTAAATAATAAAACAAATAATATTAATATACAACACTGTGTGTCTAAAATTCTATTTTAACATCTTTTTATTGTTCAAGACATATATATATATATATATATATATATATATATATATATATATACTGTATCATAAGAAAAATAAGGAAGCTCTAAATACAAAGCACGATGTGAGATATAGAAAAGATGTATAAGCACAGCCAAGATAAGAAAGAAATAAATGCTATATATATATATATATATATATATATATATATATATATATATATATATATATGTGTGTGTGTGTGTGTAATAAGAAAGTAAACGACACACTTCAAAAAAACATAATACAAAACAATAAAATTTAAGTCAGAGAATTTATAGAGGGTAAAGATTTAAGGCAAGCAGTCTTTGAAATCAGAATGCCCTAAAGGCCATTTCGATTTCAAAGATAGAAAATTAATAGTTGTAAATAAAATTAAATATACACTTAACCTGTCTCTCCTCAGAGCTTTGCTGAGATTAAATTCGTCAGGGATCTTGATTTTAAAATTGAATGTATTTTCAGAAATCATATTTTTCACTACTTTCTCTTTTTTTTTCTTAAAAATATTTCCATGTCCATACGAATAGATGTAGTCACTGCAAAATTCTGTGTACGGACCATATATATGAACACTTAATTTTATTCTTTAATATATATGTGAATATACAGGGTGCAATGGATAAATTATCGTCTAAATTTCTTAAAAATGTAAATGGCGCTGACATCTCATTTTAAGAAAATTACCCAAAAATATCTTGAAATACTAGAGTAAATCTATTAAATAAAATCATTCTTTTCTTCACCAATGACCTCCAGACGACTTCGTCTGAATCTCTTCTGGACGGTCGCCTTTTTTAGTTGGTAACTGCTGCCATAACCCTTGCTTTTAGTTGATCTTTGGTGTTACAAGTTTTGTTTTTCTCTCGCTCAATTGCGCCCCGCATTTAATAATTGTGGGATGCAAACTGGGGAGTTAGGTGGCCAGATTTAAAAGGTGATGTAATGGCAGAAATTTTCTGACAACAATGACTGGCGTCTCCTGCATGAAATGGTGCAGAGTCCTGTTGTCAGAGATAGAGTCTTCCAACACCACCTTCTCGGGCAAGGGCTGCACTACCTTCTCAAGGCACTTGATGTATGTCTCGGTGTTGAGTATGAGGGCTTGTGGGAAGATGAATAACGCCACCATCACTAGTGATCAATACAAAAACTTTTGTGATTCATACAACTCTTTCCGAAACCTCTGCACTGTCCACAGAATGACACGCAAACACTCTGAAATATTCGTCTTAGATCTCCCGGCGTAAATTCCAAACAGTAGAGCATGCCGTTTCAAAATTCTGGCGGCGTAAACTGCGTCATTGTGCTCTTTTTCTCACAAACGGTGTCCATCTGACCCTACTATAGTGTGCAGAAGATAAAATCCAAAACAAACATTGCGCATGCGCAAAATTAAAATATAAAATGGCTACAATTCACCCATCGCATCCTTTAGATTGCCAAAAGAATATAATATGCAAATATGTGTTAAATTGATTGAATCGTTTTCTACGGCTTATCAAACCTTTGTAATTTATTTAAAGAGTGATAATATTTTTAGATTCTAAGAATATTTTTTGGAGATAATAATGTTTTAGTGATATAAGTCTTACTAATTAAGCCATAGTTGGGAGGAAATCTATGGATTCATACCATTCCCAAGAGTATTTGCTCGTAAGTAAATGTAACGAAACTCACCGAAATAGAAATTTGGCTCTCCGAAAATTCCGTGTTATTATCCACTACAGGAAACGCGTCACCGCACTGCTCAGTGGTCACGCATCTAGGTACTGACCAAGCTTGACTTCGGTGATCCTACGGGAACTGGTGTTTAAACGTGATGTGGCAATAAGCCAGTACAAACCTAGGATTCGTACAGCAAGAGTTTGTTCTGTCATATAATCCTGCTACATCCGGAATCTGAACACAAAATGCATGCCTTGAAATTCTTGTGCTTATGAGTATAAGTAACATGATTCAAACTTTCTGAATTTCACAAATCTTTTACGCGTTCGCTGGCTTAATTTTAAATGGCAAACATTAATTAAGTGACGGTAAAAACGGTTCATATTACCAGATACGGTAATGAAAGTTGAAATTCTGCCCTCGTTCCATTTCTAATACGTACACTTGGTAGCCAGGGAAAAAACTGCTTTAATGTCATATTACAAGATATCACTTGTCACGACACTGCTTCATTGCAGCTATTAAATATCTCTCGTGTTTTACAGCAGCGCCATTGAGATTCTCTTCTCAATCAAAATGACAGACAGTTATTTCCGGTGAAAAGCGAAAGTGCAAATTAACAATTTACAGAAGAAATTAAGAAAACTATGCCCGTTATTTTTTTTAAGTGTACGTTTAAAAATTTGTACTCAGACTGCAAAGAAGATAGAGGCTAATTAAATTGAAACACTCGAATGAATATCTAAGTAGTTTGTTTGGGTATCTTTTCATACTGTTTTATTCTTTTTGTGTTTGTTTTACTTTTAAATGATTGAATTTGTCGTCTGTTTTATCATATGTCTTTATTTCAAATGTGTCCTTTCAATTTTTCTTTTCTTTTTTTTAAATTCTACTTTTATTTTGTTTTCATTCTCATTTTAAAACTCCATAATTTTCTTACTAACAATTTTCTTTTCGTATAGTTTTTGTTTATATTTCTCTTTCGTTGATGCAGTTTCTATTTTTTTAATATTTTCATTGATATATATATATATATATATATATATATATATATATGTGTGTGTGTGTGTGTGTGTGTGTGTGTGTGTGTGTTTGAAAATGGTTATTTACGTCCCAACCAACAAACAAAGTATGTTTCTATTTCTTTCATTTCAGGAATGTTTATATTGCCTTTTTTCCCTACGAATTAAATATTAACAATATTTTTTCAGGGTGTGTTTCTCCTGAAACATCATTTTCATATAATAGTATCTTAAAGTAAACATTACCATTTCGGAAAATGAATTAAGATTTAATAATCGTGACTCACCAGCGGCTAAACGATGAGCAAAATTAATTCAACATCGGAGAGCAATATCGAAGAGCAACGTTGGAGAGTGAAATGGCGAACACGATTGGATAGCAACATCAGAGATCAAAAATGGAATTAACTTTTGTGGTGCGTTTAATGAATTGACGAATACACGTTACAGATTATCAGCAAACATGTATTAACACAATCCATCCTTCAAATCTACAAATCAACCATTCATCCTTGCATTGAATACTGTTGACATATATTGCCTGGTGACCCCGCTGTTCATCGCCACGACAAAATCCAGAGAGAGATATGCAATATGATAGGTCCTGATCTGGCATCTCTTCTACAGTCACTTTCTCAGAGACGTGCTCTGGCTCTCCTCTGTCTTCTCTACAAATATTTTCATGGCAGCTGCTCTGACGAGCTATTTTCACTGGTACCCATACTGCATGAATTTAAGCGTGCTACTACATTGGCATCTAGGTCCTCACGGCCGAAACGATTAAATTTAGCCGTCTCTTCTACTTCAAAATCTTCTTATATCGCACTTCCAGACAGTGAAACTCCCTTCCTCTTACTTTCTTCCCTGATAGCTATAATCTTCAAATATTCAAATGTGATGTCAATCGACGACTTCTGACGCCTTCCTTTTGATCACCGTCCTTCTCTTTATTCTTTCCTCAAACACGGCGCTTTACTTTTGCTCTCACTCTCTGTAGCCCCTTGCGTGCTAGTGATACAACTGCTTTGTTTAGGGTGATATGCTTAAAAAATAGCATTAACATCCACTTGAACATACATAAGTGCGTGTATGTAATTATACATACAATACCGTATGTCGACAACACCGATATACTAAACTACGAAAAGAATAAACAAAAGCCTTCAAATTCTCGAAGCCCTATATATAAAAATTAACCAATCAACATGCCACAAAATTTATTATAAATATAACAAGAGCGTATTAATAAAGATGCAACTTTTAAAGCAGTTTTATATTTCTACTAATTTCATTTTACTGCAACGCTTGTTTTCTAATTGCTCACTAACTACAACGGATCAATTAAAAACTAAAATATCTATGACAGAGCTCGTTGCGCATTTTTTCAAAAATTTAACATGGCAATGGAATGCTGATGTTATCTTATCTTTGTTATTTACCCCTGAAGATGTTCTTAGAAAAGATCCAAAGTAGTTGAGTTAAAACATCAAACAACTACGGCGATTTCTTGGATAGATTGCATCTTAACATCAAGAAACTGATTAGACAATTGAAAAAGAACAGCATAAAATGTATTATACACAATATGCCTATATTATTCAATGAAACATGTTTGCATATATATATATATATATATATATATATATATATATATATATATATATATATGAAGAAATATAGTCTTAAGGTGTGCTATATTTATGGGATAAAGTGCTCAATATCAGAGATAGAGCGTGTGTAAACCTGGAAACAAACAAATTATACACACAACCTGGAAACAAAGAAATTATACACACAAAACATCTTTCACAAATAGTAAATATGCGAACAGTACAATGCTTTCTAAGTATATCTGGGGAATTAAAAACAAAACGCATATCACACCAAAAATATCTTGGAAAATAAGGAAAAGTTCATCAGCCTACAACAATCAATCAAAAACTTGCAAACTTTGCTTGGAGGAAAAAATAGCTATCATTACTTTCCCAGACCAAAATAAATTATTAAATAAATGATCCCAGCTCATCTCACAATGCAGCCATGAAACAAATTTTTACTACGTTACTTAAAAAATTGAAAACGGAAAAAAACAAAATAAAGAAACAAATAAACAAAATAACAATAAAATAAGCCAAATTAATTAATCCAAACAAATTACCAAATCATACCTGTTAGAATAGACGAAATATAGTAATAATAATAATATAAAAAAACAAAAAAAACGAACCCTAATAAATAAAGTAAATAATAAACAAATTAGCAAACCATTATGACCAAAATATCAGTCAGACTAAAAAATCGAACCAAAAAATCGGACGAAAAAAATACCTATAACTGTTATATAACGATAAAAAAAAATAAAATAAAATATAATAAAATAAAATAAAAATAAAAATAAAAAATAAATACTACGTTACTTAAAAATCGAAAAACCGAAAAGAGAAAATATACAAGTAAAATAAATTGACCTAAATTCATCCAAGTAAATAAATAAACAAACCAACCCCGATTATGTTACCGTTAGAAAAAACAAATAAAGATAATCTACCCAAATAAACACAAATTAAAAACTGTTCCCGCCAAAATAATAGTTAGAACAAACTACAACAATCAACCGCAAAATCGAATAAATAGCTTTAATTAAATTCTCAAAACAAAACTATTAAATAAGTGATATAAACATTTTTTTCTACGTTAATAAAAACACCGATTAAAAAAAAATAAATAAATAAAATAAGAAACAAAAATAAAAATAAATATAAAAACAAGCAAAATAATTTAACCCAAATAAATAAATAAACGACTTCCGGTAAAATAACCGCCATAATGGACTACCCACAATGCACCACTGACCCGTATATATATAAATGGCCGAGAAAAATAACAGCACATGTGGCCTGACGATTGCATATAGCATGAAACAGACTGTCGCCTCTAAGTGTTAACTTCTATGTTCACTTTATATATATATATATATATATATATATATATATATATATATATATATATATATATATATATGAAGAAATATAGTTTTAAGGTATGCTATATTTATGGTATAAAGTGTTCAATATCAGAGATAGAGCGTATGTGTATGTAAAAGTGAACATTGAATCAAAATTCATAGGCGACAGATTGTTTCATGCTAGACGCGATTATCAGGCCTCTGATATATATGAAATATGACAGATATTTTGTGTTAACTGATTGTAATGCCCGACTTTTCTAATTTAAAAATAATCCTCAAAAATGAAGTTTTGAGGCATATTATTTACACTTTTCTTCCGAAATGAATTTTAGAAGATTTCCTCTTTGTCTGAGGATTATTCGTAACTTGAAAAAGTCGAACATTAAAATCAATCACCACAAAATGAATGCATGCACGAGAGTGAAACACAAAGCGAGATGTACAGATAACAGATAGAAAAAAAAACGTTTAATTGAATCCCAGAATATAACACGTTCACTGCCATGTCACAAATATATGACATTCTCCTTATTTAGACACATTGTATTTCTTCTAGTTTTCTATTTGTAATCTAGGGAGGGTTACTGAATAGAATAATCATAATGAAGTTTGTTAATGAACGATAATATTTAGAACACGAACAACACATATAAGATTCGCCAGCGGCGCGTAAAAGAAATAGTCAACTGCTAGAAGTGAATCAAGTGAATTCCACAATGAATCACCAACTGCAGGATACCTACCAACCGCACCACGCAATCAGATGTGCACAAGGCCGAATTTACTGTTAGGCTCGGCCAAATTTCCCCGTAGACCACGTATAAAACAGGGTTGGGTAGTTGTTTTTCAAGGCAAGACTCTGTCCTTCGATATAGACTCGTCTAGGAATCCTCCCTGCCCGGAGGCAGACAGTTTGACTAGCACAGCTTGAGACGATTCTCAAACTGCAGGATATCCACCAACCCCCACACGCGGTCAGATGTGGCACAAGGCCGAATTTAATGTGGGGTATCCGAGGCTGTAGGCTCGGCCGAAAATTTCCCCTACACCCAGTATATTACTGGGTCGGGTAGCTGTTTCCTGAGACAAGACCACGACCTTCAACATAATCTCGTTTGGGGATCCTCTCTGTCTGGTGGTAGACAGTTTAACCAGCATAGCTGGAGACGAATCTTTAACTGCAGACCAACATACAGTATTTACTACTGTAGTTATGTGAATAGGGACATGTCCATTATCGTCAGTAGGGATGCTACAACACTAACGCAATTCATTCGGTTCTACTGTAAAGAAAGAAAACAAGATATTTTTTGTTTGAATTTGTTTCGCCTGGATCTTTGTAATTCGTTTCTTTCAATTTGAAAGAAAACAAATAATAATAAATTTAATTTCAGTTTAGGCCGTGTCTCTAGATAGAGATGACCTGTTGCAGTTTTTTGTGTATATGTATGTACTAGTGAGCTAGCCAAAATGAATTGACTCACTTTATAGTCCACCAATAGAAGGTTAACCAATCAGAAGACGTAGAACATTCAATCCGTCGTGTATAAATGCGGCCATTTTGTTCACTTTAACCGAATGCCCAGTTCCAGCTTGTCAGGCGAAGAGAAACAGAAGGACGAACTACACTACTTTTACCAAATTATCCACTGCTAACCTGAACAACACTTTCCTACTGTCTTCGAAATATTCACTGCTAACCTCTGGATTCTATACTCGAAGCCCACCGTCATCATGAACAACATGAACTTTCATTTTAAGTTGCTTCTCCAGACGTAGAGTCTCTTTACCTTTATTTATATATAGCAATGCCTTTGAAATTTTAGGAAAATGTATACGCTACTCTTCTTCACTTTTACTTTAATGTTTTATAAATCAACTACAATATTTGATCAAGTAAAATATTAGTTATATTCGCAGAAGTAATTTTGTCACCAATATATTTGGATGTGGCCCTAATTACAAAATAATTATAAATCACATTTATTACGCATGATAACGTTTCTTTATTAGTCATGGAGCAGCAGACTGTTAGAAAGTCACGTATATAATAAATATCTTTTGGAAAAATCTGTAAGTGAATATTATGCACACAAGAAAATGAATAAAACTAGTAGCTTGACACATGCCTTTCGAGAGGAGATATGACATTAACGTGTTTTTGGTAAGACATACCTAAGGATGGTGCAAACACAGCTCTCATGGAAGTGTTTGGGAAAGGTTTTTCGCACAATGTACTAGAACTACCTACTGCTACTGTTATATATATATATATATATATATATATATATATATATATATATATATATATATATGTATATCAATTGAAGATTAGTAGGGATAATTCCAAGGTGGGTATAAATCCAAAGAGGGATCAATGTAAGAACAGAGAATTATAATAATGATGAATATAGAATCCTTAAAAATCCATCATGTCAGGTTATAATTTATTTCGTAGGCCTCACGTCCATATCTTCAGACCAGGAAAACTGGTCTGAAGACATGGGCGTGAGGTGACGAAATAAAAAAATACAACCTGATCTGATGGAAATCTTAAGGATTCTTTATTCATCATTATATACATATATATATATATATATATATGTGTATGTGTGTGTGTGTGTATTTCGACAGCAAGTATTCATTCAAACATGTTTTATTAAATTATAAGGACAGGTTCTTTCTATCATTTTTTATTAAATCTTTCATATTTGTTTTCATCTGAAAATTTCCCAATTTAATATTAATTTTTATTTTATATTATTGTTTCGCTAGTAGTTTCGAATCTTGCGCCATTTGTTTGCCAATATTGTTCTCGCTATAGTTACATGACCGTTTGTTTGCTTTTTTGTTTTTTCTTTTTCTTTTTCTTTTTTAATTCCGGCGTTCTCACTTTTTATGAAATCAATTACAAGTCATTCAAGGTAAAACACTTGTGGGTGAGTATCATCCCAACTATTTATTCAGGAAAGTTAATATCCCTAAACCAAACTCGCCGCTACGTCCTATAATATCTCAAAGTCTTACTCCCTTATGTAACTTATCAAAAATGTTAAATAAACTGATCCAACCATACTTATCTAATAAATATATCGTTAGTAAGAGCAACCATTTCCTTGATATATTACATTCTAATAAACATAACAATGGCATCCTAGCTTCGTCAGATGTTGGAGGTATTTTTACTAATATCCCTGTTAAAAATAGTTATATAAAACTTATATAATCACCCTAAGCTCACACCTCCTAATATTAGACCAAATATTTTACGTAAACTCTGACAGCGTTACCACATAAATACCATTTTACGATCGCTATGGTAACATTTACGCATAATCTGACGGCGTAGCGATAGGCTCGTCTCTTTGGTACATTTTTTTAAATATAATTCCTACACGAATTTTGTAGAAAACAAGGTCTTTAATAATCTCAAGAAAACGTCACTGGGACGCCTTAAATAAAACTGTATAATCTGGAAATCTGATCTACCAGACAAACGCAAGCTGAGATCCTTTCGGGACACTGCAGAGGCGGTGTTAATGTATGATGCAACTGCCTTGATATTAATTAAAATTCTAAAAGTTTATTTCATGGTACTTGCACTCGGATCCTGAGAACTATACTACATATCTCTTGGAGACACGACCAAACTATAGTGAATTAAGTGACATAAAACAAACACTTATCAACAATAACTGCTGATGAAGAAATAAGATGAGTTTTAAAGAAATTCAGATAAAATAATATAAGCAACCAATTTTATGTAAACAGACACAAAAACTCTATTAAATTGTTTTATTGTAACCAGATGCATCCTAATTGTAAACAAGTCGAAAATGTGATCAAGAGTATAATCTGCCGATATATAAACGTTATAGATACTAACAAATATCTAAGATTTATCATCTTTCATTACAAAAAAAAAGCTCAAAACGTCCAATCTAATACTTAGAACAAATTCATCGCCTAAAAAACCTACCAAATGTAAAAATAATGTTGTATATGAAATCTTTGGGAGATTGTATCTACAAC
>OZ010594.1:59563693-59591193 GCA_963932145.1 Acanthosepion lycidas | reverse complement strand
CGTGTTGGATCTTTTCTAATTGATCTCTTTAGATCTTAGTTGAAATTACGATCCCTCTTCATGTTTGGACTTCCTGTTACAGTTTTCACCTCTACTGTTCCTTCTTTCTTTTACGTATTCAACGACGGCTCTTAAATAGACTTTGAAAATGAAAGCCAAATATGAATGTTGGCACCATTACTGAATGCCTGAATGATATTTTTCCTCTCATCATTGCTCATTTGTAAAGACAGTTGGTATGACACAAAACTATTTAACCTGCATTCTTTAGGGTTTTTCAGTGATTCTATGAAAAATGGTATCAACAATATCTGAATATCTGGAAAAAGAAATTCAATTAGTTTAGTGTTTTTAATTTAATTTAATTTATTATTTTATTTATCTGGGATATTACTATTACTATTATTATCATTATTATTAGTTTAAAATGATGATGATGATTGTATTATGTGGTGATTATGATGCTGCCTAAACTGACACCATTTTGACTAACATTATTAGATATATTTTTGTATTAGGTTGGTGCAAAAATAATGACGTAATAATGTCGTTTTTTGACGTTAAAAATACGTCAAAAAACGACATTATTACGTCATTATTTTTGTACCAACCTAATAATACTTTTAACATCTTATCTTTTTTTTTTTATACCCATCTCTCTACCTTCACTGACCAGGTATATTAATTGTTTCCTCTTTTTTATGTAAGCCCATGTAAAGACATTTTTGTAGGGTAATTTATTTTTGCTATTGGTCCATTATTTTTTTCTTTCTTTCTTTGTCTTTCTTTTTTTTCTTCCTTTATTTTGTTTTTTTGTTTTTTTATCTTTTTAACATGAATCTTTTAACATTCCTTGTGTTGGTCAAACAGTCTCTTTTAAGTTGTTATTTGAGATAAGAGCTGGATGGATCTATGCTGCTTTTAATTCCCCTGGTCAGTTTGACAGTTTTATTGGTCCTGGAGAGGGGATGTGTCTCTGTTTAGTGTTTGTGTGTGTATTATTTGGTTCTTAAGGAGTGAGTGAGTATGATATGTGTAAGCGTGTGTATTGCTGCGTCTGTGTGTTATCATTTGGCTCATTAGGGAGTGAGTGAGTATGATGTGTGTAAGTGTGTATATTCGTGTGGATGTGTGTATAAGTGTGAGGCCTCAACACCTCCGTAAGCATGTCTGTCTTGTGTGGGTGATAATTGTGGGTAGGTTTTGATTTTTTGAGTTATATATTAGTACTATCTATATTGTTAAATTCATGGTTTAGCCCGGCTAAATATATATATATATATATATATATATATATATATATATATATATATATATATATATATATACTGATTGTATCAAAAATAATTTTACACACGTCAAACATGAAGTATCCTCCATACGATACTATGAGATGTAGGATATTATAGGGCCGCTTGACGTGTGCTGATAACTGGATCGTCTTGATGGCCTGTAGAATGTGTAATTCGTGTTCAGGTGTATCTCGGTGTCCTTCAGTGTATAGTTTGTGGTATCACTGTTCCTGTCTGACCAACGCGACGATAAACAGCAGCAAAGCTTTGATGCCTCGACTGTCTTCGGCCTGGAAACGCAATCGGATACAGAGCTGCAACCTTGAGTTCATTTCCATTCGCGCGATCCTATGTAAAAATCATATCTGCCTGCTCATGATAGAAATATCCTGCCATACTTGAACGGAACAGAGTCTGTCTATATTTCTGAGATGAGGTATCATGTACAGTATTTACAATATGCGGAACATTGTCCTCATCTTTGTCGCCATATTTGTCACAACGTTTCGGCCGTTGTACGCTCCGGCCTTCTTCAGTAAATATTGACCGGAACAGTTCTCAGTTCACTTATTGCTGCACACGTTACACGATGAAGATAGACTGGCTACTAATGTACACGAATAACATCACATGTAACCTACTCTACACGGCAACATTTTACCCATGAACATAGCATATCTGAAAATTTATATATATATATATATATATATATATATATATATATATATATATATATATATATATATTCATTCATTTGACAGCACGAATTCACTCAAACAAACTGTATTAAGTTCAATCGGCAAGTTTTGTACGTTTAATTTTTCATTAGATTTTTAGATATTTCGAATAAATTTTTGCACATCCGGATTGAAATTAAGGATAAACTTTCCAGAGTTCATATTTTGGTTCAAAATGATGTTTTTTTCTGTTTATTCGAGTACAGTTTCGATCAATGTCAGGAAGGTAACGCTGTCAGAATCGTAGACAAGACAGTGTCAGCTTAAATCATCTCATTTGCTACAAGGTAACATTTGACATGTACACGGAGACTTATTGAAATTTACATATGGGGTTATTTTATATTAGACGTCATTTGCGGAACGGTTTTAATGTCTTTATAAACAGTGGAGGCTTGTACATAGATATTTTTATGCGTCATAATTATTTTATATGTCTTATAAATATTTAAGTGCATGGAAACAAAAAGAGGGTTCTTCGGTGATTTCGTGCCACACGGTGTACCATTTGTCTGTTACCAGCTATTCCGAAAAATATGGTTGGTTCTACACACGCCTTGTTGTATATAATCAAATTATTTGAGAGTTTGTCCGGGTGTACATGGTTACAGTTTTATAACCACACCCTCTGTATACACAGTACCCCCTATCTATAAATGTCTTCCTGCGTCTCCGCTTGCATGTATAATCCGTTGGTATACTAAGCTAATCCCCACTCATTTTTACCGTATGTCCTTCGTAAGTGTTTGATTGTTCTTAATAAAAGAAATTGCATCGATTAAAACTTCTTGTGTGGTCGTTGCTCGGGGTCAAATTGTTTCAATGTTTTAGATATTCAGTAAATGTCCTATGGCCGTAATAGGGTTAGGGTTTAGATAAGTAGGGCTTCATTCACAAATCTAATAACAAAAATATGGAGGATACAAGTGCAAACTCATGCATGCCACCTACCATTCTTTGTACGCTTACTGTAAAGCTGGAGTTAATAAGAGGTTCTTCAGGAAGTTTGCCTCCTTCACGCTTCAATAATCTTTCTCAAACAATCTTGCGTCAAGATTTAGGATGGAATCATATGAAGAATCTATTGGCTAAATGGCTAAAGCCGATTTTGAACATAGTTTGTCCAATCTGTGTCATATGTAATGTAATGGAAAGCATCGTTTGAAAAATCAGGGAGTTATAGCCGAAAAACAGGCTTTTTGAATAATTTTCGTGGGTTGTTTTATTATACGCCGACTACTGAGGAGGAATAAAAGCACATTTTCTTATTTTGTACATGATGCCCTATTTTTGCGACATGTTTGAAGAAAACCAAATAAAATATGAGAAAGTTATTCAAGTTATTATTTTAAGTAGTACGAAAAACCCGATTTTTCACAATGTTTCGTAAATTTTGTGTGACACCAATGTCGCAGGAAAACTATCAAGCACTCTACATAAACCTCGAAACATAAGTTATGTTCAAAAAAAGTGCAAAAAACATCATTTCATCCAGTAAAAAATTAGTTCACGTGAAACTTTGCATTGTTTTTTACAAAAAAAATTCTTAGACACCTTCAGTTTCATCGATGTTTCTTTCAAACCCGAGTGGCCTGTAGATTGAAAAGTTGGTCTTGACCTATTGGTAAGTTTGCAAAATTCTTTACAGTTTCATCGAAATTGGTCGGGAAATGTGAACGTGCCTATATAGCATACACACACAGACACAGACACACATTATATATATATATATATATATATATATATATATATATATATATATATATATATATATATATATATATATATATATATCAGATGTCCAGAAATTGATGCCGCTTTCTTTCAGCAATACGTCTAGTCTCACCGAAGCCTAGAGGAGCAGTGCCCGCCACGTCCACTCGCCTGGTTTTTAATAGGTAGCGTTGTTCTCTTATGCAAATAAGTCTGCTGCATAAAAATGGCAGTAGGCGTACGCACGCGACCGACTCTCAATTGTTCGCCACGCGAGGCAGCGAATTCGTTTTGCTCCTGTTAACTCAGTCACATCTATTACAATATATATATATATAGCAGCATGGCCAGGTGTTGCCCGTGCTTGATTCAAAATTCGTACGACTCATACAGCAATCGATATCACTTAAAGTATTTTTGCCTTTCCTTGCCTTTAAAGGAGTGACCTTTGTCATGCTGATGTTGCTACACACCTTAGTTCTTGCTAATCTCACACTGCGAATTTTTTCTAAGCTCTATACTAAATATTAAATCTCTTACGAAAAGAGAACTAAACAAAATGAACATAAAACGGTCAGCTTTAAAAAAAAAGGCGTCGTAACTGGAAAAACCGAATGAAAAAAGAATGTTAACAACAAATACTTTTACACACCCAACCCACTTCTGCGGAATCAGATTCAACATTGAGTTTAAGCAAGCAAATGAGCCAATTGGAGTAAAGTGCCATGCAGATTTTTTTTTCCCACTTGTGACGAATGCAGCTATCGATTTTTTGTGCATGCTAGCATACATTCGTGTCAATCAGGTGTTGGCTCACACACAGGGTAATAGAACCTTCTTCCTATTCGTGGAAGCCAACAATTGACTCTCACTCTGGCCAGTACAAAATGAAAACTGCCGTAGAAGCATGACAAAATCGATTATTTCCACTATCGGTGGGAGTTGGGAAATGCAAAGTTGGTATTGGCTTTTCTGCTAACTTGGAGCATGTGCATGTAGATTTTGGTGCAAATACGTCGAAAATTGCGGCCGTGCATTCGTTACACACACACACACACATCCTGCTTTATATATATATATATATATATATATATATATATATATATAATCTCCTAATATCCTCATAATACTGAAGCTAAAATGATATACATGTAACATAACGTCTATTAGTTTTCAACTGTGATTAGCGTGTCGATTTCACATTATAGACGTTGCATTGCTTTCGCTTTTGCACGGTTACGCTTAGATAAAGAAACGTACTCCCACATCACGCTTAAACACCGGTTTCCCTACAATCATCGATGTTTGGCAACGTCGAGCCTGGCCTATTATCTAGATGGGTTACGTAGGGATAGCAGGGGCACCAAGCTTGGATGCGCTGGTGTTGTAATAGTTCCAATTCCAGTCGGTTTTGTTATTTTCATTTACCCGCATATATCCTTGGGCAAGCTACGAATTCACCGCTTCTCCCCTCCAGCTATGGGTTAATCAGTAAAACTTATATCACTGAATGATTATTATTATCTCAAAAAAACAAGAACAAAAATTACGTAGAAAAATATTTAGATTAAATCATCCATAGCGGATGATATGCCGCTAAACAAAACAACCAAACTTAGAAAATTATTAATATAGCTCTTAGTACTCAGCTATCCAGAAATTATTACATGCATGGTTCTTTACCCTTGGTTGGCAAACAGTCTAGCAGAAAATCAACATTGAATTCAAAAACGTTTGTGGTTGGCGATTCTACCCGGCTAAATCTACGTACAACAGTAAACAACGTCTGGCGTATTTTGGCTGGGGCCAGATATTCAATAGGGTTTTCAGTTGGTTAATACATATAAGATTCAAAGAGAAAATAGAGATACCGAATATAATCGGTGTTACTTTTTTTAATAGATAATTGTTGTATGTTCCCTGTAGATAAATATCGTAAGTGTGTCTTTGGTAATAAATGCAGTCAAAATGAGTCTATAAGCAAATAAATATGAGATTTGACATTGTTGCATCATCGGCCTTTACGGTTAAACGCTTCTGAAAATAGAATTAACAACGATAGATATCCTCATTATTAATTTGGTTAAATCCTATCTCCGTTGTAATTCTGCCAGGTTTCTTCTCAGTCTGTTAAAAGCTATCGAATTCTCCCCCTGTTGAATAATGATAAATTCTTCAGTCTGGGCCAGTTTAGTCTATATTTGCTTGTATTTCAGTCAGCGAAAAACCACAAATCTAATCACTGAAATAGGATAACATCTAGACGTTTGTATTTTTGTCGATATAAAGAAGCTTTTTGTGGGTCACTCAATAAAGATAACGTTAGGTTATTCTGAAATACACACACTCGCAAACTCGTGCACATAGATTGGTGTAAACAACACAGAAATAGAAACCAACATAACATGATTTCGGTCAGTTTCACGCTGGCATCAATCATCATGCCATCTGTTACTGCTCTTTATGTAGGCTCTGTACATACAGACTGTCACGGTGTCATGTAATATGAGGAAAGATGAAAACAGCTTTTTTCCCGTGTAATTTTGTTTAGATTTCATATTTTTCTTTCTTCAATTTATTTATTTATTTTTATCCTTTTATTCCTTTCATTTTATTATTTCATTTTAATTGTTTTTGATTTTATCATTTATTTCTCATTTATACTATCTTTCTCTCGACATTTGAAATAATGTTTGCGACATGTAGGTTATGTTATATCGTTGAGAGAAGATCTATTTGGAGGTAGCTTTGTTTCGCGTCAGCATTTTGGAAAAATGGTCTTATATTTCTTTCAGGAGTGTATGTTGTTTTGAAAAGGCTATTATTGCTAGTGCTCATCTAGCTCAAATTTATAATTTCCTATGTTTTGTTTTAAACTGCTAGTGATTGACTTATGTTCCATCTTATTTTTGGTGTTTTATTTTGTTGGTTTCTATTTTACATTTACGATGTGCTTTGTTATTTGTACATAGAATTTTGCGTGAGTAGCTTCTATATTTATATTTTTCCTTTTCTTATTATATATTTTTTGTTTCCCATTGTCCCTCACTGCAGCATGGTATCTTATATTAGTTTATAAACAGTTACCATATAGTGAGCAGTTTGCCGATTATATATATATATATATATATATATATATATATATATATATATATATATATATATATATATATATATATAATGTTAAATTCAACGAAACCATATCCAGGTATAACAACATTATATTTAAAAAATATATTACCAAAAAAAAATCAACGTAAATATCTCTAAAAACAAAGTTAACTACCCACAAAATATGATTTGTTCCTTGAACGATTAATGTATGAGCGTTAATATTATATGCCAAGTGGGCATATATTCTTTAACGATGTTAAATTCTATTTTAGTTCCAAAAATATTTTTTGAAATTTTGTTTTTATCTTCATCAAATGACCTTAAGTAATATAAATTACAAAAGCAGCACTGTTCTCTCCAAATATTTCTGGCAATTAGAGAATGATGCAACCTCACCTTCAATAAACTGGGATATTATAAATAGAGCTCAATCTTTTACAGGAAATGAAATAAATGTAACTTATGTCTTATTTTAAAGCAGTTAAATAACCCTAGTTTATTAAGCAAGAGAAATGAACTGACGGTTAAACCTGGGCATATAAATAAATATCTGCTCAATTAAGTTAATTCAGATTAATTTTTTAATTTTAATATAAATTGCGTTTCATTTTTTAGGTAAATTACTTTATATATATATATATATATATATATATATATATATATATATATATATATATATATACATATATATATATGTATGTATGTATGTATATATATATATATGTATGTATATATATATATATATATATATATATATATATATATATATATGTATGTATGTATGTATATATATATATATGGAAGTAACAATTAATTATCCCTTTAATAATGAAAAGGAAAACATAATTCACCACTCAAAATAAAATAAAATATTCTATTCTTTACATATATATATATATATAAATCCTATTTATTTTAAATGCCAAATCTAATTTTTAAAATTAAAACTCTAATCGCATTATAATACATAACTACACTAACAATACGATAAGCAGATATAATTTTTAAAATTCAATTTATGTAACGGTCAGTCTGAAGATTGCATTATGCCTTAAACTACAATATATATATATATATATATACATATATATATATATATATATATATATATATATATATATATATATATATATATATATATATATATATATATATATAATAGATTGGTTAGCTAATAAAAAAGGACAAGCGAAAGTGTACCAACATAATCAGTAAGATAAACATTTATTAAATACTAGCAGTAGAGCCCGGCGTTGCCCGGGATGTAACATTAAGAGATATATCGAGTATCGACCATCATAAAGACTGAAAAAATAAAATTGACAAAGATTATTGTTTAAGGATGACGGCCACACATGTCTTAATTATTTTTTTTGACGAATTGGTTAAAGCCAAACTCAAACAAAAACATTGTTTTCAATCGTTATGAGGCTACCAATTGAATAGAATTTTATTATAAACATTTGTCTTGTAAATGGAATTGTTAATGCATTCTGAATGTAAAAATAAAGAAAAAAGTGTGCAAGACAATAAGAAACACTACCTGCCAAAACAAAAAAATGTAGGAAATCTGATCCCATATATAAACGAACACAGACACACACTCACAAACAATCTAGGTTTTATAAGTATAACTCGATATGAGTTGTCCCCCTTTAATTAATGCCTCTTAATCGTGTTTTCAAATTGATCTTGAGCAAAAACAATTGTGCTTTTCCAAGGTAATTTTACGTAGTTCTGTGAAGTTTTGTTGAAATCGGTTGAAAAATGTAGGAAATCCGATCCAATATATAAACGTACAGACACACACACACGACCTGGGTTTTATAATAAGTTAGATGATCTAACAAATCTTTAATCATTTACAATTTATGATTTTTACTTATTGAATACAGTAAAAAAAATTGAACACCATTTGTATTTAAAGTAGTTTCCGGTTATTATTTTTAGTTAGGAGGACTTGTGTATCTTTAAATTTCATTTGGTTACTTTTTCTGTATCGTTCTCTGAAAATAAACGCTGACTCACCGGAAGTTAACGGCATTCGGACGTTTGAGTAGCCGTCAGTAACTTCCGGCCGGCTGCGATACACTTAACCGTGCTTTCAAATTGATTTTGTGCAAAAACAATTGTGTTTTGTCTAATTTTTGGCGCTGTAAGAACCACTGCAAGGTAATTTTACGTCGTCCTATCAAGTTTTGTTGAAATCGGTTTAAAATTTTAGGAAATCCGATCCAATATATAAACGTAACAGACCCACACACACACACAATCTGCGTTTTATAATAAGTAAGATTAATTTTTAAGCATATGGTAGAAATAAAGCACGAGAAGAACGGACTGAGAAATAAACAGAGAAAAGGGAATTTCTCACCGACAGACGTTTTTGTAGATGGTGTATTTTCTAGTGGAAATCATATTGTTAGCAAAATCCCGATCTCGGAATATCTCATCCTTATAATGATCCCTCTCTTCTCCAGTCACTTTGAACGTGTCTGAAAGAGTTTGAAGTGAATCATTATTATTATTATTATTATTATTATTATTATTATTATTATTATTATTATTGTATGTGTTATAGATTACGATTATCAGTTTATTCAAAGCACATGGTTGATATCTTCAGAAGTCTTCAAGAATTCTGGCGACCCCTCTGACCTTTCTAACTACCGTCCTATCAATCTCCTACCCCTCTTCAGCAAAGTCTTCGAAGCCCTAATCAATACCGAGGTGGTTAACCACCTCAGATTGCATGATCTGCTTTCAGGCAAGCAATATAGCTTCCGCTTTGCCCGATCTACAACTGATGTGCTTATGGCCATCACTCAAACTGTCGACCGAGCTCTTCAAAATAACGGGGAAGCTCGTGCCGTGGTCCTAGACATCTCCAAAGTATTTGATAGGGTTTGGCATGCCGGCCTTTTTCTCAAGCTCCAAAGTTATGGCACTACGGGTCGATTGTTTGACCTAATACAATCATTCCTGTCAAACCGTGAATTGAATGTCGTTTTCAACGGATTCTCCTCCAGTTCCTATCCCACGAACGCAGGTTTTCCTCAAGGCTCCATCCTAGGCCTCACTCTATTCCTTATCTACATGAATGACCTTCCTGACGCCATAAATTCCCAAGTTGGCATCTACGCGGATGACACCACAATTTATTCCTGCCTCAAAAACAAATCTATTGTCACTGACAAAACTAACCTGGCCGTGCGTCTCGAAAATGACCTCCAATCGGTTGTGAACTGGGGCAGGAAATGGCTGGTCAACTTTACTGCTTCAAAAACAAAACTGCTCTCTATTAATCACCACAGAGATCCTTCCCTGCCCTCCATTAGAATGTCTAACGCTCAACTTCTCGAGAGCAACTCTCTGCGGCTGCTCGGTCTCACGTTGACGGCTGACCTGAGATGGAACAAATACATTGAGTCAATTGCTTCATCCACCGCAAGGAAAGTTCGCTCCCAGTGCCGCGCCAGGAAATTTTTCTCCTCGGAATCGATCCTCCAGATTTACAAATCAACAATTCGCCCTTGCATGGAGTATTGCTGCCATATATGGTCTAGAGTGCCTTCTGTTTCCCTCGGGTTTCTTGATAGGCTCCAGAGGCGGATATGCAATATAATTGGCCCTGCTCTGGCATCTCGTCTACAGTCACTTTCTCACAGGGGCGCCGTCGCCTCTCTCTGTCTGTTTTACAAATACTTTAATGGCAATTGATCCGAGGAGCTGCATTCACTGGTTCCCAGACCTTCATGAGTTCAAGCGCCCTACGAGGCTGGCATCCCGCGCTCTCACCCCTTCACTGTCGAAACTCCTAAATGTAGGCTCTCTACTGCTTCAATAGCTTCTTGTCTCGCACCTCTCACCTGTGTAACTCCCTTCCCTATTACAGTTTCCCTGAGTACTATAATCTCCAGCTATTCAAATGTAATGTCAATCGACATCTCCAGTTACCTTGATCTATGCACTACCCTTCTTCTTATCCTTTCTTCTATCACTCCTATCTGATCTTGCTCCAATTTTTCTGTAACCACTTGCGTCCTAGTCGCTTCCCGCCTTGCTTGGGGTGAAACGCTTAAAAAAAAGTAAAAGGCGTACTTTTTATTCTGAACAAGTCTATGTGGTGTCTCAGTTTTGAAAACGATGGAAAAAAAATCTAACAACGAATACTGCTGCTACTTATACATCCAAAATAACATTATAAATTTAAGTAGAGCGAAAATATAAAAGAAAGAGGAGTACAAAATATGCGTAAGGCATAATTTGATTTTCTCTGCCTGCATTTTGATCATATACGAATGTGAAACTCTGACAGTATTTTTTTCATATAAATTATTTACTTAGGTTAAGTAGCAATTTTATACTTAATTCCTTTCTGAGATGAAAATAAAGTGAGCACAAAGCGGGTTATTTTATTCTTTCTTTTTTTCATATCTGTCACTCCTTGAATGATAACGAAATAAACATTGGACTTGGCTTGGCGAAAATTGAATTACATTGATTTATGATTGGGTGAAATTTCTTACTATTGAAATCTTGATACATTTTACGCGGGCGTGATCACGTAAAAGAATCGATTAATAAAAAATGGCTGGCGATGAAAATGTAACATTTAAAGCATTACGACATTTTTTATGCTGAAAATTTTATATTCTTTATCAAAGATTGACAGTTCAGCTCATTTTAAATCTCGTAAAATATATAACGTTTATTACAGGCTTTGGCTTTCATGATTATGCTGAAATGTTTTTGAAGATTTATTCCAGTTTCGATTCTTTTATAATAGCTTGGCATTTCGAGGGAGAAGTATCTTAATTGCATTGTTTCTGGCATTAAGTTTTAAGATCTGTACATTGAGCGTTTCATTAATTTGTTTCCAAAACACGACTTATCATTTTGATTTAATGAAATCTAATACATGACGTCTTTTGTAGAAACCCAATATTTCACAATTTATTTTGAATATATCTCATTTTATATTTGTATTATTTTTCAATTCGTTTGCCATAATTTTATTTTTGTAATATTTTCCATTTTATTTTTGTAATATTTTCCATTTTATTTTCGTAATATTTTCCATTTTATTTTTGTAATATTTTCCATTTTATTTTTGTAATATTTTCCATTTTATTTTTGTAATATTTTCCATTTTATTTTTGTAATATTTTCCATTTTATTTTTGTAATATTTTTATTTCATTTATGCTTAATTTTATAATATCCCTTTCATTTACTTTTTCTAATCTTTTTATATTTTGAAAGGTTTTCATTTTATTTTGTAATATTTTGCATGTTATTTATAATAATTGTATCTTACTAATATGTATAATTTTTACTTTTCTAATATATTTATGTTTTAAATACTTTTTAATTTTATTTTTTGTTAAATGTTATTTCATTTTGTAATGTTTTGCATTTTATATTTATTACGTTTTTATTTTATTCATAAGTAATTTATTTTTGCAATATTTTAGTTCTATTTTGCAATGATTTATTTTATGAGAGTGTTTTATTATTTTATTCATACTAATTTTTGTAATATATTTTATTTTATGTTGAATAATTTTCATTTCATTTTATATAATTTTCCTTTATATTTGTAATATTTCTCTTTGTATATTTTGTAAGGATTTTCATTTTATTTTAATACAGTTAATATTGTTTGTTATAACTTTCTTGCTGTGATATTTTTATTTTTATTTCTGTAATACATTTCATTTTATTTGTATTTTCATTTTATATTTGTAATTATTAAGATTTCATCTTAAAATATTTTCAGTTTTATTTATAATAATCTTATATCTGTAATATTTTTATTTCATTTTATTTTCTAAGAATTTTTATTTCCTTTGCTGTAATTTTGATTAATATATTTCATATTACGTTGTAATATTTCACGTAATATTTGTAATCATTTCATATTAACCTTTATTTACCAAATTACCTTTAATTTTAACATTAAATACGAAATTGCCAACCAACACTGACTTGGCTGTTTTTCATAATTTGGAAAATTCACATCTGATTTCTTATAAACCAAGACTAATTTTTTCAGTTTACTTCTTCTATCTAAATAAAATATAAGTAAATTTGCGTGTGGATAAGAAAGGATGTATATCGATGTGTATATATGTCATATGAATTTAGCCACGCGCGTGCGCACGCACACACACACACACCTATATGACGTCATTTGTTTACATTTGATACGACATGAACAGATATGAATGCTCGTGAGAGATTCATGAGAAGATTGAAGTACATTCGACCTTGTTAACCGAAAACTCCTTCATGGCCAAATCGGTAAAGGCACGTCAATCTAAATGACGATTCCGTATAGGGTACAGGTTCGAATCCTGTCGGAGGATGAATAATTTCTGTGAAAATTTCTCGGATATTTATGCCGGTAAATGTTGTTTAATACAGTTTATTATAAACAGAGTATTTACTTAAATATTTATATCTATAAAAAGAACGTATAAAAAATGTCTTTATATATATATATGTGTGTGTGTAAAAATATATAGGAAAGAACTCGTTATGTAAATAATCCATAGTACTTTTGTTATTATTTAAAAAAAAATAGAGCTCTATAAAAAGTAGAGCATAAATATAATTATTTATTTAAAAATAAGATTCCATCGCTACATAAGAGTTCTCATGTTTCAAAACAAGAGCCGAAAACTTCAATATAATTATTTGAATTAAACTGAATTAAAGTACCAAGCTCTGTCCAAGTTCAAGCGATTTTCTCTTTTTTTTTTTTTTTGGAATACTTAAATTAGCCAAAAATAGTGAAAAATTATGTGATTGTAGAAACCCAGAAGACTGTCCAATGGAAAATAAATGCCGCGTAAAATCTGTGGTATACCAATGCACTATCTCATCCATTGAGAGTCCTAATACTAATATGATATACATTGGGTCTACGAAGAATGAATTTAAAACCAGAGATAGGCAGCATAATTGCTCCTTCAACAATATAAATAGAAGAAATCACACATCTATATCTAAATATTTTTGGCATTTGAAGGAAATGAATAAAACACCAAAAGTAAAATGGAAAATTATAAACAAAACTAAAACTTGTAAAACTTGGGATGACCCATGCCCTTTATGCCTACATGAAAAACTACTCATTATCAAGTTTCTAAATAACAAAAATTTATTAAACAATAGATATGTGTTAACGGTTTTTTGCCGACATCATCAAATTTTCGCATTGAATAATTAGCATAAAAACAAACAAACAATAAAATAATAGATACAAATTTGAAACTCCATAGTCTAAATAAAAAGTTTAAATGCCCTACCCATTAAAAAAAGATAACCCTTTATGAAATCGTCAAAAAGCTAATCTTAGTGAATTAGGACAGTTTTCTTTTACTTTATATACACAAAAGCAAACCCTTTCAGAAAAAATAAAAATGAAATAAATAGTCATAGACACTTAACCAAATTAGACGATGTCATCTTCCGCTTTAAATTTAGACACCCCAACCTTACCCTGACTTGACGTCTTTGAATGTAACTGAGACATTGATACAAATTATTAACCCTTACGCCTCTTTTCTTTAAACAATTGCTCTTGCCGTTACCATAGTAATTTTAATTTTAATAATGAATATGCTTAAAAAAACGCGTAAATTTAAGGAATTAGTTATTAAAAAAAAATCTCGCTTGAAGATGGAACAGAGCTTCAATTTAATTCAAATGATTATATTGAAGTTTTCGGCTCTTGTTTTGAAACATGAGAATTCTTATGTAGCGATGGAATCATATTTTTAAATAAATAATTACATATATACATATATATATATATATATATATATATAAGGTGTGAATGCAAACTAAATAACGAGATATTAGCAAACGTATGTGCGTGCGAGATCGTGTATACGCAGATATGCAAATAAATATTTAATTTATGGTGCTCAATGTAGTTAAACAGTTCTATGAAGTATATATTAATAAATACACATATAGCCAAGTTTGTAGTGCAACTTAAAGTTACAGTGGTTTCCCAAGTCGTCAGGCACATATGGCAATTGAGCTGCTTATTACAGTTGTTTTTTTAAATACTTGGTTTTAATATAAGGAACGCTAAATTATACATAAATTCAAAGCTCAAAGTTGATATAAACCCAATATATTATTGGGATGTAAGTTCAAAATATAGAGTGTATGGTGTGAGATAATGGGAAATACAAGGCAAAAACAAATTATGCAAACCTAAAATTTATATGGTACCGAAAAAGGATTTAAGTTAAGCAATTATAAAGCGTAAAGAGCAAGCAAAATGAAAAAGGGAGGGGGTAGGTGCTGTGAATTGCATATTGCTTATAAATAATCTCTATGTTTCAAGGTGGGTAACATTTCACTGTATATAATGCTAACGTTTAATAATATTAGGATATAAATTTAAAAAATATAAAAAGTGTAGATAGACAGAGAAGATAAAAGGGGAGAAAATATTTTTTTTTAATATTTTTTTAAATATTTTTAAAAAAGTGGAACGCCGTGTCAGCCGTTACGTATTAATAGATATTTAAATTGTTAAAATGGAGTAATAAGTATTTAACAAAATATTTGAAATTGAAGTTGGGTACAAAGATTGATCAAGAATCAAATTACTTTGAGAACTTTTTTATGGGTACAAGTTATGATGAACTGTCGACGTTTGTTCAGCAGATTGGGGCTGTTAATATTTTTGAGTAATAATCTTTTTTTTCCAGCAATCATAGGTTCGATCCTTCGTTGGGGCTGGAAAAGGGTGTATATTTTATAAAGAAATCTCAGTTTATTACCAGTTTGTATTTATTTGTTTTTATTTTTCAGTGACATTGTGAGTGTGTGATGGCATTTGAATATTATTTATTGGTAAGTCATTTTATGATGGTAATACTGGTTCTTCCAGTGGTTTGCAGTGGAAGCAAAATAAAACCTAGTACCGCCATGATGTTTAATTCCAAACTCATAAATAATGCCATTATTCATAAATTTATTATTTACTGGACAGTTACATTTTTCGACAATTATATATTTTGTCTGTATTAATATTGCTATTAGGGTTTCTGTCTATATTTCGGAGATGAGTTACCATGTACACTATTTACACTACTCGGACTATTGCCCTGATCTTTATTGCCATATTCATTACAACATTTCGGCCGTTGTACGTTCCGGCCGTGGAAAACTTGGAGAGGTGAATTAACAGGAGATAACTGATAACTGACACCCATTAGACATGGCACGTGGAACGAGAACAGTCTACCCCCAGCGAGCGAAATAAAGGGTTCCGTTCAACATTCCAACCACCTGAAGAAGGCTGGAGCGTACAACGAACAAAGGCCAGGACGTTGAGATAAATATGGCAACAAAGATGATCACAATAGTTCGAATAATGTGAATAGTTCTATTAGGGTTGTTTAAATATTTGCTTAATGTTATATTTTTATGTTGTGCAATATAATGTTCGAGGTTTTTGGTGCAGCTGTAGGTAATCTTATTATTGTTCTTGTTGAAGATTTTGTTGAGCAATGGTATATAACTAAAATGTATGTAGATTAAATTAAGGAAAATTTTCCCTATATTGGTTTTGACATTTTTTGTTAAATGGTGGGTTAAACCAAATTAGGTTGCACTTTCTATTCTTGTGCATATTGTTCACATTCTTATTGATGTGAATGTATTCTAGTTTATCTTTCTGTTTATTTTTTTCTAGTGTATGTACATATTTAGTTTTATATTTGTCAAAAATAATTTTCTTGCTAGAGTTAGTTGAGTGTCTGTGTTGTACCGATTTGTGCAAGTTGTTTAAAATTCCTGGTGGTTGGTTGGATACTCTGCTAAAGTATTTATGCTTATAAGCCTCTTTAGTATAAGGCATGAATATTGTTTGGATAGGTCGAAAGTAGTATTTAGAAAGTAGATCACCTTAGCATTGATTTTACTGGTGACATTCAGTCCATGATCCTTGAATAATTTGATATTTTCTAAGTCGATTTGCTGTTTGTTGCGGGTTAGTGTTACGTAGTGGATAACTCGTCTCTCTCTCTCCCTCTCTCTCTCTCTCTCTCTCTCTCTATATATATATATATATATATATATATATATATATATATATATGATGGAAATAATAAGGAGGATTTGAAATAATCATAATTAAGTAATTATTAGATTGGTGCAAAAATAATGACGTAATAATGCCGTTTTTTGACGTATTTTTAACGTCAAAAAACGACATTATTACGTCATTATTTTTGCACCAACCTAATAATTGAGTCTAGAAGAAACCTCAACAGAATGCAGAAAGCACTGGACGGCTGTTTCGTCTTATATTTGAGACTCAACAGCAGTGCGTATTCCCTACCGAGAATTGAAACCCTGGAGCCACGACTACTATCACCAAGCCGCACACTCTAGAGCATTAGAATCCGGTTCAAGCAATGATATACACATTAGGAGGATTTAATAATTATATTTAAGTAATTCCTCGAGTCTGAAAGAAAACTCAACAGAAAGCAGAAAACAATGGACGGTCGTTTCGTCCTATATTTGGTGATAGTAGTCGTAGCTCCAGGAGGCACAGTCCTATGGTTACAGAGAACTCAGTAAGAGTTCCACCACGGCATATGTGAATATATTGAGTCTGATTTGCAATCTCTTCGCCAGCGATGCTAATTGGAACCGTTGGTATGATGTTTGCTTGACAACCTGACTGTCAGGGTTTCATTTCTCGGTAATGGATACGCACTTCTGATGAGTCCCAAATATAGGACGAAGCGGCTCCCAATTCTTTCTTCATTCTGTTGAGCTTTCTGTCAGACTCGATGAATTACTTAAATATATATACACACGGAGTGTGATGGATAAATGTTTGCTTTATTGTTTTTGATTTTGTCGACTGCAATAGTGTAGCAGTGTCATTCTGGCACCGTCTGTGAGAAAAAGACCACAATGATGCAATTCACCCCACCAGAAAATTAGAAACGGCATACTGTACAGGATGACATTCGCGCCAGAATCTCCAATAAGAACATTTCAGTGTATTTGCGTATCAATCTGAGTACAGTGCAGAGACTTCTGAAAGAGTTGGATGAATCTAATTCTGATGACAAAGGTATGGCATTTCGGAAAACTCACTCTGATCGTTCTGATAAGAAAATAACTCCATAATTCGTTGGTGAGGGCTTCAGATTGAACACGGAGACCTAAATAAAGTACCTTGTGGAGGTAGTGATAATCTGAGTCAAGTGAGTGGCAGCGGGAAGAACCTATTTTAGTAACAGGACTCTGCACCATGTCAACAAAGAAGGAGAACACTGCCATGGCTATCAGACAATTTCTGCGACCACATCATCCCTTACAGCTGGCTAACCAACTTCTCAGACTGCAAAAACTTTGATTATTATGTGTGGGGCACATTTGAGCGAGACGCCAACAACATCTCTTGTAACACCGAAGATGAACTAAAGACAAGGATTGTGCCAGCATTTACCAGATTGTACAAGGAGACCTTCCAGAAGAGTTGCAGGAGATTGTGAAGTCGTCTGGAGGCCGTGGTTGAAACCAATGGCTATTTTATTGAATAAATTTACTCTAGTATTTCGAGATATTTTTGTGTAATTTGGTAAGTATATCTGTAAAATGAGATGTCAGTGTTATTTTCATTTTTGTTTAATTTTGACGACAATTTATACACCGCACCCGTACATAGAATGGACGGGAAATGTCGGTTATGTTTTTAAAGTGAGTCTCTCTTGATGTTGAAAAAAATCATTGATGTCAAATGGAAACTTCTGAAGGTACTTCCCAAAAATAATGTTCTAACAGCTTCCGACTTCTATTGGATGTTTTCATGAAAAGAATGTGGAGGTCACGAAATAGTAAGTACAGCATTTATGTTGTTAACGGTCCCAAGGTTGACATAAATATGATTTGACATGCTATAAAAGATTTTTAACATCACATGCCTAAAATGAGCTTATATTTGAAAGGCATTATATGTACCTGTCGAGTTTGAAATAATTGTCATCGAAAGTTTGACGTAAAAGGCTTCCAGGATTTTCATTCTATATTGCAGTTAGAATGGTAAATTATTGTTGTTTAGCTCTTTCTATTTAATAGATCATGTTTAAACGAAATGTTTTCGACTTGTGACAAATGTTCCATGAATATATATATATATATATATATATATATATATATATATATATATATATACGTTTGTGTATGTGCGTGTGAGTGCGTGTGTGTATGTGAGTGTGTTTGTGGTGGGTACGTGTGTAACCTGAAAATATTGTTTCAATCGGTTTGGTTTGGTTTATTTTATTTTACGTTATATCAACCTCAGAGGATTATTTAATGCCGACAACATTCTTAAGATGGATTTGTATGAATAGAATATGTATTATTTGATTTAGATTTGTTTGGTCTATTTTGTTTTACAGCATATCAACCTCAATGGGTTATTTAATGCGGACAACATTTTTTATTGCTGGTAATTATTTGTTTTGTCGAAAATCTGTTTTTGGTAATATTTTTCCTTCAAAATTGTATTCCTTGTAATATTTTTTTTCAAAAAAGTATTGGTGGTAATAGTTAACTATTTGCCACAAGCAATTAAGAGGTGGTTCTACGCTCCTCAAAACCTCCTGATCAGAGGCCTTGATACTGCGGGAAGTTTATCGTCTTACCCTGGATGCGGATGTAGTCTAATGTCTTACCAAGGACGCTGTTTAAATCGGAGTAAATGTTTAAACGTAGAAGACACAAATTTTGCAAATTTAAAATGATACGCATGTTAATTCAGCCTCATCTCAATAATATAGAGTTCTGTTTCAATTTTCATAAAAAAAAAACAATAAAACCAGTAATAATTATAGATTTCCAAGAACTCGTAGAAATGCAGCTCTGAGAACTTAGATGAAAAAAAGAGAATTGAAATTCCTTAAAACTTATTAACTGCACTCATTTCTTTCATAATGCAAATGGAGAATAAAAATCCACCAGAATAAATGTAAACACTTTCGATAATAAAAAAAATGCTAAATTTATAATTCTACCGACAAACACTTTAAGATGCACACACTCTATATAGGCGCGCGCACGCAGACTGGCGCACGCGCGCGCACACACACACACACATATATATATATATATATATATATATATATATATATATATATATATATATATATATATATATGTGTGTGTGTATATATATATATATATATATATATATATATATATATATATATATATATCCTATGAAAGGCCGGCTCTAGTCGAGTTTCACGCAAAGCCATCTTCAGACGACTTGAACGGAAATGAAAGAAGAGAAGGGAGGGCGGACTTTATATAGTCCGTGATCGCTTCAAAGCATCACAAGAAAAAATAATTTCATTAAACGAACATGTGGATAAGCACACCTATAGAAGCAAAAAATAAATAAAAAATTCACCAATAAACCAATGCCCTAGTCTGGTGGCAAGTGACATAATAATTATGTTATGTCTACATTTACTAATTAACTCTGTTTTGTTTTTTTTTGTTTTGTTTTTTAAGTATTCTTTTATCGCAAATATTTCTTACAGACTAAGCATTTTGACAGGTACCACCATTTTATATATATATACCTACCTACTTCTATTTTAATCTTTTCAGTAATACGCTGACAGTGTAGTAGCGTTTTCGTATTAACTGTTTAAAACTTAGTTTATGATAGCTGTAACTTTTTTTCAGTTTATGATGATTGTACATTTTTTTACACTGCTTTTCTATATGTATATTTTCTTTTCCTTAGCTTGATTAATATTCTTTCATCTCTCTATTCGCCAAATAGATAATATATCCCATTAAACATTTACCTTCCATGGGACAGGTACTTTTTATTCTACAATTGCATCTAGGTTTGTTTTGTTTGCAATCACTGTTATTGAGCAAATTGTTATGAATTCCAATACGGTGGAGTAATGGATAGCTGCTCGGATTGAAGAAGCGGAGAACCAAGTTCGAATTCCAGTCGAATCCATTACATTCATTTACATGCTAATAGCCTTTGGAAAGGTATGACACCTCTTGCTATCCCCCCACCTCAGTTCTGGATAAATAGCAGGACAAACCAGGTTCTATAGCCTTGGCTGGCAACTAGTCTATTGCAGAAAGAAATGGCAGCCGACTACGGGAAAAATCTACCTCGTCAGTCATGCATCGAAAGATACATGATCGACTAAGCGTTTATCATTCATGGTAAATAACTGAATTCATTTTATTGTTATTTTTTGGAATAGTTTCTTTATTTTTTTCAGAAATTAGAAAGTGTATTTTTAATTTAATTTAGAAATATTTTTCCTATATTGGTCTTTACTAATTGACTAAACCATATTATTTATCTAATTCTATTCTTTGTATTATCGTTTCGCTGTTGTTCACTGTATTTGAGCTCATCTTCGCCCGCTTTCTAACAATGTTTCTTGATATAGGCCTTTAGATTATGAAAAATTACTTCATCTTTTTGGATTGGTTGATAGTCTGGATGCTATGGACTTATATAGATGTTTTGTTACGATAGAAGAGTGAGCAGACTCAGTGCTTATGCATAATGGAACATCTCCTGGTTTCCTGTGCATATATTTAAATTCGCATCTTGGTAGTTCACTTGTATAAGGTATGATTCTACTTTTTTTTTCTTTTTAATAGAAACATTTAGAAATTTCAATCGAAAGTAGCACTGTCAGTCCGGTCAAAGAATGTCGACTGTTTCCTTGTAAGGAAACGGCTAATATTACCATTACCATTTAAATACTTCAGGTTAGATCTATGACGGAAAGGCAAGAGTAAAGAAACACCGTCATTTATGCCTAATAGAACGTCTATTGCATGAACGTGCACTCTTTGAGATTGTAGCATAATCGGCAGTATCAAAGAAACAAAGTTCTTTTAAAGTAGACATTTTACTTCGACAAATTTTCTTTGATGAACACCTACAAATTGAATTACTGAAGACATTCGATTTCTTTTTGCTGTTGCTTGCTGGTAATTGATCGCTTTTCACAGAGACATTTCTCTCTTGAATTAACAGTCGTATGTAACTCGATTTTAGCACGATCACTGCTATTTAGGATTACTAGTTGAAAACGTATGCATCTTCTACAGACTAAGTCAAGCTGTCATAGAAAAAAATAATGCTACATACCGTATATGCTGGAGTACAAGGTGAGTGAGCACATAAGACAACACCCAAATTTTCCAGTTAAAAGGTAGGTTTCGGGCTATATTCATCGTATAAGACGACCTAAACTAAATTGTATTTTAAAATGTATTGTATTGAATATTTTAAATATTTTAAATAAATTCAATAAACATATACTTTCTTTTCACTGAAATTCTAATGAAAAAAAACGTCAGGGAGATATTGTCTATTAGCTACCATAATTCCACATGAATAAGTGCTGTGTCTTCATGGGCTATTCAGATAACCTAAATGTTTTTTTCCCCGCTAACCATCCATTCGTTGCACTTTTCTCGAATGCGATGTTTGTTGAAACACACATCCAGTTGTATTTTTGTTCAGCTTCTTCGACAAAAGGAGGCAAGTCAGAAAAAAATGTCTCCCATGCTAACAACATACCATAAACCACAGGATTTAAAGTTAACATTTTATGTCTGATGTATAAGAAAACTCTTAATTTGCTGTAGGAGTGGCATTTCATCAACACCGACTTAACACCACCGACTCATCTCTGTGACAGCTCATCACTAGCCTACTCACCGCGAGGACAATTCAACGCTGGCGTCGAATTCATCGCTTCATTTCGGCGTTGGCTATCATTAGTGTGCACATCTCTTAAACCGGCTTTGAATGGTAGAGATTTTGAAAGTTTGGCTGTTTGTTTTAGTTATTTGTTCGTTACAACAGCATATTTGGCTGACTGGTGTTTAATCTTCAACTTTTCATCATACCGAAAGTGGAAATTCTTAGTCAAAGTGGAAAAGAAAATTTGCCCACGAAGACCATTTATTTGCATTTGACAAAGTTTTGATAAGAAGTTTAAAGTAGTTATAAAGAAAGTAAAAAAATATTCCTTCAATTCTTCAGCAGATATTGTAGCAGTGGCTAAAGTGCTCACAGCTTTAAAACGTCGTTCCGAAGACACCGTTGAAAACCAAGTGCAGTAATGTTTTTTTAGCAAATGTGTATCAAGATACACTGGGATGATTGCCAGACGCTTCATGAAGAAAACGGTTAAACGCAAATAGAAAGTGGTAAGCCTAATATTTAGGCTGGTGGTTAGTTGTCCTGGAGCTCAGTTGTCAAGAAGATGAGGTTGCGTAGATGTTTCATCCTGCACCCTTTCGATAGCAGTGTTTAGGGTTAACAGGTCGCTTTATACGCTGACATATACGGTAAATGTTTTGTAATCTTTCTATGTCAGGTCACTTCAGAACGTGAGAAATCCATAACTTTCTATCTTTTGTAAATCTTTGTTTAATTATTATACTTCCCACTACAGTGTAACCCGGATATAAGAGAGTTGTCGGGACCGAAGAAGAAGTCTCTGATATCCGGGTTTCTCTTATATCCGGGTCACACTCTATTAGGTAGGTTGTTCGCTGTTTCTCTCTGCCTTTCTTACCTTTAATATGTCCTTTGTCTATAAAATTTACTAGGCGTATCTTATTCATTATGCGTCCCAGAAATTTCAAATGACACCTGATTTTAAATGACCTTTTTATTTTCACTATCCTTAAATTTTGCTCTGTCCATGTTATTCTCGGCATCTTTCCCTAGAGCTACTATTCGGTCGCTTCGAGTTTTCTCCTCGTATGTGAAAAATTTTCTAGCATTCACTATCACTGTATTGATATTATTCGAAATATTTTTTTTTCGTTTTTAATGATATTTTCCTCTTACTTTATATTTTGTTATAGATTTTGGAAGAACTATTTTGCTATTCAAATGCACCGTTTAATTATTTTTATAATCTGTTAAATCCTTTTCCGGTTATTTAAATTTCTGTAGGCATTTCATTTTAATCAAATTCAAATTCGTATCTAGCTTCTTGGGCCTTTTCTATTGTTGACAGGACATATTTGTTTACCTTGACTGCCGTCTTGCTTTTTAACTAGATGCTGTGTTACTCATTCCTACAGTTAAGCTGGAGGCTGATAAATTCTGAATATAACTTTCAATAAAATTAAAATTTTTATCTCATACTCCCGTTGCGAGTCATTGCAAAACAAAACAAAAAAACAGCAGAATTTTAAAATGGGCATTGCGACCCTCAGTAATGATTATGTTCAGTTTATTAGGTTGGGGCAAAAATAATGACGTAATGATGTCGTTTTTTGACGTGTTTTTAACGTCAAAAACGACATTATTACGTCATTATTTTTGCGCCAACCTAATATGTTATAATACTATAGAATAAGCATTCCAGGTTTAAAAATATCAGTTATTTAATAAAAATCTATAAAAGCTAATAGCGTGTTCTGTTTTCCCTTTTCAATTGAGTGCCCCCACCTACGGAAGCCAAAACAAATGCGCAGATATTTTCTTAGAATTTTTAAAAGCTTTTTTTTTTCTATTTTTTTGAAATTTTTAATCCGGAAAGCTTGCTTTATGAAAATATATCAAAAAAATGTTTTGAAAAATATTTCATTAACTGCTGTTACTTGGAAAATGGGAGTATGGAAATGTTTTTTATCTTTCGTAGAGTGTTCAGTTTTTAAATAAATTTATGCCTCAAACTTAGCAACTACTATTAAATTTCATAATATTTTGTTTTAAAAATCATATTCGCCACCCGGAGTGCTTAATCTATAGCAGTGTTTTTCAACGTAGGTGCTAACGCCCCCTTGTGGGCTCTACTATGTTGAAAGAGGACGCAGGGACTTTTTATTTTATTGGTGGGGGGCGATGGATATACTCAGGATAACGGTTGGCATCTTTCCAATTTTTTAAATTTATTCAATATTGGCAAAACATTTCTGTGAGAAGCTATCAAATTTTTCCTTCATTGCTTTTCCAAATTTCTATATGACTGAATGTCCTTTCAACACAGTTACACAGCTTCTTTCTAAAACAAAAACAAAACGCCTGCAAATTACAAAACGGGGAGATCTACGATTACTTTTCAGCAGCATGGAACCTAGAGTAAGAGCCTTAGCCAGTAAGCACCAAAGTCAACCATCGCATTAAAAACATTGAGATAAGCTATCAAGTGACAGATTTTTTAGGATATTAATCACTGACATTTATAATAGAAATAAAAACAATATTATATTTATTTTTCCACTAATACCTAAATGTTATCTTGCTATAAAAGATGAATTTAGTAAAATATTGGAAATTTAATTTGACAAGTGGGTGTTGACAAAAAAGTTTGTGCCGCTGCTTGGAAAACGGCTGAAAATTAATTTGAAAAAAAGTGGTTATTTATAATTGCAATGACTATTTTAAAACTCAACCCAAAAGCTTAAGGCAGTCATCTACCGAAGTTCTTATACAAGTGACATTGTTCTCAACTATTGCCTTTCAGCGACTGTCCTTTTATTCTAATTTATACGACTTTGTTCACTCCCTCTGACAAATAGTAATAATGCAAGAATCGGATGAATTATACGTTTCATTTCCATCCATATACTTGTTTTTATTTATGAACAAGACGAAGAGATTGCAAATCAGACTCTAAGAAGCGCCGCTCACTCTCACATTCCGTGGTGGAAAATACCGGCGGAGCAGTTGGTATAGTGTTCGCTTGTCAACCTAACTGTCGGGGTTTCGATTCCCTCGGTGGTGGATGCGCACTGCTGATGAGTCCCAAATATAGGACGAAACGGCCGTCTAGTGCTTCCTGAGGTTTCTATCAGACTCGATGAATCAATTAATATAATTATCACAGACTCGATGAATCAATTAATATAATTATCAAATCCTCCTCATTACTATGTGTGTTTATCATCGTTTGAACCAGCTTCTAATGCTCCAGTTGGAGCGGCTTGGTGAGAGTAGTCGTGGCTCCAGAAGGCTCAGTCCTATGGTCAGAGAGAATCTCAGTTGAGTTCCACCACGGAATGTGAGAGTGAGCGGCGCTTCTTAGAGTCTGATTTGCAATCTCTTCGTCACCGGGGCCCGGCGGAGCAGTTGGTTTAGTGTTCGCTTGCCAACCTAACTGTCGGGGTTTCGTATTCCCTCGTTGGTGGATGCGCACTGCTGATAAGTCCCAAATATCCAGTGCTTCCAGAGGTTTCTATCAGGCTCGATGAATCAATTAATATATATATATATATGATAAATATAGGATATATGATAGGATAAAAAATGTATGAAATGGATCTTAATCTAACAAGTTTCACTTTATTTAAGCTTCGTCAGAGATCAAGATAGAAACGATAAAAAATAATAAAAAGAAAAGATACGCATTTTAATGGTGTGACGTGTTTAGATATTTCTTATTGGTTAGATAAGTGTCACACGTTATCAAGTAACAGTTAATATACAAATATGTGTTTCGAACATTCTCAACGCTAAAGTCTTTAAAAGCTAGAAAGATGCATTAGTATGTTTTGACTGGATACGTTCACGTAATTAAGTAACAGATAATATTCAAATAAGTGTAAAAAAAACATTGTGGATGCTAAAGTGTCAAAAGGTTACTGAGACGCAGCACGATGTTTTAAATATTGAATTTCGTTAGATATTTTACCCACTTTACCGTCGCGAATGTTTGCCACATATATTTGAATATTATCTGTTACTTCATTACACGTGACACGTAACTGACCAATAAGAAATATCCAAACACAACACATTACTCTTATAATCGTAAAACACCCACCCCAGCCATCGAAGACTTCCGACACCAGCGCTGGTTGCTGATGCGATAATCATGAGTTAACCCTATCTCGCGTTATGATTTAAGTTTGATCATAAGGAGGCCAGTATCGAAACGTCGCAGTTATCTGCGTGTTGGGCTGGTCCAAGCAGGGTGAAGACTTACAGAGAAAAAAAAGTATAATCGAATAAATTGAACAAAAGTAAATATCAGGGTTCGCAGGCAATTAATTATCAACCCAACCCGCATCAAAATCGAAAGTGATAATATCGTTGTTGACTTTGCAGAATCTGGTTTACTGATTTGGTCTTTCATTACGGCAGATAAATACGTGGGGCTCTCTACTGTCTTTGATCTCGTTTCCGTCTCTTTTACCTCTTTTCTCTCTTTTACTCCCTAATTTGCTTCGCGCATTCGAAATTTATGGACATTTGCCCAAACGGGCATGTGGGCATCTCGAGTACGTCATAACTATGGGGAATTCCTTCTCTCCACCCTCTCTTTTATTATCTTCTTGCATCGACCTCTTCAGTGGGCGTGGGTGGTTCCTAGATCCGCCTTAATCACTTATCTGTGTCTGCTACCTCGGCTATTTTCAGTCCAGGAGAACTCAGTTCCAAATTCAGTTGTTTACCAAAATCTACTTTTTCGATTTGCAGCCCGCATTTGTACCTGTGTGTCAATCAACATTTCCCCACTAAGTCTCTGGGTTACTTTTCCATTGTTCAAACTGCCTGACATACAATTTAAGTCGTTTATGTGTAAATTAAGTCCCCCATTCTCGTTTCAATGTCTCTCAGT
>OZ010594.1:59538693-59558693 GCA_963932145.1 Acanthosepion lycidas | reverse complement strand
CATCAGAACATGTTTATGGTTAAAAAAAAAAAATAGCCTTAAAACAAGAATTGCTCGGCGTGTTTGTAACAGATTTCCTGTTGGTTGACAATTTTTCTAGCACATATCATCCGAGGAATGCAAATTCTGGTTTTATAAAAATAAAGGTCAACCCATTTTTGAACATTACCTAACAATCATACGCTATTTCTGCTCACATTTTGCTGCTTGGTCTTGTGTCTTAGAAAGCTATATTTAGCCAATACCGTTAACTATTTAGATACCAAATATACAAGGGTTTTTTTTTGTTTTTTTTGCTTTTAATAATGAAAATAACACATGATAGAATTTCAGCAAAACACTACTGAAACATCTATTTTTACTATCAGAGTTATACTCTGCTGTTATTTGTTTAATCTGGAAAGTAGGTGAGATGTTTTTTTTCGCTGAAGTTAATTAAGATAAAAAGCTAATCATACTGGCAAATCCACAAGACATCTTTCAGATAAACCGAACCAATCACTAATCATATAATGGTACTTATAGACTATCGTAATATATAATGGATAGACGTTTACAAAAGATAGTAATTCAAGTCCATCATTTTTGATAGCATCTTCATTACTGACAAGGAGAGGGAGGGCGGAAGGATGAGAAAGAGAGAGAGACGTGTTTCATCGATGAAAAATGATGTTATTTATTCTTTTACATCTGATTTTTTTTATATTGCTTCGTTTTCACGATATTATTGCATTGTTAGGTTGTTAAATTTCGAAATGTGCAAACAATGGAAGTAATTTCTTTTTATTTTATTTTTAATAAAATCGCACCTTCCAACGAAAAAGACATATTCTCACTTCATACATTTTTAAGAATTCTTCATGAAACAAATGTCAGAAATTGCTTGAAATCGAGAAGAGGGATGCTGAAAAGATCTGAGCTCAACTACCCATCTATCCAGAGATAGACTGCAGACGGGATCTTAATATCTGTTTTAACCTAAGGGAGGTTACTGAATAGAATAATCACACGAAGGCTGGTAATGAACGATAATGATTAGGACAAGAAGAAACACATAAGATTCACCAGCGTTTCGTTGAAGTAGTCAACTGCTAGAAGTGAGTCAAGTGATTTCCAGAATGGATTTACAACAGTAGGATATCTACAAACCGCCCCACGCAGCCAGATGTGGCACAAGGCCGAATTTAATATGGGTTATACGAGCCAGTAGGCTCGGCCAAAATTTATGGTATAAAACGGGTTCGGGTATCTGTTTTCTTCGACATAGCCTCGTCTGGGGATCTTCTCTGCCCGGAGGCAGAGAGTTTGACCAACAGAGCTGGAGACGAATCTCCAACTGCAGGATATCTACCAACATCTCCACGCGGTCAGATGTGGCACAAGGCCGAATTTAATGTTGAGTATACGAGCCCGTAGTCTCCGCCAAAAATTCCCCGTATACCCCGTATGAAATTAGGTAGGGTAGCTGTTCCCCGATATGATATTTGCCCTTCGGCATTGCTTCGTCTGGGCATCCTCTCTTCCAGGTGGCAGAGAGTTTGACCAGCGCAACTGGAAACAAATATCCAACTGCTGAGCAATACTCATACAGTTTTTTCTACTGAATTTATGTGAATGGGGACATACCCATTATCGTCCGTAGATATGCTTCAACAATATAATTTTGAACTCCAAGAAACGTGAGCTGCATTACATTTGTTTCACAGGGGGCAAATATTATTATGAATTAAGAATCATACTTCTCCAATGCTAGTTGCCAGCCACAGTTGAAAAATCTAGTCGGCGTTGATATTTAGCTCATAGCTTGGGAAAGAATATATGCATTCATACCATTCTCAAGGGGATTTACACGACAGAGAATGTTACGTAGCTGGACTGAAATTTAAACTCGATTACTGAGTTTATGTTTATATTACCGTATTATTATATTTCGATGGGGTGCTACCAACTTACCAAAATACAACCGTATATCAGAATTAATTTTTATAGTGGCTCTTCGGTAGGACTCGGATATTTTTAGCACTCCCTTGTGTGAATGAATTCTACAAAACATAATTGGCAAAGCTATTAATTTTTTCGGTGATGTTCAACCCATACAAGGATATAAAGTGGCTCAAGATAGAGGATTAGTGAGATATTGTATGGTCGTAAGAAAGGGCAAGGGGGAAAGTTCATTAGGTTAGCTAGAAAAGATAACAGTTAAACTTAGTGCTGAGGACGTTAAGATTGTAGTGATGGGGAAAACATCAAACACAGAAATATCACCAATCACGACGAATGGATGTTCTGTCAGGAAGGGCCTATGCTTTGAGCAAAAACTCACCCCAGAAATCGTGGAACTCGTACATATGATCCATTGCTAAAATGCTGGAAAATGGTCTGTTTCGCTGTACCGCTCCAGTAAGTACCCGATTCATCCTACTACCCTTTACATTTACAAGAGCCAGATCAGACCAAATATAGAGTACTGTTGCCATATATGGGCAGGAGCTACCCAATCTTTACTTTTCAGTTTCGTTAGAATCACAAAACTTATCCGGATGCTTGTGGGTGACAAATTATTTTTATACGTCTTTCTCGCAGACAAAACGTTGGAAATATCTCACTGCACTATCGGTAATTCCATAGAAAATTTAAAGACGAACTACATTTCTTAGTTTAACTAGATCTAAACATTACGGCTAAGATCCACTATGCTACACACATTGTAGCGAACCACATTCATTCGCTTGTGATTCCATTGGTGATATATTTTCTACTCGAGCACCTTCTTCCCATAAATCGCTATTTTCTGGAACCGATTCTCAAGATGATACGTCCCCGATCACTACAAGCTGGACCTATTTAACTCTAGGTTTAACCCTTATCTTACCCGCATACCTGCATAAACTGTGCCTCTTACCCAGTAACTCTCTACCTCGAGTGGTTTTCGGGCCCTGTACATCGTCAACATCATTATAGAATAAAATCCTTCAAAATTGACAAAGATCGCGTTATTTACTACACTACGCACCCGGATCGTTACGCCCTACACATTCCAAATTGCAATGCCTAATCATCAGGCAGTGTGAAATGACGCATAAATCTAATTGTCAAAAAGAAATAAAAAAAATATAACATCATTTCCGCCAGAAATGTCACACGAGATTTATCGAGAATTTCTTATCGTGATTTTCTAAGCGTAGCTTAAATGTGGGTCACAATCCCGTATGTATGGAGAACCCAGTAATGAGTGAACTCATTACTCAGTCGTAATTGCTCTCGGCAGACAAGATTGCTAACGATTGAAAAACGTCAAAGTGTCCATCAAAACTTTCTTATAATTGTAAAAGATTTTTTCTCAGTTATATAAATCACACTAATATTAATAAACGCGTGGAATATTAACTTATTTCTAATACATTAGTGTAGACTGTTTACAAAAGTATGTCTAATAAGCAAATGGATGTCCAAATAACATGCGCAGGTATATTTTGTATTGTGGTGAAAATGGTTTATGTTATTGTGATATGTGCCTCTTTACTCAGGGAAGAAATGACGTGGGTCTCCATCACAAAAGTTTGCCCTTCCTTTCCGTAATATATTGCCACGCAGTGTTGGCTTTACATCTACGAACTTTTTGTTCATTAAATTCATATTGGCACTGGTCACTTTCTCAGCAGCACTGAACCCTACATTGAATAGCTGCCCTATAGTTATATATTGAGGTAAGATTCCATTCAGGTAGAATTCAACCAAGTTTAATGTCGCATAGAAAAAAATTCATATCCAGCTTTCCTCGCGGGTGACAAATTTGATCTCAAAAGACATCTCAGTCACATTCTAAGCAACAAATTCTACGTACCATTTTTAACAATCATTATTACATATGTCCATAAAAATTGCATCTAGTTCCGGACAGTTTAATGCATAAAAAAATCTTCTGCTTCATCTCTGCCTCGAATGTAAATTTTAAATCAATCTACATTTAAAGTGTGTATATACACTAACGAGTCAAAGTATTATGACCACCTTCCATGTTAATAATCACTCAGAATGAAGTTTGTATTTTTTAACTTTCTTGAAATTTACTCCAAAACAAGTTTGAATAATGAGTAAGTATATAGCTTGCTTAGCAACACATGCCATATATGGTCTGTAAAATCAATTCACAAATTATTTATCGCCTAAAAAGTTCCATGTTTAAAAACCATATTTACTTGACGCCAATCTAATTATTAGGTTGGTGCAAAAATAATGTCGTTTTCTTACATAGTAACCTATGTGAAAAAACGACCTTATTTTTGCACCAACCTAATATTTTTTGTTAACACCAGTCACATTGAAATTTGGGGTCAATCATTTAGAAAAATTTCTTTGACATTCATTTACTATGTTATTTTTTTTTCAAAAGACTATATGTGCTGCCAAAAATATAACGGCGAAATCTTATTTTTAGTTTTAATTTCTAGGCTGAAATGTTGTCATCATTTGAACTGCAAAAGTTTGGAGGTCACACTTTGTATTTATTAGGATGGTGCAAAAATATCGTTTTTTGACGTAGTTTTTAACGTCAAATAACGATATTATATTTGCACCAACCTAATAATAATTCGTATATTTCCTACCGTCTTCGATTTTACTAAGCTAGGATATTGAAACTATGCAACTCTTTAGTACATGACATCAATATTTAGAGAAAGGCGGAGTACCTAAAATCTTAAATCCGATCGGAAAGTTTGCCATTAGCCAGAAAGGTAGATCAGGTAAAAAGAATTTTTAACGAAACATTACGCAGTTATGAGTTAACTCTGTCCTTCTTATTATTGAATATATATTAAGAACTTTCAGGAATCGTCCCTCCAGCCCGAGGTTTCCCAATCTGGGCGATATTGCCCACCACTGGGATATTTCAACTGTCCAGTGGTCGATGAGGAACTGAACGAAAAATGTCGCGCAATTGGATATTTTGATGGGTGATATAAGATTTTACGTATAAAAATATATTTCAACATATGTTGCTCGAAAAAAAAGTTTCCAAAGGCAATATACAAAGAAGTTAATTAAAAACCAAATAAAGACTAGTGTCTAAATCAGAATAACTGGGTCAAATTTCTTGATATGATACAAATATCACCGCTAACAACGAATATTTTGGTATTTTCTAGTTTCCAGAAGGGTTATTAACCTTCAAATACTTCTTCAGACGAAATAACATTTTTTTCAAATATAAAACACATAAGGGAAAACCAAAATCTTAAAAGATATTCACTGAATTTTTATAAGTTCCTAGTTAATTAGAGTCTTTTTAAGTTTATAATTATGAAGAAAACCGTTTAATCTTTTGCAACGTTAACCCTAACTATAAAAGTAAATTATATATATAGTTTTCAATGGTCAAGTTTGATTTCGTTTGTACTTTAATACGTTATTAAGAGCAGCAATCAGCTCCGGGGTTAGTATTATTTGTTACCTCCCGTTGCTATTTTTACGACATCATGAAATCAGTTTATGAACCAGTAACAAATAATTTTGGTACGCTTTTGCATATTTACTATATAGGTGGGCGGATGATTTTTTTCCATGTAAAAGGTCGCAATGACACAAAAAGGTTGAGAATAATTGCTCTAGCCCCCAGTGACCTCGTAATTAGTTTTGATAAAGGTACTCAGTCATCAGGTTTTAGACGATACTTTTGGCTTATTATAGGGTACGTTATTCATATTCAGACTATTGACATGGTCCCAATGTTTTGCTCCTTGTACCTTTCGTGCTGCTTCAGTTGTTTCTCGTACCGGTTTTAATTTCGCTGTCCCTGTTTAAAAATACCCCACCCGCCTCCGTTCTTATTTAGGTCTACACAGTTATTTTTTTGTTCTGTTTCCATCGAGTCCACGGGACAATGTCTTAGTGGATTATCGCATTGATTTGTGAATTTCGTTATATAGCAAGTGTTGATCATTGTGTTGGCTAATACCCACTTAGACTCATTGGAAGAAAGAGAGATAACCCGATATATGGACAGATGAGTATACTTAACTGAGATGGGTAACTATGTCATCAGAAGTATCCACTAAATCAATATGTGCTCACGTCATGGGAAGTGCTCACTATATCAGGTTAGGTCTCTATATCACTAGAAGTTTTCATTAAATCGAGATAGGGGACTACATTACCAGAACTGTGTACTACACCGAGAAGGCGACTACGTTACCAGAAAAGTCTACTACTGCTTATTAGGCGACTTCCTTTTCAAAGTGTCCACTACATAGTGATAATATACTGCGTTGGCGGAAGAGACTACTACATCAAGATAGTCGACTCACGTCATCAAAGTGACCAATACAGAGTGATAATAGACTGGGTTAACAGAAGAGACTACTACATCAAGATAGTCGACTCACGTCATCAAAGTGACCAATACAGAGTGATAATAGACTGGGTTAACAGAAGAGACTACTACATCAAGATAGTCGACTCACGTCATCAAAGTGACCAATACAGAGTGATAATAGACTGGGTTAACAGAAGAGACTACTACATCAAGATAGTCGACTCACGTCATCAAAGTGACCAATACAGAGTGATAATAGACTGGGTTAACAGAAGAGACTACTACATCAAGATAGTCGACTCACGTCATCAAAGTGACCAATACAGAGTGATAATAGACTGGGTTAACAGAAGAGACTACTACATCAAGATAGTCGACTCACGTCATCAAAGTGACCAATACAGAGTGATAATAGACTGGGTTAACAGAAGAGACTACTACATCAAGATAGTCGACTCACGTCATCAAAGTGACCAATACAGAGTGATAATAGACTGGGTTAACAGAAGAGACTACTACATCAAGATAGTCGACTCACGTCATCAAAGTGACCAATACAGAGTGATAATAGACTGGGTTAACAGAAGAGACTACTACATCAAGATAGTCGACTCACGTCATCAAAGTGACCAATACAGAGTGATAATAGACTGGGTTAACAGAAGAGACTACTACATCAAGATAGTCGACTCACGTCATCAAAGTGACCAATACAGAGTGATAATAGACTGGGTTAACAGAAGAGACTACTACATCAAGATAGTCGACTCACATCATCAAAAGTAACACTACATAGTGATAAAAGACTACTTTACCGGAAGAGTCTATTACATCTTGATAGGCTACAACGTCAAAGTGTCCACAACATACTGACAAGAGACTACGTGACCAGAAAAATGTAAATAGGCGATTACGTCTTCTAAGTGTCCCCTATATATTGCTAAGAGACTACGTCACTGGAATAGACCCGTTCTATGCAGATGGGTATAATCATTATTTGAATGTCCAAAGAAACTGTTTAAAATATTATGTGTTTCCATGTAGCAATCGATTTCGTCTTGACAAAGCCGAATAATTACATATGCGCTTATATTTCCATTTTAAAGAAATGCTAAGAATTTTATTCATTTTTTATACCATTTATTCAAATGTAGAATAGAACTGATTGGTCTTTTTTAATAAAGAATAAGAAAAGCGACATGGCTCATAAAAAAATAACACATAACTGATAAATTTATTGATCGAAAGAAAATGACAGCCTGTTTAATCACGTTTTCATCGATTCATACGCACTTTAATTGGATCAATTCTTTGCACTTTCGTCTGGTTGTTGTAAGTCTTCAATCGACTTTTGCTTTCAATTTCTGGCTAGAATCTGTAACACTTTCGGCAGAGCGGCAGATTTCCTTTCGACACAAAGCATCTTCCCTCCGCCTTTAGAGAGTCTATCAAGAGATTGCTTCATGCTTTCACTAAAAACCGATGCAACGGCCGTATTTTACACGTTGCAATAGGTATACTTTCGATGTCTTAAGCTCTCAGGATTTGGATAGATAATATTCAGAATTGCATATGGAACCTATAAAAAGGTTACTTTAATTTGTAATCTGTTTTGCTTCCTTAAATTTCTTTCTTTCTCCCCTCATTCTTTCTATCATTCTTTCTTTCTATTTGTCTACTTAATATCCAGTTAATTACTTTAATATTTGTTTGCCAAATGCCTATCTATCTATCTATCTATCTATCTATCTATCTATTGATGGATATTATTTAATTTGACATGAAATAATATCTATGTATGTATGTAGCTAATTTATTGTCTTAATTTGCTTATTTAACTCTCTTTCTCTCTCTCTCTCTCTTCACACACACACAAACACACATACATTTGGTTCGATTGATGTGAGTTATGTTAGCTCTATCTCTGATATTGAGCGCTTTCTAATAAGTACCGCGCATATAATATATAAATAATAATAATAATAATAATAACATATGGCTATATTTATACACGCACACTTTTAACACACACACACATACATGTATGTATATATATTTATATATATATATATATATATATATATATATATATATATATATATATATATATAATTCATTACCTTAATTTCATCTATCTAATTCATTAGCTCATTTTTATATATCTAATTTATTAACTTAATTTCATCTATCTATCTGTCTACCTATCTATCTGTTCTAGTATGTTCATTATCTATCTATCTATATATCTCTCTACCTCTTTATCCCTCTATGTATGTATGTATCTATCTATCTATCTATCTATCTCCATTCTTGCTTTTCTGATTTACGTAAGTAAATAAATGTTTTAGCCTAATTATCAGAAATATTTATTTCACACACTATGTCTTTTCATCATAACCTCCTTCCTTAACAGACCATCTTTCCATAGATCACATAAATCAATTATTATATTGTTTAATTTCGGATCAAAAATAACTGTGTCAAGCTATGAAAGTATTGATCCTCCATGATATTCTATTGTCAATATTTTTATTTTGTTTTATATTATTTAATATTAAATAATTGTGGTGGATAGTCGAACGCAGACATTGGTTTATTTACTATTTGATTTTATTCTGAAATTAGTTACACTCCATGTGAGACCTGCTTAAATATCTATATTGTTTCTTTCTATTATAACTCTTCTGTTGGCGTGATCTTCAGCCTGCTTCAAGTCTAGAGTTCATTTAGTTCTCTCTCTCTCTCTCTCTCTCTCTCTGTCTCTCTGTCTCTCTCTCTCTCTCTCTCTCTCTCTCTCTCTTTAAAATATTCCAGATCCAGGAAGTGGGTCCGTGTAGTCTATGCCAATTAAGCAGACATTGGACTTCTTCTATCCTTTCAGCATATTTGCGATTATAGCTCTCAACGATTTCCTATCCGTTGTAGCTCTTAACAATCTACTACCCCCCACTTTCTGTTCTGATATTCATTTACACAACGTTGCTTAATTTTTCTCTCTACCCATTTTGACTTTAAATGCCTGGTGTGTCTCAAATTCTCTAACTCTTCTTTCCTCATAATGTACCCCAGAAATTTATGCTTCCATCTGACTACATATACAAAACAGAAAATAAAACGCACGAATGCCTTAGTTCAGCAGCTGTTTTTATTTCTTTTTTGTCTTAATCACTAAATACTGACGTTTGGTAGTGTAGCATATGACTCTATTGATAGTGCCTTCCAAAAGTTAAGCATAGGACAATGCTGTTACAAAGAAAAGAATGCTGAACTGTTATGTAATATCGTTCCTCTTTTAGGGCGGTGATAGTTCGACAATGTTATCACAGATGGAGAAGAGACTTGAGGCAATAGAAATTTCTTTCTATAGAAGGATGCTGAGAATACCATGATCTGAACATGGAATCCATGAAGTTTTAGGGAACAATGGAAGCAAAAAGAATACTTTTACTTTAAGTCAGAAAGAGACAGATGAAATGTCTAATGTACATAATGAGGAAAGAGGACTTAGAAAATCTGACACCCAGAAGATATATTGACGTCAAGAGTGACAGAGGAAAGCAGCTCATAATCTACGTAACGAGCTTGTTAAAATGGTTGGTAGAACCGATTTTATGAGATATGACAAAAAAAGTATTACGAAATACAATAGACAGGAAGTTGTGGAGAACCACGATCGCCTACGCCGTGAAAGTAGACGGCACACAGAACTAGCATGTGACTCACATTTAGAATAGAGTTTGTACTCACTGTTACATTAGATTATCAAGGAGGTTGGGAGTTGAGCTGATTTTTTTTACCTAATCACTTAGCAAAGGCTCATGCAATCATTCCTGGTGCACTTGTGTTTGAAGTGTTGGTAAGAACCGTATTAAGTGTAGATATATAAAATTCTACTACAGGGAGGGGGCGGGCTGTTTCTCACCGTGCATCTAAAGTTCCATGTTCCTTGTGCCCGGAGACGCACGCCTATACACTAGCCTACAGTAATTGACGAAATCCGGAGTTGAAAAAAATGTCATGTTATATATGAAAAATTGAATCTCATGTTCTCATTTTCAATGCACAACAATACTTAATTACAGTTGTAAACGTTGGCCGAATATTGATTATGGCTTTGAATGTGTACTTGCCTTTCAAATTTCGGGGCGAATAAATTCTTTATTTACTCCTGAATTTAAGTGACTATATGTTTTTTTTTTCTTCTTTAAATTAATTCCTTTGCTGCGACTGATGTGTTCTTGATAGGTCATACATCTTTTGTCTGTTTGCGTGTTGGTTTTCGTCTACATACCGTCACCCACACCATGTCTGCCGACGGCAGAGACATCGCATGTGAAGCTTTCACGAGACGAGAAAGTAGATATATGTGTAATCCAAATATAACAAAGGTGTTGTTTTATCAGTAGATGTTTGCCGATACCTACTACGCTGCTTCATGCTTTGAAGGACTTCGACTCAAGATGTCTAAATTTAATTTCCAACAAGGTAAACATCGGAGTTTTTATTTCAGAAAGACTGACGACATCTTTTAATACTAAATAAAAACTAAGAATTATATTCATAGAAGCCATTCCGTTCTTTAACCGCTTTCCATCCTCGCTTTTGTATTTCCCTAGTGGCTTATATTTCATCTTGTATAGGTTATATTTGTAATTTAATTCTATATTTTGACTACACCATTCTAAAACATTAAGAGAAATATATATTAGGTTGGTGCAAAAATAATATCGATATTATTTTTGCACCAACCTAATAACTATCATTGAAATTAGCTTTCTGTTGGTTAAAACGGTTTAAAATACCTTGCCTTACTCTTCATCTCCTATCAGTGGCCTCGTAATTCATCTTGATATAGGCTACCACGGCTTTCTTATGCTATAATTTGATTGCATTATTCTATATCAATAAGTGAAAAAATATTACACACTGTAAATAAAAACAAACGAACCTTTCATCTTTCAATGACGCTTTATTCAATGCAATTTTATCACTGCCCATATGTGGCGTTCAACCATTACTATTCATATTAGAGTCGTTCGAGGGGCGAGACAACTATGGCTGTCTTCATCACACTCTCTTTCAAATGAACTTTCGCACTGGCTAAATCAGATTCGAAAACCTTCACTTTCTATTCAAAACTGATACTGACTTCTTATTTATATTTGCCTGGCACAGGAATTAACCATTACCAATGAGAGTTTACTGCGTCATGGGTATCGCTCTCTGTGCTGTAAATAGATATATGTTTCTTCTCATTGTAGATGTGAGACGTTGCTCATCCCCAGGGATTTCAACCCTACGGCAGCACCTACCTCATTGCACTAAAGAGGTTGTTTCGGTTTAAAGCCGATGCTGGCGAGACAGTGGTCACAGGGCTTGGAAAAAAAAACAAGTTCTGTCTTTGGACCATTTACATAAGTATATGTATGACGTTTCCCACGTTAAAACGACCTTGTGTTACATCCAGCCTTTGTGGGTAGGCCTGGTAAATATAACTGGCTTCGTATTTCATTTGACTATATTCGACTATCTTTGTTATGACCTTTCCGCAGGATAAAACGATTTCGAAAAAGTAATAAGCATTAACTTTTCGTAGTATTTATATTAAGGAATCTTTGACAGTTTCAGTGACTCCACTTAATCAAATGGATAGGTTTTAATTTCGATTGTCATGTGACCTTTCAAATCTCTTATTATTGGTATTCACATTATTACAATTTTGATTATGTTTTTCCCATCTCAGCACAAGAGTCAGTAATTTGAATTGTCAATTGACACGTATGAGTAGGCCATTCTGAACTTTCGATTATCATCAGCGGCACGTTTGAATATATTTAATTTATCATTTATATAAATTTTATTTTACTTAAACCTACGTGTTTTGTTCAGATCACCCATAAATGCCCAGTTTAAAAAGCAATATAAATAGATATAAAAATTCACTGTTAATTGTTTTTTTAAATCCAGTATTAATCAAATATTTGTGCAAAGTCCGGTATTAAATAGCGATTAATAAAAAAACGGTATTAATTCTGGATTTATGAAGATTATCCGATATTAATTGCTGGCTTATAAAAAAAAAACTCCAATATCTCTATCTATAAAAGGCTAGATGTGTGTGTGTGTGTGTGTGTGTGTGTGTGTGTGTGTGTGTGTGTACGAATGCACGGTCGCAATTTTCGACGGATTTGCTCCAAAATTTACATGCACAACTCCCATCGATAGTGGAAATAATCGATTTTTTCATGCTTCTACGGCAGTTTTCATGTAGTTTGCGGCCATTTTGTACTGGCCAGAGTGAGAGCCTATAGCTGGCTGCCACGAATAAGCAGGAAGATTCTATTGGCCAGCGTGAGAGCCAACAGCTGACTGACACGAATGTTAACTAGCATGTCAGCATGCAAAAAAAATCGATTGCTGCATTCGTCAAAAGTGAGAAAAATTTAAATCTGCATAGAACTTTACTGCAATTGGCTCATTTGCTTGCTTAAACTCAACGTTGAAGCTGATTCCGCAGAAGTGAGTTAGGTGTGAAAAGTATTTGTTAACATTCTTTTTTCATTCGGTTTATCCAGTTACGAGTCCTGTTTTAAAGCTGATCGTTTTGTGTTCATTTTGTTTAGTTCTTTTTTCGTAACAGATTTAATGTTTAGTATAGAGCTTAGAAAAAATTTGCAGTTTGAGATGGGCAAGAAGTAAGGCATGTAGCAACATCAGCACGGTAAAGGGCATTCCTTTAAAGACAAGGAAAGGCAAAAATATTTTAAGTCAAGTAATAGAGATTGCTGTATGAGTCGCACGATTTTTGAATCAAGCACCGGCAACGCCGGGCCATGCAGCTAGTACTTTATAAGCAGGACTCTGATATTATTTATAGTTTCATAAGAAAACCCAGTATGAATCATAGGTTTTTAAAACTCAAATAATAATTATACTTTTATAAAACAAATAGTCAATAAATTACAGATTTATAAACAAAATCCAGTATTAATGACATTTTTTTAAATCGATATTAATCATAGATTTATAATAAAAGAAGTCCACTGTTAATCTTTTAATATTTCTTCTTCTTCTTCTTCTTCTTCTTAGAGACGTGTTCGAATTCTAGTTTAGATCATTACATTCACTTACGCAAAAAACTTTGGGAAAGGTAAGAATCCGTTCCTTCTCCTAATGAGCTAGTGTAAATGAATACCAAATCGTTTACTTGTAGGGATGATGAAGATACAAATTATACTATTACATATTTTTTTAGGAAGTCGTGAAAAGCCATAAACGCCCACCGGACATGGCACAGAGAAGAAGATTAATAACACATCAGCAGTCATTTGGCTTTAACTGATCGATCTGCTATTTTTTGAGTGTCAAATATTTTAGAAAATGCCTGGCATAAAATAAAAAAAGGAAAATCAACTTTTAGCCCGTTCAGCACTCTAAGAAATTTTGAATGAATTCCTTGTGGGTATTTCCATCCAAAATTTTAACAAAGAAAACTTTACTTATGTGTTATCTATCGCTTTTTTTTACACCCCAAAGCTGGCTAGGATATTAGAACTCCGAGCCCAAGGTGTCCAGTTACCAATATTTCGAGATTAATCATCGGCACAATTTCGTTGATGCAAATACTGGAATTCCCACTCAGAATATCGAACGTTTGTGGGAATCAGCAAAGTGGAAGAACAAGCGTCACCGAGGAATGGTACGACACTATCTTAAAACCTAGCTGGCCGAGTTCATGTGGAGAAGACAACTACCGATGGAGTCGATCAACTCGATAGCATCCTGCAGGTTATCGCCGCGTCCATGACACCCGAACAATACAATTAATGTTTGTTATTTGGTTTCGATTATTTTGTTTTACGGCATATCGACCTCAATAGGTTATATATTAGCGGCAATATTTTTAGGATAGGTTCGTATGAATAGAATATATATTCTTTGTAAGAAACCCGTTTGTATATCAGGATTGTTGGAGAGTCAAATGTATTGTGGGTACAATTCAAAAAATATATTGCTAACATTTTTAGTATTAAAATATTTATTTTTATACTTTCGTAGTGTTTTGGTCCAAGTTTGGAGTTTGCCCGTAGCTGGGATCGTAACACGTGCTACGACCACTGCTATGGATGGACCTGAGAACAAGAGCACTTAAGAGTTGGCTCTACGCTCCTCAAAACCTTCCGAACAGAGGCCTTGCTGCCTGATATAGTTTATCGTCATACATAGGACGCTTTGTAATTTGGAGAAATAAATATATTTTAACAAACAAATAGTATAATTTTCTACGTATGTATTTGTGAAAACAGTTGGAAAATTGATTTATAAATTAGTGAAAAATAACCGACAATTACCAAGAAAACTATAAATTCATTTGTGTGTGTTTTAAAAAGAAAATGATATTAAAAACATATATATGATTGCACATTAAATTTAATATTGTACTTCGAGGCAAAATTTAGGTTGACTCATAATTAAAAGAAGTCTGTGACGTGCATGAGTATTTTATAATATATTTGTATAAACGTCTATTTACTTCTGAATTTTTAAAAGATTCGATTCTGTTCTGTCCTATTTTTGGTTTAGTGCCAAAGTTGGTAAGTCGATTTTTGTTTTATGATTTATTGTTATTTATTATTCTTTTTTCTTGAAACAGAAAAGCACAATTAGTTTTGCTTTGAGGTAAACAAGCTTTTTTTTTTCAACACACCTATAAATTTAAAATATAAATAAATAAATCCAAGTTTGGAAGATTTGTTCCAAGAAAAACATTTTATGAAAGAGCTTGGAGGATCACTAATCTACTTGAGAAGAAAATGGATTCTCTGTAACATTGGAATGCAGCGAACCGGAAGTGTTTGGATATTTAAAAGGAGATTTCGTCCATTTTTTTTTTCTTTTATAGAATTAGAGCAAAAATAAAAGATACCGACTGAGTCTTGAGAATAACACGATTTGCTTCTTTATTTACTGCTGTTTTTTTTTTTTTTTTTTTAATATTTTCTTATTTATTATTTCTATCATTGTCTATCCTAGTATTGGTTATTCCTCTTTTTCTTTTACCCTTCTTCCTATCTTTCATCTTCTTTCCTTTGTATTCCTTCACTTTTCGCTTTCTTACGAGATGTTTAAAACTTTCTCTCTTATATGCCTTTCCCCCTTTCTTAATCTTTTTTAATTAATTGCTCTTTGGATATTTCTTGTTTCATTCTTTCTTTAAGTCATTTCTTTCCAATTCTTCTTTCTCTATTTTTTTTCAGTTGTTCGTTTCAACTACATTCTTGGTTATTTTTTTTTCCTACGCATTATTTAGATTTGTCCCAACTGCTTCACACGCGTAGTATAAACTGATCGATCCTCGTCGAGGTAACCTACAATTGGGGGAGAATAGAAACCGTCATATCTTGTTGATTCTTAATAACCATTTCAGACGCCAGATGACCTGGATTCGATCCCCGGCCTAGTATTTTAAAAGAGGATGAGAAAGTTATATCTGTAACTGAATTTTCCCCCTCCTCGTATTCGTTGCATCGCTGTTTTTTTTATTGTTTTTTTTTTTTTTAATTTCCGGATTTTTCTACATTCCTTCTTTTATCCCTTCATTTTTCCCTCTCACTTCTTTATTTTTTATTTTTTTCCAAAATCGTTTTGCTTAACTTTTCCGATACTTTAAATTGATTCTTTAGAACATCTATACGAATCTGAGGATTTGGGTTCGATCACTAAAAGGGAAACATTTTTTTTTTTTTTTATAATCATATCACCCCAAGCAATGCGAAAATGCCACTAGTACGCATGGTGTTACAAGGAGTGAAAGTGAGATAAAAGACTGAATACGGCGAGGATTGCAGAAAGGACAGAAAATGAACGGGACGCAAGAAGAGAGAAGATAGCGATTGGCGTTGCATTTACATTTTTGAAGATCATCAGGGAAGTAAATTAATCGAAGTGAGTTCCACACACGAAAGTGAAAGAGACAACTTGAGTTTCATGTCACTAGTTTTTTAACATTAAATGCTACACCGACACACAATCTTTCAGTGGATTAGAGAAGGATAGATTCCAAAAGCTAAGCAATGTACTAAGAAACAGAAAATGTCATTAAAACAAAGAAAATAGTAACTACTATTATTCTTGTCAGGCACTAAACACAAGTAGTCAACAAATATGCCTCTTGATCCGAGCCGAGGACTCAGGATTTCGTAAATATATTACCAGCAATAAAAAGAAATACTAGCCATATTATTTTTTCTTATCTTCTTTGTTCTTTTTGTAGACTTTTAATTATATTTTATAACCTTTCCTTTTTTTTTATTTTTTACTTGTTCAGTTCCTTAGGTAATTATTTTTTTTTCTTTTTTATCAGTAATTTGACAATAAACGTCAGTCAATAAAAGGTTCTAGTGGGCAAACTATGACCCGCGGGCCGTATGAAGCTCACCTGATGATGTTATATGATCCACTATGAGAACAATAAAGACTTTTTTTTTATTAAATTGTCTACCTGTTAACAGAAGATGTTCCTAATTAAAAGAAAAATTTGTAGTTCCAACAAATAATTTATTTCATGGAAATATTTCATGTAGTTGTTGCTAGTCTTGGTCACTCCTTTAACGTTGATACGAATAAGGCATCGTTGTTTTCTTGATTTGAATTCTTAAGCGTTTCTAGTTACTTTGCACTGTATTACTCATATTAATGGACAAGCAACAGCTAGTCGAGATATTTCCATGGAATAAATCATTCGTTAGAACTACAAGATTTTTTTTTCTTTTAATTATGCAACTACAAACGGAGATAAGCAACCTAACGTTGAGAAGAAGTTCCTTTTTAACTTCCATCAGCGTGGCTAATGCTAAATTCCAGGAGTGTGATCATTGTGATTTCTCAGACTAACTTTTTCTGACATGAATGGAAAGACTATATTGAATTAATTGCTAAGACTGCAGCTAAGAAAATTGTTTCACCATATACTACTGGACATTTTTTGAAAGCATTTATCTGACTTATTTATAAGTCTGTTATTCCTCCTTGTTTTGAATATTGATGCGATATCTGGTCTGATACACCTTCTCTGTATTTAGAGATTCTAGATAAAGTCCAAAAAGAAACTGCAAGATTATTCGTCCTGACCTGGAAACCCAGCTTTTGTCTCTTTCCCATCGCTCTAATGTAGCTCCCCTGCATAAATAATTTCATGATAATTGTTCTAATATATGATGCACAATGCGAACAATATTTTTTTTCATCAAATAAAATGTGGTATCTTTTTGGATATATGCTGCATAAAATAGAAATTTATTCAAAACGGAAACAAAGGGAACAAAGTCGGAAACCATATACAACGAACTCTATGTCCCAGAAAACTCACTCCTTACAATATCGACAAATATCGCTACATCTTACAATGTGCAAATGTCAAAGGCCAATTATCAGACTGTGCAAACTGATGTAACTATGAAGGCGTCTCTGTGTACACCAAAAGAAATTTGAAAAAAATATCTGACATCATTTCTACGCGTCGCTATAAACATCTCACGAGATTTTTTTAAGAATTTCTGATGATTGGAATTTTTTTTTCTCAACTGCTCAAATTTCATTTACAAGTTGACTTCCAACTCAATATCCGTGTAATGTCATGTGTTCCCACTAGTTTTTAAAAATATTTTTAAAAAATATGTTAGGTATCAGTTATTTTTTTTAGTGGTAATATTATCTGAGAAAGTAATGTCAAAGTTGCCTTTCTCTAGCCTAAGAGTCATATCAGTAATTTATGGCAACGGTTTCGTGTTTACATAATAATATTCTTTATTTACTTTGAGCTCCTTGATAAATTACAAATAAGAATCAGCAATATTATCCTGATCTGGCGGCTCTTTCCCACTGCCGTAATGTTACCTCTCTTTGTCTTAAACACTTTCATTGTAATTGTTTGGATATGTTCTTCATTATGGTACCTAGACCTAGATGTGTTTTTAATCACAGCACTAGAATTACGTCGATATCTCATCAATTTACTGTTGAGCTGGATAAATGTAGCCGTTTGCTAACCGTTTCATTTCTCGCATTTATTGCTTTTGGAACTCTCTTCCGCTTCTATCCTTTCCATCTACATTTAATCTACAAAAATTTAAATGCAATGTCAAACGTCATCTACTGTCCCCCTGATTCCTCTTTTCTCTTCCCGCTCATTATTATAGCTTTTGTTCCTAATTTATCCAAATCACTTTAACCCCTTGTGTCTTAGTAATTTTACTGCCTTGCATGGCAAGTAAAGAGGCATGATTGTGTGTTATAAATATAGCTATTTTATCATTTTAGCCACATCACAATATTAATGACAAAAGCAATTCTGCAAATATTACTAATATTGAAGTTGAATCAATATTTTTTCTCATCTGCTTTTTTTATACAGCATTCAAACAAAAGTTAACATAAGCAGAATGCCATAATTATTTTCCCAAAATATCATATGAAGCCACAGATATTCTATTATCTACAAATATGCACATTGTCTCCAAGATTTTGCGAAGCAATTTAAATGAAAAATATAACCGTCGGCAGTATCTGGAGACATGGCGCAAATTGAAAAACCATGTCACTAATATAATAGGGATATGACAACCTATGTGCTAACAGTAATAAATGTGTGGAATATTAAACTAATTCTCCATACATTCCTGCATTTTGTTCACAAAACGTTTCCAAGCAAATGAGTATACGAATAATACGCGAATGTGTGATTGTCTTTAAATCATATTTAAAGACAAGCATACTGCTATATATTAAGAGATTCTTGATAAAAGCCAAAGAAGAATTTAAATATTATTGCACCTGACTTAACATCTCAGATTCACTTATTTTCCCAACCCCGTAATGCAGCTTCTCTGTGCATTTTCTATAAATAATTTCATGGTAATTCTTCTAGTGGACTTTCCGGTATAGTACCTAGATTATATGAATTTAAGCGCAGTACTAGATTGACAGCAAGGTCTCATCATTTTACAGTTGAAATGGCTAGATGCAACCGTAAGTTCTATGTTAACAGTTTCTTCTCTCTCACAGTATTACATCTACAGCCTTATAGATTGGCGGCAAGGTCTCATCATTTTACAGTTGAAATGGTTAGATGCAACCGTATGTTCTAGGCTAACAGTTTCTTCTATCACGTTTCTCGCTTATGGAGTTGTCTTCCGGCTTCTTGCTCCCCCTGTCAAATTTGAGCTTTAAAAATTTATATGCAATGTCAATTGTTATATTCTGTCTTTCTAATTTTTGTTCTTTTATCGTCTTCTCTTCTTGAATATTTTTCTCATATTCTCTAACACTCAGTAACTCCTTGTGTTTATTAGTTGTATAATGGCTTGATTGAGGTGAAATTATTGAAAAAAAAATATTGCTGTTTGAAACTCGTATTTTTCTTGTGATACAGCCAACTTTAAAGAGGGTAAATAATGAAATACTGTTTACTCATTCTCCTCTAGATCCATTTAAGGTATTGGGTTGGTGCAAAAATAATGACGTAATAATGTCGTTTTTTGACGTATTTTTTAACGTCAATAAACGACATTATTACGTCATTATTTTTGCACCAACCTAACAGATAGTTACAGTTAAAATATCTATGGTGAATGAGGTGTGTTCTATGAATGAAGAGGATCTGCTAAGAATTGAAGATTATATGTATAGG
>OZ010594.1:59406193-59528693 GCA_963932145.1 Acanthosepion lycidas | reverse complement strand
TTGTGGAATAGATCAAAACTCCTAATTATGGAAATGAAACGAATAGAAACAGTCACATATTTTCTTGCCGACTTCAGTTTTATCACAAGGTTAGTATTCACGTTGGTACATGTCCTTCATCCTCCCTAATTATGTTCTAAATTTGTACTACACAGACTAAATTTGTCCTCTTAAACTAAGTCGTATCCAATGCTACTGAGCTAACTTGTATCATTTGTTAAAAATAATTATTGTCATCTATTTTCATGTTAAATCAGAAAACTTCATTTTCCTATTACCCCATGAAGCATTAACTTCTAACATCTATTACATCTAAAGTTATTATAGTGGGCACTTCGTATTTGAAATAGACGCACCATTTTTCTATATTTTACAGCGTTTGTTGCGTCTGTAGTCCTATAAATTGAGGCGTCTGTTTCGAATACGAAATGTCCCCTAGAATCACGTTTGATGTAATAAAAATTGCATGTTAAAATTATATCCATTAACTTTATGTTTTACATGCGGAAAACATTCTAAAAATTACATACAAGTGAAAAGAAAAACGTACTTAAATTCAAAACAAAACAAGTTTGCAGGAGGATAATAAATCTAAAAGACACATTCATTTTATGAGACGATGATTATTTCTTGATAATAACACATTTCTAATGTGATATTTGAGCTGTATTCTACAGTTTCGCAGATAATTTCTAACTATTGTACAATATACATCATTTCTAATATGGTTTAAACTGGATCAGTTTATTAACACTAGACATGTCCAATGCTGTTGTTCCTATGTCTGATACTCATTCTCCATTCAATACAATATTCAATACAATGTTCAATACCATGTTCAATACAACGTTCAATACAACGTTCAATACGACGTCCAATACTACGTTTAATACAATGTTCAATACAACGTTCAATACAACGTTCAATACAATGTTCAATACAACGTTCAATACAACGTTCAATACAACGTTCGATACAATGTCCAATACAACGTTCAATACGATGTTCAATACAACGTTCAATACGACGTTCAATACAACGTTTATTTCCCATACAGACATTGAATGTTGCTACGATTTCACTCTCTAAGGTCCTTTCGTTTCCGATCATTCAAGTCCACATCATTTCTTTTATGAGTTTAAATCTTTACTTGGACGTATTAGCTTAGCAACAATATTGTTCCTAAAGGTGCGTTCAGATAACAGAAACTTGCAGCAACAGCCTCTAAAATGGATATCTCATGCAACGTGAATAGAAAATAATTACATAGATCAAGATGTTGACATTCTTCGCTACTACGAATAAAGGTTTAGGATGAAAACCCCCATCAATACTGTAAAAAGCAACAACAGATACTGGGTTTGAGAAACCTGTTTCCTTGAAAAAATGATTTTAAGAGAACGATTTTATAAATTTCAACAGCCAGTAGCACAAGCTGCTTGATCAATGAATGTCTAAATGTTACGGTATAAAGAAACGGCTAATATATATGACCTTTAACATTACCATCAGTATAATATTCAACAGAAGGGAGAGTAAATATTTCCCCAATTTGTGAAGAAAATTGATGGAATTAACTTCCTTTAATCATCCGTAGAAGATCCTTAAACAGAAAGTTTAAAGTAAACATCTCACATCCTAAAATACTTGTAAATTAGATGTCGGGGTCATAGAGTCAACACTAACATTCATTTTTCAACTGCATAGTGTGTGCCTCGACACGGTTACGTACGGTTTTCAATTCAGAGTTTCCTTCTCCTAGATTGGTTACCAACTAATGCGGAAGAGCCTATTCTGTCCTACTATGTAACCCATAGCTAGAAGGAGAATAAATAGATTCCAAAATGGTTATTTGCTTGAATGTGAATACAACAAACTCGAACGGAATTAGAATTCATTTACCCAATTTCTCATTTCGTAATGCTGTCCCTTATACGATAATGCATAAAATTGTACAGAGAGCGAATATAATCCAGCGATGCCTCTTGTTGGAGGAATACTGAAAGAGTGTATGTGGACTGAAAGTATGTCAGCTGTCATCACATCATATTCCATGCATGTTCAATAGGGAGGGTTGATTTTTCATTTTTTTTTTTAGGAAATCAACATTGCATTCGGTGTAAATTTTTAAGCATTTCGTTTTAAAGATCGTCTAAAAAAATGTATAGAAATACCTGATTTCCGCAGATTTTTCCTTATCATCTGACTTCAAAATTTTAATATTTCAATAATAAATCCAAATAAACTCAATATATTTTGTATTAGATACATTGAATGAAAAATATATTCAAACAAGAATTCTAATAATGAATCACCACAAGCAGAATATGCATTTGTATTGTATTCTACAAGTAAAAACGGTGTAAAACATTATAAAAGATTACAAAAAAGCTACTGAATGAATAGGATTTGTTAGCTCGTTTGTTAGATCATAATTAACAAAGACTAAAAATAGATAAAAGTGTCTATAACACCATAATACTGTTTAACACGTATTATAAAACAAAATGTTTAATTCTGCATTGTTTATTGAAAATCCCATTAAAACTAAAGCACTGTAAAACCTATATAATAATATAGATTCAGTATATTTTCCCTTTGAAGTAACTGAAGGTCATATTTGATGATTTAGTAAGTATGTCCTTGTACCATGCATCTTGTCCATATACAAGTTGTAAAGTTTCTGTAAATTATATATTTTATAAGGCTGTGCTATTAGGCTTTTCACTGGAATGGAATTGCAATGCTAAGATTTTGAATCTCAGCGTAATATTTAAACTGTCCCTCAAAAATATGATTTGGAAAAATATTTTGGGTTATAATTAGGTTGTCCCAAAAGTTCGTAAACACTTGCGAAAAATTGAATTTTTATGCAACACAATCCAGCACAATCGAGACAAGCGATGGGTTCAGAAAGGGCAAGAGACACCGTCGGTTCCAAAAGAAGATCGATTCGGCAAGAAAGTCATGTTGTGCGTTTGGTGGAACTTTGAAGAATCGTGCATTTTGAGTTGGTTCCGAATGGTCGTGCCATCAGTGCCAAACTTTACTCTCAGCAACTGGAGCGGGTCTACGAAAAGTTGAAGCAAAAGTACCCGGCTCTGATCAACCGAAAGCGCGCTTTGATGCAGCAGGACAATACCAAGCCACACACCGCCAGGAAGACCAAAGACAAGTTTGAAGAGCTGTACGATGTTCAGGTTCTGCCACATCCAGCCTACAGTCCTGACTGTGCTCCATCAGATTACGGCCTTTTCCGCTCAAAGCAACACTTTCTGAAGGGCCGCCGATTCGTCTCGTTTGATGAAGTCGAGGAAGCGTGTCAAGAATTCTTTGATTCGAAGCCGGCTGAATGGTACTTTCACCAGATCCGAAAGCTTGCAGATCGATGGCAGAAAGTCTTGGAAAATGATGGTCTTTATTTTGAGAAATAATTTTTGTTGTTTTTCTTATTACTTGGCGAGTAAAATTTCAATTTTTTGCAAGTGTTTACGAACTTTTGGGACAACCTAATATTATTATGGCTCCAACTTAAAATACGTGTGTAATGGTACGGCTCCAAAATCGATCTACCCTAATGTTCCATGGAGGATATGACTTAAAAAACCTCTTAAAATATATTGAAGCGATTCTTCAGTGGGTCGGACATTATATAGACAGGCATTCTCCTGTTCAAATAGAATGCAACTTTCATATTGCATGATTGCAAGCAGAACAGGTTGAAAAATGCTGTACAAATTTCTCTCCAGAAACACCCAAAATTAATGGAAGGGTTGTGATGCTTCGCCGCACTCAGATTCTTTACCAGAAGGTGGTGATAAGATTTTAGCCAACCAGTTAACACCCGTTTTCTTTATATTAGGTTGGTGCAAAAATAATGACGTAATAATGTCGTTTTTTGACGTATTAACGTCAAAAAACGACATTATTACGTCATTATTTTTGCACCAACCTAATATCTATCTCCTCTGCTCGCTGCCTTCAGCTAAAGGTGGCACGACAAATATCCCTCATACAATAGACCGTGATAAATAGCAAATTGCCCGTCATTGATGCAGGCTATAAAGTAGCGTGGGGATCTGAAGAATTAAAATTAGAGACGACCTGAAACACAACAGTCATCGCTCTCCAGACACACATGTAAAAATCATCGCTTGTATAAATAATAGAATTTGTGGATAACACTAAACAGTACAGAGCGCTGTTCGATCCCCCAAATGATATGAACAATGACGTTTGGGGCGTTAGTGTCAATCTGGCTAGAGTTACACATAGGCGTAGTTTTGTGTCAACTAATCGATTCCGAACATGTGCCCTGTTCTGTGTTGTAGACACCGTGCAGACAGTCACTGCTCCAGCTGATAATAAGTATCTGCATTTCGTGGCCGTAAAGAAGCTGACCTATAGGTGTAGAAATGATCACCCGACCACTGTTACCAACATCGAAGAACCTTTGACCAGCAAACCTACAAAATGGCCATCCAGCAATTCGACGGTCCACAATCCGACCACTCTTAAACGATCAAATGTTCATCATCACCGAATTGTGATTGTCAGTTCACTCCACCAGTGTTATTGATACCATGTAATCCATTACTACCTGGCACGTGGTCGAATTATCGGTAATTACACCAGTTCCCTAACCATTGAGGAGGGTAGCTATTAGGTTGGTTCGAAAATAATATCGTTTTCTCACATATGTTACTATGTGATAAAACGACATTATTTTTGCACCAACCTAATATATACCGAGCAGGATTAAAAAAAAAAGGTGTATTATCCTTCTTGTAGGGTCAAATACCATCCAGTACAATGGCGTAGACTATATATTCAACCAGTGCGGTGATAACACGCCTGAGCTAGCACGGGACCTTCCGAGACTGAAGTGAATAACGAGAGCGGAAAGTTTTCCTTAAGGAATCAACAAACACGTCTCCGTGACTACGGTGAACCTTCGAGTTGTATGACACCATCAGCGGTTTGAGCTAAAAAGAGTGGCGCGATTCCACCAGGTCTACGCTCGAATGAATACCTCTCCGGCTTATAGCCCTGGTATATGCAGGAAATTGGCCAGGCTCTCAGCTACATAGCAAACCTACGGGACTGATGATGATGATGATGATGATGATGAATTAAGTGCACTAAAGTGATGAAGATTATGTTCAAAATATTAGGTTGGTGCAAAAATGATGACGTAATGTCATTTTTTGACGTATTTTTTAACATCAAAAAACAACATTATTACGTCATTATTTTTGCACCAACCTAATAAATATATATATAATTTCTTTTATGAGTTAAATATTTTTCTGCCATCACTAATCCCCAGAACATATTTCTATCACGTGACAATAGTCTAAGGCAAAGACGCAGTAAACTTAATTATTCTTACGTCAATCCAAAGAAAATTCTCCAAAGAGAAGCGGTGCCATACACTGAGACATATGACGGCTAACGACCACTTCGTGTGTAATGGACTGATTAGTCTGCTAAATAAATATTGTGGGTAATTGACAAATGACTATACAGGGACACTAAACATCCCGTCTCGTTTATTTAATGACGAGAGTCAATGATAGATGGAAGAATTGAAATTTGTAACCTCAATTGGCGCTTCTACTTTCAATTATTGATAATCATAATAGCTTATTGTACACAACCCGCCACAAATAATAACCCTTATCTTCCTCTCTATTTTCAATTAGGCTTATTAATTATAGATGTTTCATTAAATTAACTTCTCACTGTTATAATCATTTCATACCGATATTCATTGACAGGAAATAAAATGTACCAAACTAACCGACAATGCCGATATTGAACTGCAAGCTGGTCTATAGTGGATATTCTAATAAAATATCCAATCTTCTTCCAGCTTTGGACAAAGTAGTAACCGTCAAAGTTATACACCATAAATTTCTCTGATTGTTTTATGAAGTGATACAAACATTACAAATATTATAAACAAATGACAAACGGTTGCTACAAAATTATAATTAGAATAAAATATTTTATCTTTACACAGTTATTCTGCATTAACGGCCTACTGCTATTATTTTCCGAAGGAATTATTCTGTCAAATTATCGATAATTTAATTGAGAGCTTCTTCTGTTTGATTCCGACGATGAATTGTAAAAATAGTGGTTTATAACCTTGTGGAAAATGGTAGAATAAATTCGAGATTATCCATCTTTCTTTTATGTGAAGTTTTCATTCAGGGTGTGGGCAATCATGGCGCTTACCAAATTCCTATCTTTGTAGATCTTTGTAATTTTTTTTCTTTTCACTATCTATCTCGATTCCTCTTCTGTCAGTCATTTACACAAACTCGTTAGACAGGTTATTCGCTATTTCATAATTTCCATTTTGAGTATGTTCTGTAGAGTGCCAATTGTTCTAATGTATCTTTCTTCATTATGCGTCATCGTAATTACACCCATTTTTTTCTGATTCCAAGTATAAATCTACTTTTTGTTCTTCGTCGCTTACGTGTTCTGTCTGTGTTATTCTTAGCATTCTTCTGAATAAGCATATCTCTGTCGCCTTGAATCTTCTCTTCATCTCTGAAGGGAATATTTGAGCAACTTTACAATGTGTTAAGCAGACACACGTAAGACAAGTAGAAAATATTGATATAAAACGATGATGTAAACGATTTGACAGAATGAGATCAAGTAAATAAACATTTTGTGTTATTTCTGTCTGAATCTGAGGGATGAGGAGTTATTATTATCTCCATTATTTACAGTGAAGCTTACCAGTCCTTGAAGTATAAACTCCATGCAGCAGCAAGGCCTCTGCTCGAAGATTTGAGGTTTTGAGGAGCGTGGAACCACCTCTTAATTGCAGCTCTTCTCAGATCCACCCTGGACCGTGGTGGTAGCAACTGCTAGAGTCCCAGCTGTGGAAAAATATTGAACGACCCACTACCAGCAAAAGAACAGAACTCTGTGAAAGTATAAAAGTACATTTTTATAGTAAAATGAACACAAGTAGCTTTTTAAAGTAAAATCAACAGCAATACATTTTATAATACAATTACCAACAATACATTTGATAGTAGAATAGCCAACAACACATTTTATCTCTTCTTGAAATCATACAACTGCGTTCAAAATACATTTATATGAAGACATAAAATTGTTTAAATCATTTATATTTCGGTACTAAATCAGTCATAGAAGTTGATATACCGCGAAACGAATTATATCAACCAAGATTAACTTTCCTGATATTAATCCATTAACTTCAACAAAATTACAACTTAAAACACTGACATCACCGTCTCTATTAATTATGTCCACACAAACATGTCGATGTACAAACGCTGAGTATCATCTACCATATAGTCAGTTGTGAAAGCAGAATAACATATCATTTTTATTACTTCAAACCTGCCAAGAAAATTCGATTTCGGCATGAAATGACCCATAAGATGTTGATATGTTGTTAAACAAACTCAATCAATAATCTGTAAGGAAATAATTCATCATTCACCAATATATAAGAACATTGATATTACGCTGGAGTTTGGCACTTTTCTTCTTATTCAACATTAGTGGCCTTGTATTATAGTCTGCCTTAACAAAAAGCAGATTGAATATTTCTGTTTATAAAACTTATCCCAGTATTTTTGTGTCTCACATTATTTGATAAGTCTCTGATGTACACATGTTCCACAAAATGATCACTATCAATTGAAGCTATAAAGTCCCGTATGTTGAAAGAATCACGTGTTCTCAATTAAGTAAACGCGACCAGATAGATTGTGAAACTTCTGGAGTATACTGAGCATGACTTGTCGATGTTTCTTTGTTTAGGACAACAGTGATCAAATAAACATCCCCATATCTATACAGCAGGTTCTGGCTGTCCATATAGTACAGATGTTCACCAAGATTTGCGTATTGTAAGAGTGGCATTGACAGTGTCACACTTTTTCAACTTTACTCCTAGAGGTCGTAGCCCAACATACATTAAAAAATCAGGCCGACCCCGTCAGCAAATTAAAAACATTCTGTGTCAGATCCGGATTCACAATCCTGAAATTTTGGATTCCAGCGTTTTCATTACTGCGATTGCTTTCTGATTCCGTAAGCTTGGCTTCGACCTCGAAAAGCAATGAAAGAAACGCAAGTCTCTAACTTTCAAAGATTCATGTTCAAATGAAAAAAATGCTATTCCCAAATTACAGTGTTTCAAAATAAAATTGTCTGTATTTTCAATTTTACTCCTAGAGGCCCTAGTCCGACATATCATACCATTTTAGAATCAGACTCCACGAACAAATTAAAAACATTCCGGACGTGATCCGAACAAGCAATCCTGAAATTTTGGCTTCCAAAGTTTCCATTACAGCGATTGTTTTCTGCGATATTTTTACGTAATTTTTAGCGATGGATTTTTTGTACGAAAACAATTTTTATAAAGTTGGAAATAAATTTGGGAATAATCGAAATTAATTCCGAAATTCATCGAAAGTTACCGCTGAAAGATAAATAATTGTTTGTACGGGAGGTAAGGACCTACGTTCATCAAATTCTCTTTAAATTAAGTGGCAGCAGAAGAATTATTTTTGAACTTTTAAGAGGCAAGCTTAAGCATTAATGCAGCGATCAATTTTGAGCTTATCTTTAGTCTGTTACTTATCACATCTACTCCTCCATACCAATAGCGTGGCTTTATATATATGCGCGTGTGTATAATATATATATATATATGTATATATATATATATATGTATATATATATATATATATATATATATATATATATATTGAAACAACAAAAATACAGTTATAAACTTCTACAATTAATAGCGTGATACTTAAAACAAGCCATATAAAAAAAAGTTCTAACTACTAAATAAAAAATGAAATAATACGCAAGAGAAGACACATAAATAAATGTTTACATTGTCACTTAAGCATTAAAATTATAAAAATTATTTAATCAAGAAATTAAAAAGAAACAAAATATACCTATATTTACCAAATAGCCATAACTTAAGATATCACGGATCATTCGAGAAAAGTATTTATCCTAAAAATACAATGCCCTGTCCGTCTTTATATTGTTACATTATCTTTGACACTTAGAGCCAAAAGAGAGAATGAAGTAGGATAAGTAAGGGGGGGTATAAAAAAATTATGAAAGGGACAAATAACCACGACACGACATGACACCTACGCATATACACAGAGAAACACACATAAAATACCAACCTAACAAAAATAACTAACGCATAACTAATTCTTAACTTAGTATAAAAATAACGAAAAGGAGAAAATAAGCAGTCATTTGCTGATACCTCCTGAGAAGTGGACAGAACGATTATAAAAAGTTTCGTCAACGAATCTCCAGAATCGAGGTCTGAATATAGTATCAATTTTCTTAGAGACAAATTTTATTCATATTAATCATATATTTATATACAGATTGGAAAAATGTATAAAAAAGTGAAAAAAGTTTCTGAATTTTTTTAGCTGGTGATGTGCACGAACAAAGAATGCTGGGAATTATAAATTTTTCTGTTTTTCATTCTTGATATAAAAAAATTATATATCGTTATAACACACACACACATATGTGTGTGTTCCAATGAATTACACACACATATATGTGTTTGCGTTCGTGTGCGTGCGTGCGTGCGTGCGTGCGTGTGAAATAAAACTTGTATTCACATATATTTTATAATAGCCATGAGGTTTCACTGGGTTTTCAGATTATTGGACATGATTATATCCCTCTGTTAACAAAATCTGAATAAATGCCATCGTGCATCATACAATTAAATAATAAAAATGTAAATTTAAACAGCCATACTATGAAATTCTATGGTTTGGATATACGCCGGATACATAATTCTTTTAAATATAATCGAATTGAATAATTCGTTTCTTATGAAATCATAGCAACCCTACAAATTAGTCAGTAATTATCGAAAGCCCATGTATTCATGAAATAAATCCCGTATTTCTAATTTTACAGAGAAAGCCACAAGCTACATTTTCCAGAGATACTAATTACAGTAGCTTTCAATTTATATTAGCAGTTATTCCAAAATTAATGAGGTACCAGTTTGTAAGCAGACAATACTCTAAAATACTCAAATGGTGCTATACAGATTTATCCTCAGGCAAGATTGTCACGTCTATGAAATCTCTCTATATCTCCACAGACACACACAGATTATATATATATATATATATATATATATATATATATATATATATATATATATATATAAGTGAACTTTGAAGTCAACACTCAGAGGCGACAGTCTGTTTCATGCTGGACGCAATGCGATTATGGCCAGCATGAAACATCCTGTCGCCTCTGAGTGTTGACTTCAAAGTTCACTTTTATATTTATGTTTGCATACGCTCTATCTCTGATATTGAGAACTTTATCCCATAATATAGCACATATTAAAACTGTATTTAATCATATATATATATATGTGTGTGTGTGTGGGGGGGTATGTCTGTGAGACTAAAAAGACAAGAGGAAAACCTATTCTTAGCCGATGCGTTTCGACCTCTGAGGGAATTTATAAAGACAAATGTAGGATTTAATTTGTTGCACGTGTTTATATACAAGAGCAAGGATGTCATTGGTTTATCAATGCTTTTAAATTTGAGAACGTTCATGAATATTTATCAGCTAGTTGAAAAGTTAGTCAAAACATGTGGCGGACACAATGTTCCACAATTATTGATAAAAGTAAGCGAGTATTGTCTAACTTAGGGTCAGATTATTATGGTCTATAATTTTTTTCATCTCGTTCCTTTACAGACACACGCTATCTGAAAATAATTTACCCACCCAACCACTCCCCATATAAATATATGTGTATGTATATGTGTGAGTGTGTGTGAGCCTAAAATTTCAGCTATAGATATAACCTATCTGTAAAAGGACAATATGAATAAAAGTAAAAAGAAAAAATACCATCTATATCCAATTTATCGCTGTTAGATGGCGATGGCTGAGGGTCAATTGTTTCGAAGAGATTTCGACGTAGACATGGCTGTAAACATCCCAGTTTGTACACTTAAGTTTTCAGAACTGTAAACCGACCTTGAACCCGTTTATACGGGTTCAATGGGCATATTTTTGGCCGAGCCCACGTTAAACCGGCCTTGTGTCATATGATGTCTCCGTGACCGAATGTCAAAACCTCAGACACCAGTATAGATACAAGTCACTGTAACAGTGAACCTTGACCTCTCCAATTTCATCCCCACCCAGGTCAGCCCGTCCCACCTCTGCAACCCAATATTCATGGAGAGAAGAAAATTACTGGATTCTTTACTTTAGACTACACAAAATGTACTTATAATTCATTGAAAACAAATATACTGGTCCAAAAAAACACACAATACATGTCAAAAGCACCACGCCACAGCGTCAAAGTTTTCCATAACTGGGCCATGTCCTGGCCACCTAAATTTTACACGTCAAATATGGTGTGAATCGACACTCCTCTCCTACGCACATTCATATAGTTACTGCTATTACTTATCTACCTTTTTGTAACCAAAACTCAACTCTCACCATCTCAATTTCCTCCTGCCCTTGGCTGCCCACCATGGTGGAAAACACACCCGTTCAGCGCCTCCTAGCTAATCCATTGGTGGCTCTACCGTGGTTTTTAGGTTTCCTTCAACCCTTAGTCGCTACCACAAATTGGCATCCCACAAACCACCTGACCAATTCCACTAGGTCATCGGGTGCCCCAAAACTTGGTACCGGAGTTATCTTAGGCTATATTTTTTCTATACAAGCACATTTGGAAACCCGAAATCATACCAGCATAATCTAATTATTCCCACAACAATTAACTAACTTACTTTTTCCACAAAAAAATAATTCCCAAAATTCACCAGTTAATAACTTAATTAAGCAACAAATGAAGGCAAAAGGACACACACAGTTCTTAAAATAAAATAAAAATCCACCCACTGTTTCAAAAATGGAAAATCAATTATTTTTCAGTTAATTACAATAACAAAATAATTCTAATCTTGATAGTCACAAACAATTTCAACTGATTAGCGTACATAAATCACAGCGGGAATAACCCATAACAAAATGCCGTCAGTCTTACTTTTCCAAAACATTTTCCATAGCGTTCATGTACGCAAATCAAGGCTTCCACGTGACCAATCATCAAAACTGCTCAAATTTACTTTTTCAAGAAAAAAATCTTAACAGTGAAACTTCCGGGGCCAGATTTTTTCTACTACAAAATAAAAATTACAACAGCAGTATATACAACATGAAATCATGCCAAACATGAACTTAGACAAAACATTTAAAGCGTGCCAATCAAAAACAAATCAACAATCATTTTTTTTCCACATGGCATCAAACTTTTATCAAAACCAAACAAAACGAAACATCAAAAACAAGTCTATTGTTCAAAATGTTTCTGTTCTTTCTTTTTTTTCTCTATTCGTTCTTTCTTAATAAACCTTCTGTCCATTAAAATCTGTTCGTTTCCATGGTTTTTCTAGAGTTTTTTTTTCTTTCATTATTACTTATTATTCTGGCTTATTTCTTAGATGTGTTAGCCGTAGAACATAACAATTCAATATACTTAAAGTTTTTTTTTCCGTCTTCATATATTGATTATATTTTTTTTAATATTTACTTGTGTTATCATCGCTTTAGCGTTTCTGAAAAATCAACATTGTTCTCTTGCACCCTTCCTTGTTGGAAGGAACTGGTCACTGCGCACCAAATAGACAGATGTGGTATACCATTCCTTGCTGGAATGGGCTGTTGGTTGCTCTCATCTTCTATCAAGTGGGGGTTGCAACAACACCTATTTGGGAGCCGCTTCCAAAGACGAAAATCTCACACGTTTATTTTCTTTGACGTGTAATAATCAACTCTCGAAAAACAATTCCCCCCTATGAGGAAGGGGTTGCATAAACACAATCTAACACAATCTAGTCAACAGCAACACCCCGAAAAAAATTAATCTATAACTCATTCCCACGTTTGGCTCAGCCAATCAAATTCGACTTCCCTACTTTTGCTACCATCTGACCTTAAATGTCAGCTTCAGAAAGTCTGAGCCAAAATAAACTGCCATTAAAAAATAATAGTCTGAAACTATTATTTAATACTCCTTAGCCAACTATAAAGAATCATTTATCAGTTTTATTTCAACTACATTATAATTAACAACAAGAATACATATTTATTTATTTGTTCTCATTTTTTAATTTTTTTTTCTATAAATCTAAAAATGTAGCCTTGGAACCAGTACGTATTTTTGTCGACGCTGTCATGTCTTACATCGTTTTATATAAGTATTCCCTACTTATTTTACTTATGTATGCGTAACACATTTAAAGTTGATCACATATTCCCTATTAACCAAACGATTAACTGTCCTGGGTATGACGATAAACTGCATCCGCGTCCTGGGTAAGACGATAAACTACATCCAAAAGCAAAGCCTCTGATCCGGAGATTTTTAGGAGCATGGAACCACCTCTTAATTGCTGGTGTTCCCAGGTCCGCACTGGCCTGGGGTGGTAGCACCTGTTAGCGTCCTAGCTATGGGTAAATAGTTAACACCAAGACTACATCCGCGTCCTGGGTATGACGATAAACTACGCCCAACAGCATCGCCAAACCCAGATCTCGTCCTGGGTATGACGATTAACTATATCCGCGTCCTGGATATGACGATAAACTACGTCCAACAGCAAAGCCACTGATAATACGTTTTTGAAAAAATAATGTTGCCAGCTGTACGTTTTTGAACTAATATTAACTGTTATACTTTTTTTTTTTTTTGAAAGAAGAGTGTTGCTGGCTGTACGTTTTTGAAAAATAATATTACCAGTTATACGTTTTTTTGTTTTTGTTTTTTTTTTTATTTTAAATAATATCAACTATGCGCTTTTGAAAAGTAATATTACCAGCTATACGTTTTTGGAAAAATAATATTACCAGCTATTCTGTTTTGAAAAAAATATTATTATCAACTATACGTTTTAGAAAAATAATATTACCAGCTGTATGTTTTGGAAAAATAGTATTACCAGCTATACGTTTTAGAAAAAATAATATTACCAGCTATACGTTTTTGAAAAAATAATATTACCAGTTATACATTTTTAAGGAAAAATATTAACAGGAATAGATTTTTGACAAAACAAAAATATTACAAAAAAAAAAAAAAATTGTCGGCATTAAATGACCCATTGAAGTTGATGTGCCGTAAAACAAAATAAACGAAACGAAACCATTAAGGATTTTCTCCCGTCTTTCCGTAAGCACAAATAATAAACGCCATTACTTTAAAGCGACAAAAAGTGACCCACAATCCAGCTCTTTATGATTTCCATTAATTTCAATGGATATCATCATTTAGAAACAGCCTTCGCCAGTCCACAATCGTTCGCGGTTTGGATGCAGAAGTAAAAATCAATGGAGCCACCAGCTGCGACAAGATGTATACTATCTGCATTTCAATTTATCCATGGTCCGTTATTGATAGATCTTTGGACAGAAGTTATGAATGAACTCGCGATATTAGTGGTTCAACAGTCCTCGCCGTTCAATAAACTCACCATTCATTTTCAGTATTCACAGTGATCAGTTCCAATCTTGGAAATAAGTGTTTGATTATTTTGAATGTCTGTTTAAGATGTGCTTGAGTGATTTATTGTCGTACTTGTCTCATCGTATTTTCATCGCCTAAAAGAGCAACCCTAAAATAATTTATACTTGTTCAGTAAAAAAACGAGACGATAAAAACTTCATTTCCCTGGGCTTGGTATTAAGAAGAACACATTAGAGAAACGAAAGCAGTAATATTAAATGCAAGAAAATAATCTGTACTGCTAAATAATTATATACTATTAGTATTATATCATATTAAATTATATTATCCAACCTATTATTCTATATGATAGAATGATGATATTCTATATGACAGAATTAGAATTTCTACCAGGATTAATTATTGACGGTCACAATGTTAACAACATAATATATGCAGATGATATCAAACATAGAAAGGAATGTATAAGAACTCCAGATAAGATAGTGAATGGAAACGGGAAAAAAGAATTAAATATCAGTTGCAGAAGACAGGATTTATGGTTACACTATTTACGTTATTCGGACTATTGTCCTCATCTTTCTTGTCATATTTATCACAACTTTTCGGCCGTTGTACGCTCTGGCCTTCTTCAGGTGGTTGGAATGTCAAAATAAACCGTTTATTTCGCTCGCTGGGGTAGACTGTTCTAGTTCCACGTGCCATGTCTAATGGATGTCTGTTATCAGTTATCTCCTGTTAATTCACCTCCCCATGTTCTCCACTGCTTTAACCGGGTAGTGAACTCAATCTGTGGGTCCTGTCACTGGATCTAATCAATGCCTTTATCCACTGTGCCATGTGTCCTTAAGGATATTTGCGTATGAATGTCTGGGACTAATAAACGTAATGTCTTCAGCAACCGTTTTTTTACGAATGCTCATATTTTAATTTTTTTCTTTTGTCATTGCATTTTTTTTTTTACCAGAGCTCATATAGACAGATACGGAAGTGTTTATGGTTGCAAGAGAAAGGAACAGCCGAACATGTAAATTACAAATTGGTGATTCAAAGAGGCACGGTGGATAGCGGCTCAGATAAAGCAATCAGAAAGCCGAGTTCGAATGGAATTCGAACTCATTACATTCACTTACGTGCGAATAACCTTTTCTTCCATCCCCAACTATGGGTAAATAGCAGGACAGATTGGGTTATATAGCCTACCGCAGAAAGAAATGGCAATCTACTGCGGGAAAAAATCTGCCTCGTCAGTCATATATCGAAAGATACATGACTGACGAGGCAGTTTTTTTTTCACGCATGGTATATAACTGGCTGACTGATGCAGATATCAAACAATTACAAAAAGTTAAACATCTGGGAAGTATTTTTCCAGATGATGGAATGTGCGACTCTTAAATCCAAAGTTTCACTGGGATAGCGAAAGATGCCTTCCAAAAGCCAACCGAAGTATAATAAAACAGAAGCAAATCCGTGAGAAAAGGAGAGACAGAGAGACTGTTATGTAAAATAGGTCTTCCTGTACGGAAGTGAACGATGGACAATATCCTCCCAGATAAATAAGAGATTGAAGCAACAGAAATGTGGTTCTACAGAAGGCAGAATGAAAATACCACGAACCGAACATGTGAACAATGACGAAATTTAAGAGAAAATGGAAACAAAAGGGAAAATTTATGCTTATCATCAGGAAGAAATAGTTGAAATTTCATGGTATTATAATGACGAAAGAGGGCTTGTAAAATTGATACTCATAAGACAGCCTGAAAAAAAAAGAGAAAGAAGAAAACCACACATAATCTACTCTCCTAAACTTTGTTCTACCATCCATTTACAGATAATGGAATAAAGTTTAGGAGAGATTATAAATATTGCAATTTATTTTTTGCAAGTACTGTTAGTGCGAGTGCTATTCGAAGGCGTCTGACACCATTATTGTTTAAGGCGTTACTATATCTGTATCTGCGATTACAGAGTCTATACTACAATGAGCATTACGAAAGTGACAATGAGTGTTTACAAGACACTATTACATTATTTATCTCGAATTCCTAAACAGTGTATTCAATCATAAATTAACGAATTATGCTTCATTAGAAAACTAAGTTAAGAAATCCGCTAATTTTTTTTACAGCTATTGCTAGCCATTATCATTGTTTTAAGTGATTTATCTCCTGTTACGTCAACTTCGAAATTGAGAGAGACAGAGAAAGATTTTACAACGAGATGGGGTCATTATAAAATGTATTTGATAATGATAATATTACGCTATAAAATAACCAATTTTTTAACTGACGGTTATTCCTTTATATATCACGATTTGACAAGACGCGAGTGATCACCGCTCTCCATTACCTCCTCACTTTTATTGCCATAAGCAATGTTTGGCTATTACCACCCCTCTTTGTTCTTTTTTGCTGTCGATTCGAAGCCTGTTTCTCTCTATTTCTTTTTGCTTCTCCTGAATTCAGAATGTTTTGTGAGTGCTACATTCTCCAGGTCCTCTTTCCTCATTAGGCATTCCAGAAAATATTGATTAATTCCCCACATCCCATTCTGCCGTGTGCAAAATTGTATTTAAATTCGAAATAGTCATTCCCCAGCTGATTGAACTCAACAATATATATATATATAACCTTGCCCGAAACCGAAGCAAATTAGAGATGTAAATCATGGACCCCCTGTTCGCAAGATGATGCAAATAATCTCAAGTATGCGGAATCTTTCAAATACCTCGGGTACATGGCAAATTCAAGTGCATTACTTGATGACGAGATTGTTAATCGCATTGTAAAAGCCGGTGCTTCTTTGGGTTCGTTTCCTCATAGTTTGTACGAGGAAAGGGGAAAAAATTTTTTGCACTAAAATCCAGATATACAAAGCTGTCGTTTTGTCAACTCTTTTGTATGACTCTGAAACTTGGACACCTTATAGATGGAACATTAAACGATTAGATGTCTTCCATAAAGATTGTCTCCGTACAATCTGTGGCCTAACGTTTGATGATCGAGTGTCAAATGCTTTTTGAGAAATGCAAGATTGGTGCCATCGGGACCTTCATAATGCTATCACAACTACTTCGGGCTGGCCGTGTGGCAAGAATGAATGAATATCGCATACCGAATGTTCTTTTTTACAGTGAACTCCATTGAGGTCATAGAAATGTTGGTAGACCTTGGCTCAAGTATAAAAAAACTGAAAAGCAACCTTTCTTGCCTCAACATTCTATTCAAGAATTATGAAGAGATCAGAGTACCGTTCTAGCTGGCATTTAGAAATAATAGACCATCAAGAAGTAAGCATCATTCGACTTCGTAAAACAGGAAAGCAAAATTAGACAAATAACAGTATTCCTGCTGCACTTGGTTACAATACATTCTCCTGTACTGCTTGTGATCTTTTGGGCAATTCTCGAGTCGGTCCTGTCGATTTGTCCTATATAATCAGGAGTTCAAAGATTTTAATCACATTGCATTTGTGTATTTCAGATATCATATTAAAAGGGGTACTGTTAAATAAAAGACTAAAAATGGCTACTCCTCAAGATGATGCACATTGTATGTCAGGGTTTATTGACAAAAAAAACGGATATGCAGACTCAGAAACTGCAGAAATTCTTTCTATGAGGGCATGTTAAAGATATCGTGTATCGAACAACACTGAATTAAAACAAAAGATCACTGATGCCATTTCCACCATTGATTAGTCTATGCTACAGCGAACATCGCAAGAAATAGTGTACCGTAATAATGTGTTTCGTTCAACTAGTGATACCTTTATAGATGTGTATGAAATTAGGTTTTAAAAAATCTTAAATATCTACTACACATTTTGTAACAATCTACACATATGTGTCTGTTCATTTGGTTTTGTAAGTTTTTTTTAAATTGTAAAGAGACTTTATGGATACCCTGTATGTCCGTGATAAGACCGAGTTGAAAACCCGAGTGGCGGAAGTCTGTTACATGCATATATATATATATATATATATATATATATATATATATAGAGAGAGAGAGAGACAGACAGACAGACAGACAGACAGAGACAGAGACAGAGATAGAGAGAGAGAGAGAGTGCGTGTATGTGTATGCGTGAGTAATGCAATGCACTAGTTTGTTCTTAAGGCACCACAGACTTAAACGTTGTGTAAATGAGATGGAGAAACAAACTCGATTACAAAATATTCAAACTTCATAAAAATATTCTTCACTCGTGGGAATTTACAATAACATTTACACCTGGACATAGTGTGTTGAATAACTACCTCGGGTTATACTCGGTGTTTGGATTTTTGCCCATTTATCAGAAATAAAATAGGTGGGGAGGAGACTTATTTCCGGATCGATTCATTCACGGTTATATACGATACTTAAATCTCAAAGAGTCGCAGATTAAATATTTTCCTTATTCTCTCCATATGTTTTGTTTTTTTTTTAATGGCAACGGTACCAATTAAATGATAGCAAAAGACATAAAGCTTCATTACTTCCCACTTCATTCATTTAAATATTTTGTCACTTACTCTCGACCAGTGTGTGGTAAGTGACTTTGCCTCCTCCTCCTCCGACACGCAGACCTTACATTCTCTTGTTATCTCCAAGAGAGAGATTCCTCAACTCGTATCTGTAGTGACTGTTTATATACTTATCTGTCAAACATTCATTGTTTCCAAGTATCTATTATCGGGTGCAGGTGTGAGAGCACGTACTTCTGTAGTGGGTAATCGGGGAAAATCCGAGATCAACCTTGCACATAATTTCATTTTACGATCTGGTGTGAAATTTGAGTGCAATGTCTATTGCAGTTTGATACAGTATCTTAACTATTTTATGTAAACAAATGGAAGTTGTGGAGCCCCATAACTGTCTACGTCCAGAAAGAGTATAGCAAATAAAAGAAAAAGAAATGCCTTCTCACAGAATATCAATCAGTTAAGCGCCATACGTGATGCACGCTTGAGCGATCACGTCTCTTTGAATTCTTGACTGATTAGGCAGAAGATTTTCTCGTAATACGTTGCCATTTCTTTCTGCAATAGACTGGTTGCCAGATATGGTAAAGAACTCAGTCTTTCCTGCTATTGAACCCATAACTAGGAGGAGAAGAATTTGATTCATACCTTTCTTAAGGGTATTTGCGCGTAAGTGAATGTAACAAACACGACTGGAATTCGAACTCGGCTCTCTGACTTCTCATTCCAAGCCAATATCCATTACACAACAAATCATATATCAGATTCATTAAAATATATTTACATTTACTACTATTACTGCTATTACTACTACTACTATTAATAATAACAATAATGTCTAACTGCCTTTGTTCGAGTAAATGCATTTGTTACGATAGCTGGCTAATCCCTGTTGCAGACGCCTTCTCACACGCAATTATTTTCTTCTTTTTTTTAAACCCACAGAGCCAATCTGTGGTTTATTCGGCTACTATACTGAGGGATTTTAGTTTCCGGGCGGGAGCACTAATGTTGGCTTTATCAACAGTCTGAACAAGATCAGTGTGACTTCCTTTCAGCCTAGCGATTGATGTCTTGCGGACAGTTCCGTCTACCCAATTTCACTCACAAGTTTAGCTCAACCGGTACCCAACGGAGTCAAACGCTGAGACAAATAGTTTATAATACTAAATCAATTTAATAATTGTTACATGACATATCCAATTTCCACGTACAGGATAAGAATTCAAATCTCTTCCAATGCAATTTATTTGTTCCATATTCCAAAAGTTTGAAGTATAAATGAGCCCAAATAGTTTTTACAATAAAGGTAAATGAGTGCAAATGAAACAATGTGTACAATAATGACTTGTAATATTTGATCTGTAATTGATTCACAAATTTTGTTATCTACTGTTTGTATTATATTTTAGTAAATGTACAGATAAAAGTTCCTAGGTATATTTTATAAATTTGTTTTTGCTATTATGAAAGCCGTAAGAAATTAATCTTTTTATACATATAAAGATATGTGCACAACGTAAGTAATATTTTGTTTTGTTTTTCCTTTAATCATTTCACCCTAAGCAAGTCAATAAATCCACTAAGACTTAAGGGGTTACCGGGTGTAAGATAATTTGAGAGAACAAAAATCACGATTAAAGGAGAAAGAACAATAAAAGAGCAGGGTTTTAAAAATAAAACAGAAGACAGCAGTTACCTTTGTATTGAAATTTATGAAGATCAAAGTTTACTGAGATGAAAGAAGCTGGAAGAGAGTTTCACAAGCGAGAGTGCGACAGAAGAAACTGTTAGCATAGAACTTACAGTTTCAACAGTAAAATGATGAGTCCTTGCCGCTAATGTAGCACTCAACAAAAATTCATAAATCATAGGTGTGGCGCAATGTCTAGCTGGATGACGCATCCCAAATTCGAGTGCTGATATGTAAAGTCGACCATCCTGTCATTGAACATAATATTTTTAATGTAATTCCACGTCCCTTTTAGATTAGACGATCATGATTCTCTGTAGTTGTTATTTTATTTATTTATTTTTTTTTTATGTATGTGCCTGAAATTTGCTATGCAATCTTGGGAAGGATAGTTGAGTGTTTTTCTTTGACTTCTTCACGGACCGAAACTATGAGATTTCTTTTTCTTGGAGTGACTGGAACGCAAACCTAAATAGCCCAGTCTTCGCTGCAAATAATCCCTAGAAAGGGAGACGGAGCCATGCCTTACTCAACGACATTTTGTAAAACTGAACGCAACAGACACGGCCGAAATTTGAACTCTGCTCATAGATTCCATTTTTCGCGCCTATATCCTTTACTCTAACCTCACCTAAACACTGGTAAACAATAATATCTGATGCAAAAACGTTCATTTTTAATGTACGTCTGTTTTCATTTTAAGCAGGAGCTTTTTTTATTTAACGAGTAAAATATTTTTTTACTTATACACATTTGATGGCTTTGCTTTGTATGCCTATTGAGCATCAGGCAAGTCCCTTCCACGTGGCTATCTCGCTCAAACTGATGAGTGTTATTCCTATTTTAAAATGTTAACTTGAGTAGCTGTAAAAAGACGTTCTCGATTTAATTGTCTGGCAGCGTCGATGTAAGTGATATTTTACTTTTATTTTCCATTGAAATGTTATTTACACAGCAAGGCAATTTATTTTTGACGTCAGACAATATGTGTTGTGTATTACAACAAAAAGAACAATTATTTCTTTTGCCTGAAACTGTCATAAGTAAATCATTCATTTTAATATTTTGAATTCAAATATGTCTTATGTAAAACCGTACTTTGACGTTTCAGCAGTAGTGAAGGTCAAGAGTATTTTATAGTATATAATATAATTTGCATTTGGTTTAAAGTAGATAATATATTTTCTATGCTGTCAAATGGTAGACTAGCTCATTTCCATGGTAAAAATGATACGAACGCCAGTCACCGTTACCAATGACGGCTAAAACAATGCACAAATAACGGACAATTTTGGTCTATCTAGGTCCAAGATCAGCCACTATCTATCCTACTTGTCTTCATAAATCGATCTTATTTCTCCGCTTCTAGCTCTCTTACAACCTCACTCAGTAACCGTCTACTTTGAGTGGCTCTTGTATTTGCTGAGCTATTAGTAAAAATATCCGACGCCAAGTATTTTAAAATAACTCGTAACGGAGTGGAACGATTATTACTGAGATCACAAAGAAAAACTATTATTTCCGCTTTCGATAGATTTTACGACATTCCGGTTGTTGTAGGATCGGTTTTTCTTCAGGTGATTGGAATTTCGAAACGAAACTCTTTATTTCGTCCACCGTGGTAAAGTGTTCCACTTCAACGTGCCATGCCTCTTCCGGATATTTCAATTTCAGCTATTTCCTTTTAATAACTCAACTCTCTAAGTTTTTTTGCTTTGTTTTTTTTTGTGTTTTTTTTTCACCTCTGCTGCGGCCAGGTATTGAACTCCCAGTTCTTTGTGAAAAGTTACTGGATTACTTCAACCTACGTCTTTATCCACTGGACCATGTATCGAAATTCCAATTATCTGAAACGTTGTGAATATGATAATAAAGATGAGGACAACAGTTCGAACAATGTGAAATGTGTAAATAGTTTCAATAACTCATCTCAGAATATAGTCAGACCGTTTAAAATATTTTCGAATTTAATATTTTTTGAAAATAAATTAGTAAGTCCACTAGAAAAAAAAATGATTAATTTTACACAGCAAATATTGATACACGATTTTATAGACGAAAGTAAACGCTAGACCTTATCAGATCTGTCGGGGTTAGGTTTATCTATTGATCATTGGGTGGTTTTTGTCATATGCGAGTCGTTTTGTTTTCTTTCGCTTACTGAACAACTCATCACTATTTAAGATTGATCAGATTACAGCAACACCTTATCCACTACGCCACCGCCAGGAAGGAATCAGTATTAACTGATTCGGGGATCATTACATATAATGTCATGATCAGTACACTAGTTCTCATTAAATTAAATATATTTAAAATGACTCATTTCAAATTACCAAAAAGCAGCACGAATTCGCATGATAACATAATTTCGAAACCATCTGACAAATAATCAAGAAACAATGCGAAGTAAGCAATGTCGACACCTTCATAGCATATTTTAAAAATATATCATTTCTTCAAGTTTTATTTTTTATTTAAATAATCAAATAAGTTAATCGATTTGTTTTCTTTAATAGTGGATTCGTCTTTCATCTTTATTGAGTTTATTTAAAGAGAAGGAGAGTTAACATATTCTGGTTAAAAACGAAAGAGACATTGTTGTGTATGTGAAAAATGACTTAAATAGAAAAATTGAACGTACGACTCGACTATTCGATTTTCAAGCTACCACGTTTACTATGTCTAAATTGTTTAAAACTATAGGACTGATTTAATAAAACAATTCATTAATAACATAACCGACTTCGTTCAACTTTCCATCAGACATATTTTTTTATTAATTTAACATTATTTTTTAAAAAAAACCTGACGCCTTGTAATATCAATAGTTGTGGTATGCGTAAAGAATTTATAAACAAATATGAAAAGAAATACAATTGAAAGTTGAATGAAGTAATCTAGGTCATGCCTCTCGCTGAAACGGAGGCCGAAAATTTAATTTAAATTTAAAACTTAGTTTTTTTTAATCAAAATAACCCGATCAACTATCATTACAGGAGGCTATAAATATCAATATCTCATTTATGCAACAGGCAGTTTTCAATGTCATTGTGTATGAAGTTGTGCTGCCGGCTAAATAAAAAATAAATATTTTTATTAACATTATTTATGGCTCTGTTATTATATATCAAAAACTATTTTATTAGCACTAGTATAGTAATCAATGTGCGATATATATATATATATATATATATATATATATATATATATATATATATATATGAAGCATGAAACAGACTGTCGGCTCTAAGTGTTGACTTCTCTGTTTACTTTTATATATATAAGATTTAAAATGCTTAAATGGAATACCTTGTCAAAGTCTGTAATGACATATCTATCTATATATCTATCAATCTATCTATCTATCTATCTATCTATCTATATATATATATATATATATATATATATACACATATATATATGTATATATATATATACATATATACATATATATATATATATATATATATATATATATATATACAGAGAGAGAGAGAGAGAGTGAGAGTGATAGATAGATACAGAGAGAGAGTGTGGTGATATCATTAAAGGCTACTGGCAAGGTGCTACGTTTAAGCGTTTGTATAATTTTCTTGTGCTCGGATCAAATCAAATTCATGAATAATTATATTGGGCATGCCACTACATGCGTATCAAGAAGACTCACATTACATATCTCGGGCCACATCTCAAGGAGGACTCATTGAAAAACACACGGAAATACTCATAGAAAATACAACTATAACAGACTCATCCACATGTAAAAAAATGATTAAAAATAATGGAATCTTTGATGATAAGAAAATCAACACTCTACAACATCATCTATGAACACTTTCACAATATGCTCGCCGTAATTTAAAAACATCCCATAACCCTAGATACATACATAAAAATCTATCACGGTCATGTTACCCATCAGGGTCGTAGGGGTATCACATGAACCGCAGCCATACAAGAAGTGGTGCTTCTAGTGTAAGATAATCTGAGGAAGCCCCACCCTGTCCAGGTCGGTTTGAATTAAGGCTATAGAACCCGATCTATTCTGCTACCATACCTAGCTGGGATGAGAAGAAGGATTCATTCCTTTATCAAGGTTATTTGTATGTAAGTGAATATAATGGATCTGAATGGAATTGGAACACCGATTCCTCAATCCGAGCCGCTTTCCATTACCCCACTGTGCTTCCTTAAGAAAGAAAGAAATAAATAAAAGTCTATATATTTAGTTAAAAAAAATGATAATGGTTAAAAGAATAGCGAAAAGACCTGGAACATAAAAAATGTTTAGACAATTAGACACTTTATGCCTAGGTAATGAAAAGAATTATTCGAGCACAACAAAAATTAAACAAAATGTTTAAACGCAGTATCTTGTCCGTCGTGTTTAATGAAACTTTTATAAAAGAGGGATTACTGTCCAACTACTCTCTCTCTCAGTCTCTCTCTCGCGCACTTGTTATATATATATATATATATATATATATATATATATATATATATATATATATATATATACTGTGTGGCGTGTATAATTATGTAAATCGATAGTATAATTTCTCAAACTTAATCTAATTTTTGATTATTCCTTATCTTAGGATGAAGGAAACACGAGTTTCACTTGTTAAAATCTGACACACCTATTTTTTTTTTACTTCGAAAGATCACCGTCCAACATTTTTAAGACATTGAAAGCTCTTTTGGTTTTAGAATTCGAATTCGATTTGTGTCTGAAGTTATTGCTTTGCGCTGAATTTCGGAAATGTAATTATTTGTATTTAATAAGCTATCATTTTTAAGAGGAATTGTTTTATTGCAATATTTGTAGAATAACAGACCCACACTATGGCCAAAGAGATATTTTAGGCGCTTTGTTTTTCAGAGAAAAGAAAAAACAAAATACAGCTCTTGCAAATTAAATACGACTATTGGAATCAATAAAAGGATATGAATTTAAGAATGTAAAAATAGACGGATAAAGGAATACTTATTAAAACGCTTTGTTTATTCCTGAATAACATTGATTACTATTATGTTTAGTGTTACCGCATGAAATACTATGGTATTCCTATTGTATGGAAGTCTAAAAGAAATTCCTTCTGTAAATATGTGGTTGACTGGAACAGGAAATGGCTTGCAAACTGCAATGGCCCCAAAACGAAATTGCTCTTCTTTAGCTACCACAGAGAAACCTCCCTGCCTCACATCAGAATGGCTGATTCCCAACTCCTAGAGAGCGCTTCGTTACGCCTGCTTGGCCTTACGTTGTTCGCTGACATGGGGTAGAATAAATACTTTGAATCTATAGCTTTATCTACCGCAAGGAAAGTTGGTTCTCTGTGTCGTGCCAGAAAGTTTTCCCTCGTCTGAGTCCATCCTTCAAATTTACAAATCATCCATCCGCCCTTACATGGAATATTGCAATCATTCATGATCTGCTGCTGCCGCTGTACGTCTCGAGGTCATCGACAAATTAAGGAAGAATATGTAATATGGGAGGTCCTGATCTGGAATCGACTCTACAGTCATTTTCTCACGGACGTGTCATGTATTCTCTCTGTCTCTTCTATATGTATTTTCACGACAACTGATCCGACGAGCTACCTTCGGTGGTTCCCAGACTGAAAGAATTTAAGAGAGCTACTAGGCTGGCATCTCGATTCCACCCCTTCACTGTAAAAACGGTTAAATATAATCGTCTGTTCTACTCAATCAGCTTCTTCTCTCTCACTTCCCGTTTGTGGAACTCCCTTCCTCTTAATGTCAATCAACATCTATGATCTTGTTCCCCGTCCTTCTCTGTATCCTTTCCTCAAACACGCCTCTTATCTCTTGTTTTCAATTATCCGTAGCCTTTTGCGTGCTAGTGGCTCTCCCGCCTTGCTTGGGGTAAATTGCTGTAATATATATATATATATATATATATATATATATATATATATATATATATATATATATATATATATGAAGAAATATAGTCTTAAGATGTGATATATTTATATGGGATAAAGTGCTTAATATCAGAGACAGTGCATGTGTAAATATAAAAGTGAACATAGAAGTCAACACATACAGGCGACAGGTTGTTTCATGCTATATGCAATCGTCAGGCCTGAAACAAACTGTCACCTCTAAGTGTTGACTTCTATGTTCACTTTTATACATATATATATATATATATATATATATATATATATATATATATATATATATATATATATATATATATATTTCTTCGTTCTGATTTTTCACAATAATGTTTATCGTATACAGTGCTTAACAGCTACTCGTGGTATAGGGTTACAGATGATAAAGAAGTAATTGGGTAGAGTTTATGATCATACTTGAGGAAGGTAAATGCTAGCTCTAGACTTGAACAGGTTATGGTTGTAGTGATCGGGGTAATATCCCCTTGAGAGCCGGTTCCATAGTGTATCCATTCGTGGGAAGAAGCTGTTCGGGTGGAAATTACGAACGTTGAAATTGTTTATGATTATTCATAAAATACTATTTCACAACAATAGTTAAATCAGTTCATTATCTGTCTAAATTTCTGAGATTAGGTATTATGTAGACTATTTACATTTTTCGGACTATCATACTCATCTTTGTTGCTATATTTATCACAGCGTTTCGGCTGTTGTACGCTCCGGCCTTCTTCAGGTGGCACTAGAACAGTCTACCCCATTGAGCGAAATAAATGGATCAGTTCGACTTTCCGACTACCCGAAGAAGGCCAGAGCGTACAACGGCCGAAACAGTGTGATAAATATGGCAACAAAGATGAGGATGATAGTCCGAAAAATGTAAATAGTGAAGATGTTATTTTTTTTTCATTCGGTTACCATAATTTAGTTTTATAGGGTTTATATATCATATTCTCTCAAAGGTGAATCTGCGGATGTTTTTGCATTTGTGTTTATTTGCCACATCATTTGTATTTACATATATATATATATTTTTTTTTTCTAATGGCCTTTGGGTTTCACTGATGTACAGATTATTGAACGTGTTTGCCTTCGTCTATTAATGAAACGCTGAAATCACAACGGGCAGCATGCAATTTAACATGTTACTTTTAAACGGAGGAACTCTTTGGAATTCTGTGGCTTCAATATTTCAAATTGTTAATATTACTCGGGATATGTAAGTTATGTAATTGAAAAAGAATTGAATAAATCGTGTTTTATAATAAACGAGAAATGAAACCGTAATAATATGTACCGTTTGTATTTAAGAGATATCAATAATCGCTATAATTTTACGGAGAAGGTATAAGCTATATTTTATGAAGGAAGAATAACATAACGTTTTAATATAATCGGATTTTCATATATACGTGCAGGAAATTAGATATATTTTTAACAGATGATTGAAAATATGAGACCGAAAGCACATTGGGTTAGAAAAAAATGATTTCGAAAATCTCAGCACGAAACTGGAAAATTTCGTTAGAAACAAAGGAAATAATGCCGAACTTTTCTGAAGGACAAAAAGTTATCTCCTCTTGACTAAATAAAAAAAGAAAAATATAGAGGGTCACGAGAATAATAAAAAAAAAACAGTCACGTGACCTGACCAGAACAGAACGAGACATCGTTAAGCGCTTAAAATGAAGTCTCTTTTACCTCCAACCAGCAGGGTAAGCGAACGTGCGTTTTTCTGGCTCGTGAACAATCCAGAAAGATATATACAAAAATGACACGTTCTTTTGGTAGACAAGCAATTGCAAGTAACTACTTGCCTACTTTTTATATATATATATATATATATATATATATATATATGTGTGTGTGTGTGTGTGTGTGTGTGTGTGTGTGGCAAATGAAGTTAATGTTATATTTCCATGCGCAACAAGTCCTAATATATAGCAGCGTATGCGGAACAATTTCCTTAAAGATGAGGAAAAAACTTGTGGCCATAAATAGGTATTTCTAGAGTCGGGTGTTGAGAATTCCATGGACTAAAACAGGGGAAAAAAGAGGAACTTTTAAGGAAAATAAAAATTAAAGGATACTTATACTTACAATAAAAAGAGACAGCTGATAATTAAGGGACGCATAATGAGGAAAGAGGGATTTGATTCCCACAGGACATATGAAAGTAAAAGGGGAATCGTAAAAGAGCGAGAAAACAACCTGGGAATCTTGTATAATTGGATAGCAGAACAGAGGTATAGGAAGTTACTTAAAAAGACAAATATTATTTGGAGCTACAAAAAACTCGGAAATTGTGGAGAGCCAATATCGTTCACGTTGTGAAAGGTCACAGCAGGAGAAAGAGTATACAAGTCACACTTTCTGCGCAGTTGGGCTGGATTTTTGTTTCAATGTTACAGATTTGTAAATTAATTTAAATAGGGAGAACAAAAAAGCGAAATGTCGACAAGAAACAAACGATATGATTGCACACATCTCAGCAAGCATCCGCTCTATCTGCTGATGCTTTAACATACACCGACTGCACGATAAACTACATCCGGCAGAAGGTCTTTGATCAGGTTTTGAGGAGCGTGAAAGCATCTCTTAATTGCTGTTGTTCCCAGGTCTATACTGAGGCAGAGTGGTATCCCTTGGGGTCAAAACTCTACGAAAGTGTAAATATAGGTTTTTATAGTAAAAATGCCACCAGTACATTTTTGAAGATCATATTACCAGGAATACATTTACAAAATAAAAAAAAAGAATTATTACCAGCAATACTTTTTTGAAAAAAATACCATCAATATATATTTTTTGAAAAGAATATTACTGGCAATATATTTGACTCGACAAACTCCATTTTTAAAGAAAAAAAACGTTAATTAAAACTGATTACAAACGAATACCTCACAAAGAATTCATATTCAATTCAACCAAATCTATTGCAAAAATCTTGTCGGCATTAAATAACCCATTGAAGTTGATATGCCGTAAAACAAAACAAACGAAACCAAACCAATCAACACGCATGAATTCATACATGCTTAAACAATTAAATCATGAAATTAGAAATATCGATACTTATGTGCCAAAAGTCATGGGTTGGGACCTAGTATCATATAGGACCCACACTCGTAGGAGGGTTAGCGTCAGATACTGTCGTCTGAGGTGTCAGCAAGTGGCAGCTGTGGAGAAGGCATATTTTATTTACATTGATAATTATTTCCTGAACAGAGTAATAATTTCACACAATGCAATTGTTTGCAAATAGAGACTGTGGGGATTTTTGTTAATTTAATTAACACACAGACACACAAATATATATATATATATATATATATATATATATATATATATATATATATATATATATATTTGGTGTAACGGCAAAATTGTACAAACAAATCGTTTAACTGCAAAAATGTATAACTGTTAGATTAAATTTGAACTGTTGTATCTTAGAAATGATTAAAGATATCTTACTGGAATTCTCAGAGGTTTTTATAACACTATAGGACACTATTTGGAGCAATAAAAATTTATAATTACTCTAAGGTTAACAGAAGAATCATGATGAAATCGATCATAAACGAAAATGGCATGATCATCATTAATTAATCATATCTAGGTATAGGTATCAGAAGATCACATATATATATATATATATATATATATATATATATATATATATATATTGTGAAATCATTTTCGAACTTCTTCAAGATGATTTTTCCCTCTCTAACTGTCCTGAAGTAACAATTTGCTTCACACGTTTTTACCTGCAATAATTTTCAAGGCTTTTTTCACTGCACTTTCATAGATTAAACTCCTCTCCCACGTGCCAAACGTCTTAAGAATGGGGTTGGATCTTTTCTGATTGATCTCTTTAGACCTAATTGATCTAATTTGAAATGATGATCCCTCTTTATGTTATGATATCCTGATACAGTCTTCCTCTCTACTCTTCCCTTTTTTTCAGATTATTCACCGTTCTTTTGATGGTTTTTGAACGGGCATTGAAGATGGAAGCCAGAGTATGAATTTTGGTACCATTAGTGAAGGCCTGGATGATTTTTCCTCTCACCATCCCTCAGTTGAGAAGACAGTGGGGCTGAGAAACGAATTTAACCCGTTCATTCTAGCTGAATAACTCAAAGTATTTTCAGTTATTCTTACGATAAATGTTATCAAGATGGCTAAAACTCTTCTGTGAAAACCTGGAATAAAGAAACTCAATTAGTTTCGGATTTTTTTTTTTTTTAGATATTAAACATTTTGTTGAATTTGGACAATTCTCATCATACGCTTTATACACACACACACACACACACACACATATATATATATATATATATATATATATATATATATATATATATATATATATATATACATCTGTTTGTATGTGTCATCAGTTATATATATATATATATATATATATATATATATATATATATATATATATGTAACTGATAAAACTCTCATATGTATGAGAATTTATTTTGTTTACAATGTCTGATCTGTTTTTTTGTCTGCCTCTAAATGATAAAATTCACAAAAATAATCACTTCATGGCTTCTTATAACTCTTTAAAGGTAATACATTATTATTATTATTATTATTATTATTATTATTATTATTATTATTATTATTATTATTTTGCTATTATTTTCTTTCCCGCGGTTTCAGCAAATAGAACGATCTGAGACTGGGTGGCTTGTCCACATACATTTTGCAGTTCAAGCAAAGCGGACTTCTTAAGTGATGGGCTATTAAGTTATATTCCGATTTTATTGTTGTAGGTTTTTATATTCGCTGGTATAAACCCCAGCACCCCAGTGATAACCGGGACAGTTCTGGACTGATTTTCTTACATTCTAGTATCTTCAATATTTCATTAACATTTTCTTTGATTTCTGTTGTATACACATTTCTTTCAGGGTACCAACAAGATTTCAACAATGGCATCACGGCGTTTTCCACTGAACAATGTTGTAAAAATATTTTTTAAAAATCACCCTAAGAACACACAAATTTTACATAGATAAAATCTTTCGTATGGTGTGAACTGTAATTTAGAAAACATTTTTTTTTATTTTGTAAGGCAGTGGGTGACAGGGATCATTTCAATGAGTCTATTAGAACATTTTCCAATCAAACCCAGGATCCCAACAGCAACTAAAATTATTGGTGTTTTCATGTACCACATTTTGAATATTCCTACTTAAAGATCCTTATACATTTTCAAAGATACGTTGTCATGTGAATAAGAAAGCATATTCTGTTTTTGAGGTCATTGATCATTATATCTGAACGATTAGCGTTCATTTTTCTGCCTGTGTGTATTGTAAACTTCTATAATTTTTTTACAGTTCCTTTATGTCTGTAATCAGCCCTGGGTCGCGTTCATACCAAATTCTAGCAGTATCTTCCCTTAAAGCTTGCAGATTATCCAATGCAGATATTGGCCCACCCTGTCATACCGAGTTTTATATTCGATGGATGCTAATAGCGTGCAAGTTATCAACCAGTTGAAATCAACTGTTATGCATATCCCTCCTATCCTCGTAATCTGACTTTCATCTGCTCGCAAACGTGAAAAAACAATTGACTGGTAAACAGTATCACATTGATGATGCCGTCATATCTGGTATGGAAGAGCTTTTTGACAAAAAAAAAAAAAAATGAAGAGTCTTCTTTGAATAGCCAGATGCAAATTTACTTGGAAAGAAATAATCAAGTTATCGTCCTGGTTATGACATCCACATCCTGGGTAAGAGGATAAACTACGTTGGACAGCAAAGCCTCTGATCAGGAGGTTTTGATGACCGTGGCACCACCTCTTAATTGCTGTTTCCAGGTCCCCCCTGAGCCGGTGTGGTAGCACCTATTAAGGGCAAATAGTTAACCCCAAAACTGGGGACAATACACTATGAAAGTTTAAAAATAAGTTTTAGTATCAGAAATTATTTGCAAAAATTATTACCAGCAATAAATATTTTGGAAAAAATATTACCAGCTATAAATTTTTGAAAACAAATATTACCAGTTATACATTTTGGGGAAAAAAATATTACCAGCGGTACACTTTGAAGAAAAAAATATTACTAGAAATAGATTTTTGGAGGAAAACTATTACTAGAAATAGATTTTGTGAAAGAAAAAAATATTAGAGAAATAGACTTTTTAAAGGAAATAATATTATTTATTAGCAATACATTTTTGAAAAAAAATATTGCCAGCAATAAAAATTTTGTCGGCGTTAATTACACCATTGAGGTTGATATGCCGTAAAATAAACCAAACCAAACAATCCAGTTACTAATAAGAACTGAAATGAATACATACAGTATTTCTCAGCTCTAGTTGTAATCTTTTATAGTTAGCTTATGGAATTTTCCGTCCACCCTCGTAAACCTAAAATAGAAGGTAAAAGCAATTACAATGGGCCACATGAAGAAATGATGACAAGATAAATACCTTCATGGTCAATACTCTGCCCGTTCCTAACAAGATAAAGTAGACAAACTCCATACCCATCAGTGTTTCATTTAGAGCAATATTAAAAGCTGAAACCGAATGATTTGTTCTTGCTGTACAGGACTAATGGTTGCTAACTAGAAACCACTAAGCAAACATACTGAAAAAATTGTATTAACGTCATATGCAGATTCTGTAAAGAATACCATGACACAATGAATTTATTAATTTGAAATTAATAATACATGCAAGATTTCAAATCTAGTATCACTCCTTGATGAAATTTTCAGCCCAGCCACGTATTAGGTTGGTGCAAAAATAATGACTAATAATGTCGTTTTTTGACGTTAAAAAATACGTCAAAAAACGACATTATTACGTCATTATTTTTGCACCAACCTAATATTATGACTTCTCTTTTTCATTCACATGAAATTACCTTTTGAATTTGTTGGTTTCAGTTCTTACTGAATGAAGGGTTTTTATTTTTCATGTTATTTGACACAGGTCATCATCCAGAGTCTTGTTTATAGGTATCTTTGAAGACCGTTTGTTGCGGGTTTGCACGACAGTTCTAGTTGAACTACTCATCTGCGCCCTAAGGATTTGGACACATACAAACGTTTAACATCAGCCTCAGAACGATGGATCCGACGGCAAGTGAGAAGCGTTCTCGTATGACATCCATTCGATTAATGCCAGCTGTGGTCCTGATAAGGATGTTGAAACTGTATTGCACCACAATGAATTATTATCATTGTTGTTGTTAAAATGACTGTATAGAAATTCTGTTGACAAAGACATTCGATAAAATTAACAATGACAAATTTCGGAAAAACCTGCACAAGTTTGGCTAACCACTAAACTGTTTCACTGTGAACTTCCAACTACTTGTAGCGCAAATTCGGCAAGTAAAATTTAGCGTTGACTTTCATTATTTCTAAAGACGTAATGTGTATTCAGTTGTGGATTCATCTCACTATATCTCTTTATCCTTCGTTATAAAACTGAAACTTGTAACTGAAAGGATTCGAGGTTCGGATAACGCTCAGCCACTCTCGCACAAATAACAATTAAATTAATCTGAAGCGACTTTATTCTTACATTTGATCAAAATGCTTTTATTTGTTAATGTTAACACTGTAACGCACTACATGCACACATTTAAAGAGCTATATAATTCTTTGTTTTTTTTCTGCTTGAAATAACAGCAATCCTCCATCAACTTGCATCTTGACAACAGTGTTACTAACACTTCGTATACATCTGCCAGATAACCGAAGTAACAATCCAAGATGTTAAGTATTACTAGGCATGGTTGTAGTAATTGTGGACACGCCAGTTTATGATGCCTTTCAAATAATCATTTCGACGATACGGACTCAATATGTTAAGACGAAGAAAGTGATTATCTTCAAAATGATTTAATAAACGATTACCTTGCTTTGAAAGGAAATTCTTCAATTTTGTCACCCTTTGAAAAGTTATTCAGATTACAGATATTTCTCTTTAGAAATTGTGGGGAAAATTGTGAAAACGGCTTACCTCAGAAACGCCCACGAATCTGTGCGTCGTGCAAAATCCAGCTGCTCAGCGGTGAAAAAAACGAACCAAAATGGCGGCGCCCATGTTTTATGCCAGTCGGTCTCTGACAGTTAACGCGAAATCTCGTTGTCTCGTCATTCGCATGCAAATTATGATCGGTCCTCGGCTGTATAAAGAAAGCGCGACATTTTTGTTGTTTTTGCTTGGCCCTTTTTTTGTTTATTTTGATTTCTTACCACAAGCTATTTCAGCGATGGAGAAGTTCGATCTAAAATTGATCCCAGAATTCGACGCCCCCCCCACCCCACGGGCCCGGCTGTCATCGAATGGTTTGAGAAGGCGTTTGCAGGGTGTCCAAAATAAAAGAACCTACACTGGTCATCCCACTGAGACTCACGAGGGGAGCCTACGCCGTATATCAACAATTCGGGGGTCGATGCTGACCTAGAGGAGATCAAGAGTGCCCTATATACGGCCTTTGTGATAGACCCCTTCATTGCTTGAAAACAGTTTGTCTGACGACGGCTCGAGCCGGGTGAGACGGTGGATGTCTACCTGGCCGATTTGCGAAGGCTGGCGGTGCCGTTTGGTGGAGCAACGGACCGCATACCGAGATGCGCCTTCCTGGCAGGACTTCCCAACGACACCAGTCGGCTCCTGCGAGCGTCTTCAAGATTGAACACACTGGGAATCGACGAATTGCTAAGTAAAGGACGGGAACTGGATCCCGTTGGAGGACACTGGTGCATGGGTGGTGACGAGATCACAGTCTGGGTGGATGCGAGTTCAGTGGCGACAGGAGTGGCATTGGAAGCGAACGGAAATGTCATCGAAGACGCGTGTTGGCTGCGTCCGACTAATGATGCCAGGCATATTAATTTAGTTGAACTCGATGCGGCGCTTAAAGAAGTCTAGCTAGCCCTCCAGTGGGAGGCGACAACATTGCACTTGGTTAAAGATTCGGCGTGTGTGCACCGGTGGATTTCCGACAACTTTACCCGCCATGCACGGGTGAACACAAGGGCGGCTGGCGAGATGCTGGTTAGGCGACGGCTGGGCACTATGCGATCGCTGGTGGGAGAATATGGATTGACCATAGATGTGACACTCGTACAGTCCTGTCAGAACCGTGCGGATCGCCTTTCCAGAGTACCGCGCAGGTGGCTGGATCTGCTCAAGGGAGGAGAACCGCAATAGTAGGGAGACGACTGGACGAGGACCAGGTGGCCAATACCCATCGTCAAAGCGGACATCCGGGCGAGAAACGAACTCTGTACTTCGCCAGATTAGTCGACCCATAAGTGTCCAGAGAAAGCGTTAAATCCGTTGTTAAGGCCTGCACAACCTGTCAGTCGATCGATCTGGCACCTGTTCACTAGGAAAGAGAAGAACTGGGCGTGAAGAGCAACTGGAGCAGACTAGCGATGGATATAACTCACCAGAATTGTGAGAATTTTCTAACGTTTATTGATTGCGATCCCTTTAGGCTTGCGGTATGGCGGCCGCTGCGCCGACAAGATGTAGCACCGTCATTCGACTCTTAGAGGATGTTTTCCTGGAGCGAGGACCACCTATAGAAATACTGACCGACAACGATACTGCATTCACCAGTAAAGACATTTGCGGACAATTGGGACGTGCATCTGCGGTTTCGATGTGCTTACTCGCTGAGTGGAAACGGCATCGTAGAGCGAAACCACAGAACCGTCAATACCATCGCAGCCAGGAAGGGCTGTACAGTATCGGAGGCGGTTTACTGTTATAATGTCGCCCCGAAAGATAACGTTTCACTGTCCACAGCGCCAGCTGATACACCGCACAAGTATCATGTCCAAGTGAAAGGCATTGAAGCCAACCCGCTGCCTGAACTAGAAGTGACTGGAGAGAGATTGAAAAAAGATGTTGTTTGGGTCAAAAACACACGCGGCAAATGTACAACAAAATACGGCACTGGACGTGTTACGGAGGTGATTAGCCGGCAATCTGTGAGAATTGATGGGTTGCCTCGTCACATTAAAGACTTGCGACCGGTGATGCAACCGCTACTGTCACTGAGCGATGAAAGCGATTCCGAGTCTGAGACTAGTGAGCGTTCGATCTGCTTGGAGTTAGACCTGCTGGGCAGTGATTCCGATATCAGCAGCCTCCCGGCGGACACAGTGTTTACCGACACTCAAACCACAGACGAGATTACGCACGAGGATGAAGCTTGTGTTGTTCCCCTTCGGAGGGGCACTGGACGGCGTCAATCTCCACCTCCCTGTCCTGTTTGTGATCATGAGATCGGGGGTGAGTGTGGGGAAAATTGTGAAAACGGCTTACATCGGAAACGCCCACGAATATGCGCGTCGTGCAAAATCCAGCTGCTCCCGGGGAAAAAAGAACCAAAATGGCGGCGGCCATGTTTTATGCCAGGCGGTCTCGGACAGTTAACGCGTAATCTCGCTGTCTCTTCATTCTCATGCAAATTATGGTCGGTTTTCGGGTGTATAAAGCAAGCGCGCTTTTTCTTTTTTTCTTTTTTGTTTTTGCTTGACTCTTATTTTTATTTTGATTTCTTACCACAGAAATTTCTCAGGATTTTGTCACCAGTAATTTCAAATAGCTTCCTAAATTTATCTACATAATTTTCGAATGTATTTGCCACTTATAATTTAAATATAGCAATATATGCCTTTACATAGTTTTCTGCTATTTTTACCACTAGTTATTTCAAAATTGAAATATATGGAGCTATATATTCTTCTCGAATTTGTGTCACTTGTAACTTTCGAATATAAATATACGGAGCTGTACATTCTTCTAATATCTTTGCTATATGTAAATTTCAAACAAGAAATATGAAGCTATACATTCTTCTCATGCTTTTGGTACAGGTAATTTTCAAACACCATCATAAATTCATCTATACATTTTTCTCCAGATTTTGATACTATTACCTTTCAAATAAAAATATATGGAGCTATATATTATTCTAATGCCTTTGCTACATGTAATTTCCAAATTCCATAATAAATTCAGCTACACATTTTGACCCTTGTAACTTCCAAATAGAAATAAACAGGACTATAAGTTATTTTCATGTATTAGATACTCATCATTTCAAAATAGCACACATGAACATATTCCTCGAAGTAACTAGAACCAAATTTCTATCCCAATTTTCGACACTTTATGTCAGCATCTAAAGATTTCCATGCGAATTTTGTTTGAAAATTCTTTTAGACATTTTGACGTTAGCAAGATATTTAACATACAACTTATGACTTGTGACAAGTTATTCTGGTAGAAGTAACAAACAGCAATCCTCTACCTGACATAGTTGACTTCTTGCCTCTCCCAACGGCGTTGTTATGAATTATAAACTAATTCACTCTATAATCACGGACACAAGTATTGAATATTTTAAATTTGAATGTCCACGCTTTCACAATTGAAATAATGGTGCCAAAACTACAGGTTAGTTGAATCGGTTTTCTTGTCTGAAGACCATTGACTTCTGTTCGGGCAACAGGCATCCGCCCTTCAGCGTAACAGAGCCTCGCTATGAAATACAGGATTTTTTTTTTAAATTACCCTCGTCTCTCACAATATTAACTAACGTAAATAGAAAAGCAACGGTGCTTACAAGCCTTTATGTATGATTTTCCAAGAAAACTCCTTAACTAAATCCAATTGTTAACAGTATGTTTCATGCAAGCTTTACCATCCACTGGCTTGCTTGTTACACAGATTGAGTACAACTCAAAAGCCCAAAATACTATGATAATTATATGTATATATATTAAGACTATATCTATCTATTTATCTAGATATATAGATAGATTTTACTATATATTAAATAAGTCTGTGCTTTGCACGCGGATAAATGTCTATTACAAAATTATTATCAGATAATATATATATATGTTCTAATAACTTGGACTGATTATATATATATATATATATATATATATATATATATATATATATATATATATATATATATATATATATATATATATATATATATATATATATATATATATATATATATATACACTGATGCAAATTCAGTCGAGTTTCGATCCTAGCGAGAGGCAACCGGATGTCTAGCCAGACTAATGAGCTGAGATACAGCGAAACATTCTGTATGTGGATGACTATATATATGTGCTCTTAAACCGGCCGACATTCAAGTTTAAGGAATTCTTTCTACCTCGCTATTTAACCAAATTTTGGAAGGAGAAGTATTCATGGTTTTCTTAAAGGCAGTTTTGCGAATGCCTTCGAAACAAAATCCTTCCGCTTCCCGCTCTTGCATATTTTTATGCTTCTTCCATAAATTTTATATGAATAAAAGAGAAATTATAGCCCTCATCGAATTTCTTTGAATGCAAAAAATAATTTTATAACGAATGATTAATCTGATATAAAATCGATCGAATTGTAAAATTTTAATACACAAGGAACAGAAAATTTTTATGTCAAATTTTTTAAGATAGTGTAGATTCAATTTTGTAGGCAACGTTGCCGAATCTGTCAAAACTTCCCACAACTATTTCTTCATCATAATAACAAAAAATATATTGGCATAATTTCGAAAGTGTATCCGACATTAGGCTAAATCTATACCTATAATGTTAAACAAATATATTTCTTTTAATCTAATTGACAAGGAATTAAAAAAAGCACTAAAGTACTTTTTAGAGATTCTTTCAGGGTATGTTACAAACATAATTTCCGTTTCGAAATGGAAATGAACCTGGCAGATATTTACATAGATGTTTGCTTAGTGTCCCTTTTATTTTACATATACATATATATATATATATATATATATATATATATATATATATATATATATATATAGATAGATAGATAGATAGATAGATAGATAGATAGATATGTGTAGGAGATAGCACATATTTTTCAGAATTTCTTTGGTATTTTAAATCATTTTAGATGCTTACCTCCTGAAGATCCAAAGAGAAATTCATTAGAAGTGATACTGGGTTTCGATGTCCCACGGCAGCTGATTTCGCGCAAGCAACGCTTGTTATCACGTTCTCTATCCGAGTTTAGTTGATTAAATATCAGACAAACGACCATCGGAAAGAGACAGACAAAACGGTAGTCCTGCTGGTGAGGTGATGGATAGAGATAACTTTTTTACCCCTTTTGCTCATCTCCAGGAGAAAACAGTCTTCTCTTTTAGGATCCAAGCAATAATACTTCCGTGCAAGAATCGTCTCTACCTCAAAATAAATTGAATCGAATTTATATTGGATAGCTTTTGCTTACAGTCAGGTTAGTCTGAGGCTTGGAGCATCTCAGTAAAGAACCGCAAACACACGCATACTTATACACACATACAAACACATACAGATATATAAAAGTTTCTGTGTGTGTATGTGTGCGTGTGTGTATGACAAAGAGAAATAATGATATATATCTACGAAGCTTCGATTATTTTGGCATTATTCTCCAGCTGTAGAGTGACTACTTACAATATTTTGCTTGAAGAAAATAACAGACGTGAGATTTTAAAACTCATTTAAACATACCGTCTCCTGTGGTGATAGAGAGTCTGTTTAATCTATGTTGCTTCTTTAGTGTAAAGATAGCTTCAAGTATTTTTATACTTTCTTCTGTGACTGTAGTACAGCATTTTACTATGATTTACTAATATATGTTTTACGCTAGTAGTATTTCTGTTCCTAATGATGAAATGAACAACATTTGTGCGTATTTCAATATTTTGATGCTTAACGAGTTATCCTACGCGACAGTGTGGTGGTTGTGTGAGCAATGTAAGCATTTCATTTTCCATTTATGGAATCTTTCTATAGGACAAGATAATTCATAAACATTTTTTTTTTATGTAGGTATTAATTTTAACGTTTCATGTGGTAAATTATTAGGTCAATTAAGTTTATATTTAACGGCGAATTCTATTTTAAATGTTTTCTTTAGTGTGTTTATATTTAAGGCGCATCTACTTACAACAGAAGAAGGAAATTGTTTTTATTTAGTTTATATCAGGATGGTTGTTCGTTTCATTTCCTGAAGTTCTTTAAATAGATAAATACCCCACCCACAATCATACACACACACAAACACACAGAGACACATATATATATATATATATATATATATATATATATATATATATATATATATATATATTCACGCATATATATATATATATATATATATATATATATATATATATATATATATATATATATATATGAAAAATTTCTCAGAGTCAACCTGTAGAAAAAGACAATATTTACAAATGTAAAGACAATAGGAAAACTGTAATGGTAGCCGACACGTTTTGTCCATTATGAGCGTGACGTAATTTTCAGTTAACAGTATGGAAACAGCGTTCTCTAAATCCTTCCAGTTGCTAAGAACTTTTTGTTTCGTTATTGTTAGTTACTTTGTTTAATAAATTCATTTCGTTTTTGCCTTGAAAAAGTCCACATTGGACGAAACGCGTCGTCTATCATTACATTTTCCCTATTGTCTTTTACATTTATATATATATATATATATATATATATATATATATATATATATATATATATATCGATAGAGATGGCGGGAGAGGGATAAATACGGACGTGACGAGAGAACGGTTGAGGATTTTTTGTTGCTATTTGTTTATCTCTCTCTGTGTTTTATGAAATTATGTGTGTAAGAGAAAATTACTTCAGCCCGCTTGATTGTGTTCTGCACCACGAAACTAATTTATTTCCGCGAGAACATTCATTTTGTAATTAATTGGCCTGGTGCCCCTGTTGTGTATTTAGAGATTGTTGGTGAAATCCAAGGAATGATCAGCAATATTAGGGGTCTTGACCTGTTGTCTCGGCTTTAGTCACTTTACCACTGATGTAATGTATTTTCCCCGTGCCATTGATATATCAACAGTTCATTATAAACATTATTATATTTATAATTATCATTTATTAACAATTCATCGTAACTGTCTGGATGAACACATCCCTAGGGTACCTAGATTTTATGAATTTAACCGCAGTTCTAGATTAGCGGCAAGTTGATTTCCTAAGATATAACCTTAAGTTCTGTGCTAACAGTTTCTTTCCTGCACTTCTCGCTTGTGGAACTCTCTCCCAGCTTCACTCTTTCCAGCTAACAAAAATTTAAACGCAACTTCAATTGTTTTCTACTGTATTCTTAATTCTTGTTCTCGCTACTTGATAATATTTCTCTTTTTTCTTTGACTCTCAGTAACCCCTTGTGTTTCAGTGAATTGTCGTGTCTGTGGTCATATGATTAACTAAAAAATAATAAATAAATTTAACAAGTAGATAATAAAATGGTATCATTTTATAAGCCATAGAATCAAGAGGTAACCACAGAGCTACACCGTCAATCTGTATGCGGACGTTATTATCAGTATCATAAGAATGTTCATGCGTCATGAATGATAGAAATATACGAAAAGATTGTTTTAATATTGGGATCTGGAAGGAAAAAATGCTCTTGATACATTGTATTACTATATATCTATATATTATTTTGGAATTTAGCAACGATACTTCCGACTTCTGAGGCAGGTATACCATTATTAATTCTCTGAAGTGGCAGTGTTTGAAGAAATATGTTAGTTTAACTAATACTTTTGTGCTGTCCGTCCGGAAAGTTCATGCTGATTTTAATCGTTTGGGTTCCAAGACGTTACATGACGTCCAATTTATCTACAAATAGAATATGCTTACACTTCCGATTAGAGAACACTTCAAACTAACTTGAGCGTGAAAATTTAAAATTACTTAATTAGCGTCAATTTTGCATCTCTATGAAAATGTAAAATTATAAGGTGTATTTTAGACAATTATGGTGGAATCTTTCAAGTTGAAGGAAAAATGGAGAAATGTTGTACAATAAAATGGTCCATATTAAGTTGAATAAATATTTTAGTGTGTGTGTGTGTGTGTTTTTTTTTTTTTGTTGTATTTTTTTATTCCACTTAAATATCGGCATGAACTTCCGGTCGGCCAAATATATTATTTTATTGAAAACTTATCCTCACTGTCGGACTGATGATTATTTAGTCGATGCCCCGCTATTACTGACCAAGATATATTCACGTACCTGTAGAAAATTATGAAAATAGAAATGACAGATACAAACTGGCACATGTTGATTTATTTTTGTCTCTAAATATTTCTAACTAACATTTAAAAAGATAAATAATGAAATTAATGCAAGAGGAGAGATTATCCTTACGGATGGACAATACACAAATTAGCAACCAAATAAATCTTTTGCGTTAGGAGAGATTTGTTTAACATAACTCGTGCTAACAACGCTAATCCACAGCAACTCAAAGATACAGGACATTTATGAGGACCTCAGATGGTTATATAATTATGAGATCTTATTTGCAATGCTAGATTTCAAATCAAGGGGTTACCCATTATCGCACAAGATTTTCTTAACAAATACAATTTCGGAATTTGGTTTACTCTGAACAAAACATTGAGGCCCAATGGACTAATGAAATTTAGTAAACTTTGTTCAGGACAAATCAAATCTCTATAAAATTATAAGAACGACAAAAGTTCTTCTGAGCCTGCTTTAGCGAAACATCTAATAAATAATAATCATTGTGTTATGCCCTGCAATAATATGTTTTCAGTTGAAAGTGGTCGCATTCAAACTTACATTGGAAAGTTTTAGACAACATATATATAAAATCATTACAGAATGATTCCTGTAAACAGGAGTGAGTTCTCGGCCATAATGTCATTTACAAATGATATTATTTCCCATTCATATATTGATATGTTATTATAAATTTATATCTCATATTTATTAAGGAACCTTTCCATTTTTAGCCATTGTTAGTATCTATGTTAATTCCTAGATCGATTTTTGAAGTGTTCTTCGTTCTTTCTCTTTTTCATTCTTTTCGATTTGCCGCTTACTGTAATTAATTTATTTTTTCCTGCTTCATTTTCGTGCACTTCGATAAAATATGCGTTTTATTGGCCATAAAAATGTTTATTTTTTTAATTAAGGGAATTATTTAAATGCCAGAATAAATTCTAACCTGAACTTAAGAAATACTTCCGGAAAAAATGATTAACAATATTTTGCCTTGTTTTCAAAGAAACATGTCTGCGCATTATACTAATAGACTATTACGCCCTTCCTCTTCATTAATGTATCCTTTTAATTGATATAATTGGGAACAGTGTTTTTAAATTCAGTCGTTTGGTTCTCTAGAGGGAGATCATCGTAGATGAACTTTGGTTGAAAACAAACCTTATGGATGGTTAATCGACTCCACTCGTAGATTAGAAAACAGTTTAATTTCTGAAATCCTTTGTAGTCTACCCAGATCGTTATACACCACGGGAAGCCCGGATGACACAACGAAACGAGAGGTTGTTATAAAAGTAATAAATATAGTCCGAATGTAAATAGAGTAAATTATGATAGCCCCTCATTCCGAAAATTCGCACAGAAACCTTTCATTACTATGTACCCTTCGTTAGAGTGTTCCAGACACTAAGCAAAATATTTTACGTTTATGATCACATGCGCACAAGCAAGCACGCACACACACACATACACACACACAAACACATCGCGCGCACACACACACACGAACACACACACACACATATAAATAAATAAATAAATAAATATATATATATATATATATATATATATATATATATATATATATATATATATAAATGAACATTGAAGTCAACACTCAGAGGTGCGTCTATCATGAAACAATTTGTCGCCTCTGAGTGTTGACTTCTATGTTCACTTTTATAATTACATATGCTCTATCTCTGATATTGAGCACGTTATCCCATAAATATAACATACCTTAAAACTATGTCTAATATATATATATATATATATATATATATATATATATATACATATATATATATATATATATATATATATATATATATATATATATATATATATATATTTTCTAGTGCAAGTTTAAAATTTAAAAGTTGGGATCATGACAAACTTATTTTAAAAAGTTTGAGAAAACTAATGAATTAACGGAAATAATCTTTCTGGTAATTTTTATTTTAAAAAATTTTAACTTTGATAAACCATTTTTTTTTTTTAACAACGCTTCAGGACTAAGAATTTTTGTTTTTTTGACAAAGTTTTGTTCGCAAACAAATGTAAAACTAAAAAGTTTTGCTTTTATGGCTTGTGTTTTAGTTTTTACTTTTTATGATTAAAATTCTTTTGAATTATAAATGCAAGATGATTTAATGATTAAACCTACTATATTGTTGGTATTTCAGATTTTTCTCTTATTTATTTCTATAATTTGTTTCTGTCTTTTTACTGCAACAGTGCTGCTCGTAGACTAAAAAATAATGCAGTTTTATTTTTCTTATTTTGTTATCCGCTTTTTTCCGTCTCTCTTTTTTGGATTGATCTCATTCACTGATGTCACCAGAGCTTCCCTTAAGGTGTTGAATTTGAATTCCAAACCTCTTAAGCTTTTATATTTACTCTGAACTGCCAATATATATCTGAAAATTGAGTCAAAGTCTTCTGAATTGTATTTTAGACATTGTTTTGTATTTCTTTGCATGTAGTTACTTACACAGTTGGTGCTTGGATAGGTTTTAGACTCAAAATATTTGTAATTATTAAGAGGAAAGATCAATGGATTTTTGTGATTGTTTTTCCAGTATTAGCATTTTTTATTTTTATATATATATATATGAGAGGCGGTGCTATACCGAGCTTATTCAGTTTCTTCTTCATTGCCGAGGCAGGTTGGTATAGTTTGTATGACGATTGCGTTGTATGCGCCAGTTCGAATCTAGTTTGTAAATGCGCGCTGCAGATAAGTGCCAAAACTAGGACGAAAACGGCCATCCAGTGGTTTCTGCATTCTCTTGAGGATTCTTCTAAACACGATGACTTACTATAATGATGCATATATATATATATATATTCGTGCGAATAGGTAGGCTATTTTGTCATGATGGTGCACGTGATTTTGTAGGTTATTATTTTTCATCCTGTTAATCTATGTCTGTGTGCATTATTGTGTGGAATGCAATGAGTGTACTGCTAAATACATACATATTTTTATTCGTCTTGGTGTATTTTAGCCAAGTCCATATCACTGTGTCCTTTTCTGAGCGGACTTGCATGTATTAGCATGGCATATCTCAGATATAGAATTTGGCACAGTGTTCTGTGTTCGCGTATGTGTATGAATGTACGGGTTTAGTATGCTGTATATTGCTAGGTATTCTTTCAAAATAAGCCAGGCTTTGTTTTAATGTTTTAATTCGTTCATATGCATGTGCTTGCGTATGTGTGCGTTTATACGTCGCGTCTATGAGGCATGCGCGAAGTCTCCTGCGACTCTCAGTCTCCTCTTCTTTAAGTGCACTTGGAACATTATCAAACATTACACACAATCTTATTCTTGTGCTTAATGCATGTCTGGTAATTCTTTTCTTCTCTTCTTTTTTTTTTGCAACATACGAAAATCGATTCTTGTTTTGTTTTTTTGTTATTTTTTTTTTACTTTACTATTCTTGAAGTCTTTCAAAACTGACACTGTTTGTGATTTACTCGGTTCGTTCTTGTCAGTCTAGTATGCTGCGCTCATCAGGGATTTGAAGTTGGCCAAACGAGCTACGATACCTACTGCGCACTGACATTTTTGTTGTAACTTTCTTCTCTTGCTATCCATATAACGTTTCAATCCTGAATCAGGAAGCGTTTATATGCTGTGGTCTTTTCCCAATCATGGAAAACCTCGAATTTGCTACGGTTGTAACGTTGTCACTGTTAATAATGAAATCACAAAACCGAGTCTCTCAAACGTTACTTGTATTTTATGCAACTCCGTCAATCTCCTTCGGTAAGTGGGTGTGTGGCTTTGGGGCCTTTACCATACGTGGATCTACATTCTTGTGTTGCTGCCTCTTCATTGTCGGGTGGGTTTATATATTTATATGACTCACGGACCTTTCCATCGAATGCCCATCCAAGTTGCAGCTGGACCGATCACCTGTTCAACTGTCAGGGACACTTACTGACATTCTGAAGCATGGATCTGGATTTGTCGATGCAACGGGCTTTACTAACGTCAGACCTCGTTTAATGTATGTTTTGACTTCGTCAAGAGTGAGCCAAATACATGTACAATGTAACTGATGACATAAAGATATAATTTACATTGAGGAAGAAAGAACATCATAGATCCGCTAGTATACGTCTCTCCGTCTTCCTCTCTTGCATAATCTTACGGCCACACTACGTTGAGTAACATCACCGAAGTTAAACAACGTCGGTCCACGTCAATACTTGATGAGTGGCCACTTACAGGTGATGTAAGCTTGGATGTACGGAAGGTGTAATGAAATTATTAATCAGAGATCCGAGTTCCAATTCCGGTTGGGTTCGTTTGATGCACTTAAGCACAAATACCCTTGGAAAATATAGGAATCCACCTCTTCTCTCCCAGGTATTGGTTAATTAGTAAAACGTTTATGACTAAAACCATTATTATCCAAAAAATACTTAGAAACTAAAAATGTTTGCTTTAAATAACCTGTAAAAAGGTTGATAAACCGTAGAAATAGACTCAATCAGCCTTTCGCACAAACACAGACCCCCATATACAGACTTTTTAAGTTTTTTTCGCCATTCATCTATAAATACGTGCGTGTGCCACTTCAGGGCAATGACAGTCCTGTGTATGAAAATAAACTGCATCCGCGTCCTGGGTAAGACGATTAACTACGTCCAACTGCAAGGCCTCTGATCAGGAGGTTTTGAGGAGCGTTGAACCACCTCTTAATTGCTAGTGTTCCCAAGTCCAACCTGACCCGGGGTGGTAACACCTTTTAGAGTCCTAGCTATGGGCAAATAGTTGACCCCGGCAACCTTACTCAAAACACTATGAAAGTGTAAATTTTGATTTTAATACCAGAAATACTTTTAAAATATAGTATCAGCAATAGATATTACCAGAAATAAAAACCTTCTCAGCATTAAATAACCCATTGAGTTTAATATGCCACAAAACAAAACAAGCCAAACTATATATTTTTGAAAAAAATATTACCAGCTATACATTTCTGAAAATATTGCCAGCTATACATTTTTTAAAAAAAGGAAATTTTGTCGACATTAAAATAACCCACTGTGTTTGATATGCCGTAAAACAAAACAAACCCAATCATGACAATGAGTTGTCTGGGATACACTAAGAAACAAAAAAATGTTTTTTTTTAAATAAACATTTACTCTCTGTGAACTGTAGCAACACACAACAGAAAGTAGGTCGATGTTAGGCTGAGGTAACACTTAGCGCCCCAGAAAGAGTTATCGGCGAGTCAAGTTCGAATTCCGGTCAAGATCATAACTGCCACCTTCGCAATAATGTGCTTTGGTAAGGAACGAATTCATCTGTTCACCCCCGCCTAACGTTAATAGTGACTTTGATTTCTTAACCTGAGATGACAAACAGTTTAGAACAACAACTCTGAATTTTAAAAAAAAATGACGGTTAAGTGGGTTAGGCTCCTTCAGCCTATCTTACCCTAGACACAATTCGAAAATACTGTTCTCGCTTCGGGCATGTGGTGCCGCTACGACCCTCATGTGTTACGGGATTCGTAGCGGCACAGCGTAACGATATTAATATATATGGCAATATCTGAAAATGTACTGAGGTTTTGGGACAATGCGTGAATCTAAAGCTTTTCCAGCCGGATTATCTACTACTGCTTTCGAAATTCTTCCTCAATAATATTCTTTAATGCATTGTCTTTCAAAATTGACTTGCGTGTACGCTTTTTATATGCTGAACTGAAATTGGCGCCGTATCATTTCTCATAAATATTTTACCTTATAGTCAGTGCCAAAACTATGGGCAAATAAGGAGTTAATATTCCTATACGAAGCTTTTCGTTCAAGTTGTGATTTCGCAGACAAAAATCATGCGATAGTTCTTTTTGCCCACTTCCTCTTCTGTGGGATTTCATTTACTGTAAAAAAAAAAAAATTCATAACTTGCCACTTTCAATGCAACAAAAACTACGTACGATTTGTAACAATAATTAACCCTCATGCATTTACTATACATGCGCATGGTGATCATATTTCGCTTAAATTACCTGTCCTTTGATCGCCAACGTCCTGAAGGAATTTTAGCAGATGCACGCCAATGCAAAAGAAACGTCATCTAATTCTTAAATGCAGAAAAAGCACTCATCATTACCTCGAACATAAGGTAGTAGCATGGCCCGGCGTTGCCCGTGCTTGATTCAAAAATCGTACGACTCATACAGCAATCGTTATCACTTGACTTAAAATATTTTTGCCCTTCCTTGCCTTTAAAGGAATGCCCTTTGCCGTGCTGATGTTGGTACATGCCTTAGTTCTTGCCTATCTCACACAGCGAATTTTTTCTAAGCTCTATACTAAACATTAAATACGTTACGAAAAAAGAACTAAACAAAATGAACACAAAACGATCAGCTTTAAAAAAAGGACTCGTAACTGGAAAAACCGAATGAAAAAAGAATAACAACAAATACTTTTTCCACCCAACCCAGTTCTACGGAATCAGAATCAACGTTGAGTTTAAGCAAACGAATGAGCTAATTGGAGTAAAGTGCCATGCAGATTTAAATCTTTCCCAATTGTGACGAATGCAGCTATCGATTTTTTTGCATGCTAGCATGCTAATTAGCATTCGTGTCAGTCAGCTGTTGGCTCTCACGCTGGCCAATAGAATCGTCCTGCCTATTCGTGGCGGCCAGCTATAGGCTCTATGGCCGCAAACTACATGAAAACTGCCGTAGAAGCATGAAAAATCGATTATTTCCACTATCGATGGGAGGTGGGAAATGCAAAGTCGGTATTGGCTTTCCTGCTAACTTGGAGCATGTGCATGTAAATGTTGGTGCAAATCCGTCGAAAATTGCGGCCGTGCATTCGTTACACACACACACACACACACACACACACACACACACACATTCCGCCTTTTATAGATAGAGATATGCGGAAGCTGCTAGTGATCATCATTAGAGGACAAATGCTGATAATGTGGAGGATTTCATCACTTCTCATTTTTTTTTTACAATATTTACTCTGGACAAGGACAGGAATCACTCTAGTTAGAGGATCACTTAATAAGATGCACATTTTATGTGGATACGTGAGAAATAGGTTTAGAGTGTAGTGATCGGGAAAACATCCTCTTCGAAATCCACTTTACCAACGGAGCGGTTCGGTAAAGTGAAATCTCTTTTTTTTTTTTTTCATTAACACCAGCCGTTCATTAATTGAGTGATTTTTGTTTTTTTTACTGTTTATGAACACTTTGTTGATTATTTAAGGCGGAAAACTATTTCGGATTGTAAGAATAATGTTGTTTTTTTTTTTTCCGAAAGAATAATATATTAAGAATTTGTTTAGAATAACAATGTCTTTCCAGATACAAGTGTGTTTATCCTCAAATCCTAGAAAGGAAAAAATGGCAATATCGAAGTTGAAAGACTTAAATTGAACGAGAATCATGCAGATACGCAACAATTATTCACTAATCTGATTATTGGTCTATCCTCCATAATAACTGTGGAACGACTTAAGTATCTAATAACACTTTTAAAATGTAGCTGATAGACAACAACAAGTACAAAGCTCAACAACTTTGCCGTATATGTACACCTATTCTGCCTGGAAAATTAACTTAAGCAAGGTAATTTTCCCGAATTCATCTGAAACTTTCCCAGGATAGAACCATCAAAACTAACACAGACTGAAATGGAATATCTATAACTTTCTCCTCGACAGTTTAGTTTACACCTGTACAAAATAATTTATCCAATTATGGCCTATGTGGTTAGCCTCATTTATTGACCAAGTTCGTTTGCAGAATATGTTAGTTTTCGACTTTCAGCACGTTGAAAAAAATGATACTATAGATATCGAAAGATTTAAGTCCAATCTCCCTTTGGAAATCGGAACGAGAATCATGGATAGCTCTCCCTGTCCTGGGTATGACGATAAACTACATCTTGCTGCAATGCGTTTCACCTGGAGCTTTCGAGAAGCCTGGAATCAACTCTTGATTGCTTTTGTTCTCAGGTCACCCTGACCCCGGTTTTTTGCATTTGTTACGGTTCCAGCTATGGGCAAATAACGAACCACCAGACAAGGGCCGAAACATTATGAAATTATAAAAAATACATTTTTCTAATGAACATTTCCTGTAATAGATTTTAATAGTAAAAAAAGAAAAAAAAACACACAAATCACTCAAGGAAATTAAATTTAGGCATTAAATGACTCATAAAGAATTACACAAACCAAACTAAAGTCAATTTTTTGTAAGTTTCTGTTATGATATGTTATGAAGCGGATCTGATCACTTGTCAGCGTATTTTGATAGTAGTTAATTGTCTTGTAAACCTCTCTATGAATGTTCGCTTGTTTTCACAGAAACGGTATGGTGATTGTGTAGGCTAGACGTTAACCATAATATAATTGCTCACAAGCTGAATCAACAGGCCTTAATGCAAGCAATGAAATCGTGGATATGGTTTTGAATAGGAATTTACATCATCTTTTGTTTCATGAAGCATGGCAGATTTGAGAATTAATGCGATATTATGGCAAAATAATCAACGAAAATTGAATAGATCAGTGAGAATGTTATTGAGATATTATAGTAGACTAATGCTTTCCGCTTCAAATAACTTTCACATTGTGCCATATTATTATGCATTATAAAAAATAAGCAATATATATGATTTAGGATTTTTTCCACTGATCACCTCTGAACACGTTTGACGAATGAAAAAGTAGGGTAGGTTGATTTTTCACCCGTTTTTTTTTTTAGAAAATCAGCATTGCACTTCATTTTTAAAGCTGGAGTTTGATGTGATAATTATTCGCATCAAAATGTTGATTTGTAGCTTTTACCAATGTTTGAGCATTTAGTTTTAAAGATTGTCTAAAAAAATGTACAGAAATACATAATTTCCGCAGGTTTTTACTTACAAACTGACTTTAAAATTTTACTATTTCAAGCATAAGTCCAAATAAAGTTAATACCTTTTGTATAAGATACATTATATATAAAATATATACAAACCAGAATTCAAATAATGAATCACTACATGCAAAATATGCAATTTTATTTACTGCATTCGATAACGAAAAACTTTGAAAAAATTATAAAAGATTAGAAAAAAGGCTACTCAATGCATAAGATTTGTTAATTCATTTGATAAATCATTTGTTAGATCATTTGTTAGATCATAATTAATAAAAACAAAAAATAGATAAATGTATATGTAATGCGTTAATAAATCTGGGCAAAACTTATAAGACAAAATGTGCGAAGTTTTTCTAAGCTCTATACTAAACATTAAAACTGTTACGAAAAAAGAACTAAACAAAATGAACACAAAACGATCAGCTTTAAAAAAGGACTCATAACTGGAAAAACCGAATAAAAAAAGAATGATAACAACAAATACTTTTTCACATCCAACCCAGTTCTGCGGAATTAGAATAAACGTTGAGTTTAAGCAAGCGAATGAGTTAATTTGAGTAAAGTGCCATGCAGATTTAAATTTGTCCCACTTGTGTCAAATGCAGCTATTGATTTTTTTTTTTTTTGCATGATAGCATGCTAGTTAACATTTGTGTCAGTCAGGTGTTGGCTCACAAGCTGGCCAATAGAATCTTCCTGCATATTCTTGGCAGCCAGCTATAGGCTCTTACACTGGCCAGTAGAAAATGGCCGCAAACTACATAAAAACCGCTGTAGAAGCATCAAAAATCGATTATTTCTACTATCGATGGGAGGTGGAAAATGCAAAGTCGGTCTTGGCCTTTTCGCTTACTTGGAGCATGTGCATGTACATTTTAGTGCAAATCCGTCGAAAATTGCGGACGTGCATTCGGTACACACACACACACACACACATACACACACATCCAGCCTTTTATAGATAGAATTACCGTATTTTCTTGCGTATAATATGGCTTGAGTTTAATAAGACCTCTTTTTACTGAAACTAAAAACGGGGAATAAATTAAATCCTTAATTATAATGCGTTATAGTAGTACAGCCATTCCTACGCAAATCTTTTTTTGAAAATTTGTACCATTTTACCCACTTAAATCTGAAGAGCGTGCGTATAGTTCCTTAAAATATTTAATTTTTCACATTAAAGTATAGTAATAAACCGGATGTTTTTTTTTGTTTTTTTTTTTTAATCATTTCTCCTGAAGCAAGTCGGGATGCCACTAGTATACAGGGGATTACAGAGAGTGAAAGTGAGAGAAAATGATTATAGGGACGATTGGGGAAAGGTGAAAAAATGAACGGGATTCAAAAAGATAGAAGATGGCGATTGACGTTGCATTTACATTTTTGAAGATTATATTTATTTTCTCTTAAAATATGAACAATATATAGTCTCGTATGTTCGTTCCTCCAAGCAAAAAAAAAAAAAAGAAAATTAAATAACTCGTTCAGATAGTAATTACCGTATATATCGAAAATTATGGTAAGTATTATGCGCTTAAAGTTTCTCTCAACGTAAACAGTTGTTTGAACTGCAAATAGATTATCTTTCCTTCTCAAGTAAAAAAAAAATTATATTCAATCATTTCGCTTGCTTTCTTATTTCATGATTGCTTTCGATAGTACAATGAAGAATTATTAGTCTCTTTTATCATTACGTTGGCATCATTTGAAGCTTGACCATTTCTCCACATTATTTTATCTACGTTTTATTCGTTTTTTTTTCAATATTTACATGTTTTCCGACACAGTTCCTCCGTCTAAGAGACAGACATCTTATAATTAAAACGAAAAGAATACATCTTCGCATAACAGAGTTCGAGTAGTTATATATCTATTTATTTAATTTATTTCTGTTTTCTCCTCGAGCCAGAATTGTTCTGAATGCCAAGTGAGATCTGGAGCTGAGTAATACTACATAATCAATCTCATTGTTGTACCGGGAATATTTTTCTTACGCCCGCCATTTTACATTGTTTTCTGTTACTTAGATTGATGTTATTTATTTTGCTATTTAAAGAGACGCTATTTATTGCGAATTTATTTGCCTCTACCAGAACAAAAATCACCTCCAAGCAAAACTTTTGGTCATGCATTCGGACCGTTTCCTTGACTCCTAGAGTCCTGATAACTGTCACATTGACTATGACACGGGATAAGTTTACGTTCCCATGGCTCCACAGCTGCATCAGTTTAGCCATTTTTTCAGATAACCAGATGTTGCAAGTACTGGGTTTTCTTACATAATAATTCAGCAAAAAATTCTAACCCACGTGTTATACATCTACTATGTCTTTTAAGATTTAAGGTTTTACCGCATTGAATATTGATGTCATATTTGATCTGGTGCTCCTGCTATGTATCTAAATAAAATATAAAGAAGAATCTGAAATGTTATTGGTACTTGCCTGGCATCTCCATTTCATTTACTTTCCCACCGACGTAAGGTAACTTCTGTATGCCAATATTTCCATAGTAATTGTTCTGATCTGTCCTCTTTGGCACCTAGACTTCATGAATCTAAGCGCAGCACTAGATTGACAGAAAGGTCTCACTATTTAATAGTTGAAATGAGTAGATGTAACTGTAAGTTCTATGTCAGCAGTTTCTTCTGGCTTTCGAGTCAACTTTGATTTTCAAAGACGTAAATGCAAAGTCAATCTTTATCTTCTGTCTCCTCAATTCCTTTTTTTTTATTGTTCTCTCTCGTTAATTATGGTTTTCTTTTTCATATTCTCCACAGTAAGTGGCACACTGCATTTTAGCGGCTTTATTGCCTTGCTTGGAGTGAAATGATTAAAAAGAGAAGTATAGATTTAAAGTAGCAATGAGAATTACTAAACGTGAATAAACTTTGTGATTAAAGTTTGATCGAATTTAAAACAAGTCAGACAACCTCAATCGGACGTTAAGTATCAGAATAATAGAATATAAATGGTAAACAGGAATAAATGTTTTCATCAAATTAAGATCAGAATAAAACAACATCGGACTGATGACTTGTGATTTCTCCATGGAATAATAAAATCACATATAGTAAATATTACATTTAAAATGTGTTGTACAAATAATATATACCACATATTGTTGCACCAACTCTACGAAGATCTGAATGTGTGGTCACATCTACAAAATTTATATCAGTATCAGATAATATAAAGTTGCGCTCATGAAAGCATGGTAATAGTAGTAATAACCGTTTCCTTATAAGGAAACATTCGGTATTCATTGACCGAGCAAAGACTACACGGGATACACCATACATTCCGCCATGTGCATTTTCACTTGTGCCAGTCTCTTTCCAAGAAAATCTTTTTCCTCAAGTCTCAAAATGCTTATTGCTCTTTCCAACTTTGATGGAAGCTTCCTTCCTAACCTTTTGCTTGAAGCCGTGTGGAATGTCAAAATATTGATTATGTTAATGTTCGAGTTACATATGATTATGCTATCCATTTTAGGGTTTTTTTCCATACTGTTGAGAGTCTTCAAATAATATGCTTTCTCTTATTTGGTATAATTCTTTGTTTGTGTAGCTCCAGTCTCCAAAGTCTGAAGAAGGATGATTGTCGCTTTATTCATTCCCTCGAAACCACCTTGATTTATCAATCTGAGAAAGTGATCTTATACAGTTAACAGCAGGAGTGATAGATTTGCTAATTACGAATTGAGATTGCATTTCAACAGCCTATCTTTAAGAATTTTGTGACATTTACAACAAGGAATAAATTGATATTTTCAATATGCAAGTATAGATAGTGGGACGGTTATTGACTTGCCATGTTCAAATTCGAATCAAGTTATTTTGTTCTTCGCACTAATACCCTTGGAAAAGGCATGAATCTTAATAAGAGAGAAAATCTTAGTTCTCTTTTCATGAGTGGAAAGGAGTCGATTGGAACAGCAATTCTGTACTCTAAATTTAAAGAAGTGGCGGGTTTAGTAGTACTTGATGTTTGTCAAATATGCTTTTTGAATTTTCATGTTACATTGCGAATTTGCCTTGATATGGTTGGGTCATCTGTTGAGAAATATCAATTTTACTTTATAATAATAATGTTCCCTATCATCTAATTTTTTGTTACTTCGGTTTTTAGTTTCACATATTGAATTTATTTCATTTGTAGGATGCATGAGTGGTGTAATAGCGGTACGGAAGGTGAAATCAGAGAGTCGAGTTCGAATTCCAGTCAGACTTGTTACATTTACTTTCGCTCAAATAACCTTGGAAAATATATGAATCTACTCCTAGCTATGAGATACATTGTAGGACATGGGTCTGGAAGAATGATTTTTGTTCTCAAAAATGAAATTGTTATTGCAGTATTCAGTAGCAAAAACAGAATTATCATAATAGTCCGAAATATGTTTCGACTTTCACAAAGCCGCATAAGTTTGCTAAACCGTAAAAAACAAAGCAGTCAAATAACTGTACAAACACAGACACACAAATTTTTTTTTTGTGTGTGTGTGTGTGTGTGTGTGTGTGTGTGTGTGTGTGTGTGTGTGTGTGTGTGTGTGAAGAGATGTAGAGAATACTGTTTATTGGCTTGGGATTAGCGTATCTCCTATTTCAAATTTCCAACAAGGTTTTTGAGTTTATATTTTACTATATGTATCATGTCGTAATTATCTCCTCACTTCCGACTAGTGGTTGATAACAGTGCTTTTTGTACTTTATGTTTCGTTGACATTGAAGAAAAATTCAAAGGCAGTTGACCGCGAACAGGTTTCATTGTTTGCCGAAATAACACGTCTTCGCTTGTTATGTCAGTTTCTTTAATGAACTTGTCTTCACGTGACAGTCTTTGTTGTCGTTAGTTCTGATTTCTTTATACCTTATTTAAAAAAAAATATGTTTATGTTGTTTTTAAAATTTGGTAATTTTTTATGCATATTAACCTGTTGGCTTTCCATGCTTAATGTTTCTCCCATTTGTAGTCGTTTCTATTTTTTAAATATATATTTGTGTGCGTGTGTGTGTGTTATTGGCATGACTATGAGAGTATGACTGATTTCTTGTTATTTTCTTCGGTGATATATATATATATATATATATATATATATATATATATGTGTGTGTGTGTGTGTGTGTGTGTGTGTGTGCGGGCGCGCGTGTGTGCTCCACTGTTGCGTGTATGTTTGTAGGGGTGATATTTCCAGTGTAACTACTGTTCATACGCATTATATTGAAGGGTTGTTTTATTTATTTATTTATTTTTTTTGGTTTCACTTTCTAAAAGTATTGTTTGTTGGCTTGTATACACTGCATTGATGCGTATGGTTAAATAAATGTACGACACTTATAGTACCTGACATATACAAGGAGGAAGTGCTGTTTCCCAGGGGCACGCATACTCTTTTGCACTATTATTTTCAGCCTCAACTATCCTACATTGGAATTATGCCATGATGCTTTCCATAGACTTAATACTCTTCCTCCTTCAAGTCATTTGTGCTTTGTATTATTTCTCCAATAACGAACCACATAGATAAATACTACACGACACTAAAAAATATACCCCTGTTCAGTGATCTACATTTCATATCTGGACCCATTCCTCAATTTATTACACATCTTACATATACACTACAGTGTCACTGTTATTGATGTGTAAAATCGAGTCGTTGACCCGAGTTCAAATTCAGTTTTAGTATGTTGAGCTCACCTTTGCAATAATATCCTTGGGACAGACATGAATCCATTTCTTCTGCGCTTGATATAGGCATACGCTCACCGAAAGCACTGGCTGTGTTTAATCACCGAAATTAAGCAGCGTTAAACCGGCTGGGTGTTTAGATGGGGGACAGACGCGGAACATTGCGTAATATAAAATTAGGGGATTAACCCCCGAGAACTCTTTGGAAACTAGAGATATAGTAAAAGATAGCATTGCGCACATGAACAGTTTTTACGGTGTCTACGGGGAATTATTGACCGAGCTTATGATCCGGATACCACACTATGAACTTAGTCTTGAGCCGCATACGACCGCGTGGGGCGGCAGGTGAATATCTAACTATCCGAATTACTTCGGAAGTGTGCTTGTCAAACTCTCTACTGCGGGCAGAGAGGAACCCAGACGAGACTATGCCATTCGGCACAGCCTCGTCTGGGGTGGGAGACAGCAACCCGACCCCGTTTTTACGGTGGCTACGGGGAAGTTTTGCCCGAGTCTAGGGACTCGGATACCACACAATAAACTTGTCTTTTTGCCGTATCCTACAACGTGGGGTGGTTAGTAAATATCTCACTATCCGAATTACTTGTGTGCTCGTCAATCTATCTACCTCTGGGCAGAGAGGATCCCCAGACGAGGTACGTCGAAGGGCAGAGTCTCGTCTCTTCTTAGGAGACAGCTGCCCGATCACGTTCTTTACGGGGTCTACGGGGAATTCTTGGCCGAGCCTACGGGCTCGGATACCCCACAATATACTCGGCCTTGGGCCACATCCGACCGCGTGCGGCGGTTAGTGAATATCTTCACTATACGGATTACTGTTCGGACCAATGTTCGGTTTTTACTATCCGAGCAGCTATTTTCGAGCAAGTACTGTTGTTGCGACTGTTATTCAAAGGCATGTGACACTAGTTCAACGGCGTTACTATAGTTGTATCTGCGATTACAAAGTCTCTACAAAATCGAGGATTACAAAAGTGACAACGAGTATTCGTTAACATTACAAAAGTAGCAATAAATGTTCGTTGACTTCCCAGAACAAAGGCTTGTGCTTTTGTCTTTTGTATTGTATCTCCACTTTCTTTATTTTCCTGTGACAAGGCCGAAAAACTTGCAATTTATAACTTTAAACAAATTATATTTAAGTATATACCTGACACCGAAACATAGGAACATGTAGAAAATACAAATAAAATCATTAACAAATAAATTTTGTTGTTTTTTAAGGAAAAAGGGAGGTACAGTGGATAGCGGTTCGGAGTGAGGAATCGGAGAGCCGAGTTCGAATTCTAGTCGAATCTATTACATTCACTTACGTGCTAATACCCTTGGGAAAGGTATGAATCTTCTTCCCCCCCCCCATCTATGAGGAAATAGCAGGACAGACCTGGTTTTATATCCTTGGATGGCAACTCGTCTAGAGCAGATAGAAATGGCAACCTACTGCGAAAAAAATCTGCCTCGTCAGTCATGTATCGAAAGATGTGTCACGCATGGAACATAGCAGATTGACTATATAGACCAAAAATTGCTCCCCTAAATAAAATGACATGCAAATAAGTCATATATACGATAATGTATAATCCTAGTGTATTTAAATGACTATAAACTGACAACCTGTTACACCTAAAAGAAAAAAAGCTGTTCCAAATCGCATCCAAACATATTTATCGCGACAGAAGTGGTTAAAGAAAAAGTTTCTTTCTGTGTGTGTTTTTTTTTTTTTTTTTTTTACCATAGGAGTAACGACACAGAAACCAGCGAATCGATAATCAATAAGCTGATCGTCTCGTTTCTTTTTCACTGGAATCGGCGCGAACTACGTTAGCTTCGAATATTCAGCTCAACCCAGACATATCGATATTTTGACGTGATTGCTTCTACAGCGTCAATCCGGCACAGACTTTCTCCGGTTCACGATTCTTTCAGACACTTTCAGATTTTCTCCTTTTTGATTACTACTTGCAAAGAATGATTCAGTCGTAGCACCTGTTTGTTGCAGTCTACAATCCTCGCGATTTTCGGCTGATTGGACATTGAAAACGTGCGCTTGACAGAGAAGAGTTCATATTTCCCAACAATCGATACTGCAGTTTCTCAAGCATCCTTACCAAAGATATATTAAATAGCTTAAGAAGACAGGAAATATGAGCATCGCGGTTTCGAATTCTGACGAATTGAGTAAAATAATTCTTAGCTATTGGCAACACCATGAATATTGAAAAAGGAATAAATAATTATAACCTTTCTCAATATTCAAGTTCACAACATACCCAGAGGGCACCAGCTGTAGAGCAATAAATAGCAATTAAGTCCTGTAAAGACATTTGCTTAAATCATAAATTTGATAATAATGGGGTGATCTTGTGTCAGATACATTCAAGCTTTAATAATAAAAGTAAAACGCTTTAATTACTCGCGTATCATAAGTAAAAATATATAAATTGCGCCCCGAATTTTGGACAACCGTCTTCTGATAAAAAAAAATATATCGTTCTCACGCGTATAATACACCCTGGCGTTTTGGTATTTATAGCAAGTGAACTTAATGGTGATTAAGTTAATATTGATTCAATCAAAAAGCAAAGCATAATATTAAGAAACAGAAAGATTTTGTTTGAAACTAAGAAATGGGCGCTGAACTGTTAATATGATATCAGTCCTCAAGGCAACAGGAATGTGGTTCTACAGAAGGATACTGAGAGTATCATGAACAGAACATGTGAACGACGATGTTTTTTTTTAAGTGGAATGGAAAAAATGAAACTTTTCTTTTTTAATCATTTCACCCCAAGATAGGCAATAAAACGACTAAGTCGAAAGGCTTACTGCGTGTTAAAGAATATGAGAAAAATATTATTAAGAAATTTAAACACTAAAAGGACAGCAAATAAGACGGAAGATAACGATTGACATTGCATTTAAATTCTTGAAGATCATAGTCGACTGGAAAGCAAGTGTTGCAAGGGAGAAGTGCGATAGAAGAAACTGTTAACATAGAACTTACGGATACGTTTAGCCAATTAAACAGTAAAATCATATTTTTCTTCCAATCTAGTACTCATAATATCTAAGTAGCAAATTAGAAAACTCGTTAAAATAATTACCGTGAAAATATTTACAGACAAAGAACAGGGAAGGTACGTCACGGCTGATGGAAAGTGACTAAATTCGAGATGTCAGGTTAGGACCAATAACTTTTTAGATTATTCTTGGGATTTTATTTAGAATCTCTTAGTACATAGCAGAATCATCAGAGCAAATGTTACATCAATATTCAATACATGAACGAAAGGTAGAAGTTAGTAATCTAGTCTACCTTACATGGATGTGTAAGATAGACTTGTGCGATAATAATTGTCCAACACGACTCAGTAAATCAACTTTACTACCAGCAGAACTAGCAGGTGTGCAATATAATCTTTCCGCTTTATAGCAGAGGAAAACAATATCCCGAGATGGTGAGAAGAGTCCTTTATCATCTTTTGAATGTTTTCATTCATCCTCTTTTCATAAAATTCTACCTTGCATTAGGCGCTTAAGTATAAAATAAACGAAAAGATTTATTCACACTAGCCGCAAATATTTTCACATTAAATTACAAAGAGATTGTGACGAAAATAGACTCACACTTGTTTAAACAAAATATAAATACACATTCCAATGGTTAGTGGCTATTTCCCTCGAATGGACTAAAACATAAGTGAGACAGCAATGAAGGTGATAGCCTTTTGGAAGAAGAAAGACAATTTCTTGTACTACTCGTTTATAGAAATCTCTTCTGGCTTCTTGGCTATGAACTACGATCTTCAAAAACCTTAAATGCAATTATAAACCCTCTATCCCCTTGCACACTGTCTATCACAATCATTAACCCTTTGCATCCTAGTGGCTTTTACTGTCTTGATTTGATTGGAAGGCAGCATCGAAGTTGGTGAGGTCATCTAGACAATATGACTTCATGGCCTCTATCTCTGACAAGGACATATTTGATGATCTTTGACAGTAAGCAAAATAAAAATATCTTTGAAAATAGCATCTTAAAAATATATTGCTTTAATATTTTAAACTGTTGTTACAGCCTAGTTATATAGAACAATGGATATAATTGATTTTAGTTAATTTCCTTTTAGTTAATTTCCTTTTTGTTAATTTCCTTTTTGTATAGCTTCCTACGGAACAGAAGAATAGTTAATATTAGAGTCATGGGTATAATATAAAACGGTAAATTTTAAGAGTTGATATATGAGAAAATAGTAAGAAATCATAAGCTAATATTTTTGGTAAACTATTTTATTTATTTTTACCTGGACTTTAATATTGTGTACTATCTCTTCTTGGAAATGACATTCACCATTTTCAAAGAGTATTTACATAATACTGCTCTTTACACTGAACTGTAGACCCATTAGATTTGTTCCCCATTAAGTATGTTATGATGAGATCTAAACGATCTTGTGTTTTCCATGGATTTCCACAGACCAATATATATATATATATATATATATATATATATATATATATATATATATATATATATATATTTATAATTGAATGTTCTGTCCTTTACCACTGACGATTTTGTGTCCGACCACAAGTAACCTGCGTGTTCACATTAACACACACACACACATATAGAAATAAAATGAGATAGAAAAATCACAGCAAATTTTAGTTTTCTAGAATTTAGCCCCTTCTGAAGAAATGCAATCTAATATTGGCAGCGAAAATGCGTTTTAAAAGTCATTCATTTTGCCAATATTTGATTGAAACATGTGTGTTATTAATAAGAGATGCTTGAAATTAATTTTCTGATAAATTTTCAGTGGTTGCGAGTTCCATTTTGGGATAGACTGATTAATTCTAAGCAGTGCAAGGCTTGAAGGTTGATGGCTGATATTTTATTCAGACTTTTCTTGGGTGGCTTCCCACTTCTTAAAGCATAAAAAATCAATTTCTAATTTTAATTAAACAATCCATGACTATTCTGTTCCATTTTTAAGTGTATAGAACTTAAATATATCCAAAAACATAGTCTATTTCCTTATATTTACTTACTTATGGACAGAAATTATCCAAGGGCTATTTTTTCTCATTTCCAATTCATCTAACTTTATCATCAAATACAACATGTTTTCAGGTAAGAGAGCAAAATCATTATATTGGATGATCCTCAATGCAATATTTTGCATTGCTTCAGACTGTTTTTTAATCCTTTGGATCATATTGAATATATACAGCTGCTGTTTATGGATATTTCTATCTTTCTTAATCTCAAACCCGGCTGACTGCATATACTTCATTAATGAATTCAATAAGTTGGTGCACCGTGTCATTAAGTTATGAAGGGTATGTACCTCTGATACACATTAACCTGGTTGCTACATTTAACCATCTTGCATAAGTTAATGGTCAAATTTCCCATGCAGCAAATGTAGAGCTAACTTTACCTTTGGAAATCCCTAGAGTATATTCCAAAGGGAGATTATGTTCTTAGAAATCCCATTTCCCCTATAGGTGCCATATATGTATTTGTGTTGTTCAGACGGACATTCTTAGGGCTCTCGTGTGGTATTACACATCTCCCAATTAATGGATTTAATCTAGACACATATATTCAGGAGAACTATGCTGATATGCAGAGTTTATCGAACTCTCTGCCTTTAGACGGATAATTACACAGATATACCTCCGGTAGAAGTCTCATCTGGGTAGGTAGACAGCATCTGACCCCGTGTATGCGGGGTCTAAGAGGAATTTTTGCCCGAGCGTACGTGCACGGAAATGCCTACATTAAAAACCGGCCTTGTGCCACAGCCCGCCTTGAGGTGATAATTTTGGTAAATACCGAGTTAAAGCTTAAGCTTGTCGCACTCTCTGCCTTCGGGCTGTGGGGCACACTGAGGAGGCTATAAATCCGGGAAGAATCTCGTCTGGATAGATAGACAGCCACCCGACCCCGTGTATGCGAGGTGTACGGGGAATCTTTTTACCGAGCGTACGCGCTCAGAAAAGCCCCAAGTTATAAAACGGTATTGTTCCATATCTTGCCTTGTGGGGGTGCCTCCTGTAAATACCTAGTTTATCAAAGCTTGAAGGAGTCAGGTGGTCCGATGCTTGACACTGATTGTCAAGCAATCAGCATTCGACCAGCGGGAAACTCAGTCGGGGATTCGTCTAGCGACCGTGATGCGGCTGAGGAAAACATACAATATATGTGCCCGAACACACGCTAAAAGGGGATGAGCAAATTTTGACAATTGGCGCGAGTAGAAACGGTTGGATTCCCACAGAAATGCTGACCTTGTGTCACATCTCATCTCAGTGTGGAGACTGCGTAAATACCAAGTTCATTAACTCCTTGAGCCCTGGCCACCACTTTAACGGTGGTAGAGAAAAATGACAACGCCCAGCCACAAGTTTAACAGTGGTAGAGAAAAATGACAATGCCCTTCTACCGGTTGAACGGTGTTTAAACACTTGTAATTGTTTTCATATGTACCGTGAAACATTACATACCAATTATTTGTGAATTTTGACTCGGAGCTCAGACAGAAGGGTTTAAATTGATCAGGAACGCAGGACTCAAAGGGTTAAATTTCTTCGAAGTTAGGCAGTCTGGCTCCAATTATGAAGCTCTTAGTTTTCGGGCAGAGAGAGATTTAGACGGGGCTCTGTCTCCGGAATCCGCTGACAGAAAAAGACAATAAAGGTACCCAATCTCGCCGTTGCGAAAGCTTGGTAAATTGTGACCATTGACCCGATTGGACACGCTGGGTTCCCCACAATAATCTCGACCTTGTGTCACACCTCATCTCAGTGGTGGGCTGGGTAAATGCCGAGTTCATCAAAGAGTCAGGTGGCCCGCTGCCTGGCTCTGATTGTCAATCTCTTTCTCTTCAGGCAACAGGTGACACAGTAGGGTCTTCGTCTAGCAACAGAGACACGACTGAGAAAAACAGACAAGATTGGGCACAGTCCTGCTAATGTGGGGACTGGATAAACTCCGAGTTCCTTAAAGCTCGTCGCAGTCATTCGGTCCGCTGCTTGGCTCTGATTGTCAAGCTCTTTCTCTTCAGGCAAAGAGAGACTCAGTCAGGGCTCTTTCTAGCGACGGAGACTCAGCTGAGAGAAACAGATATGATTTGTATCCGATCTCGCGAATGCGGGTGCTGGGTAAATTTTCACCAGTGGCCTGGGTGGGTGGATACGCCCGATTTCCCCACAATAATCTCGACCTTGTGTCACATCTTATCTCAGTGGGAGAACTGGTTATATACTGAATTCATTAAAGTTTACTGGTAAGCAATATGTGTTGTCTAGAACAATTCTACCATAATTCAATGAACTCTCATTGTTAACCATTTTGATAATGGCTAATTTACTCTGTCCCGATAAACTTATTATTGACCCCAACGTGTCTGACGCCGAACTGGAATATCGTCACTGGAGAGTAACTTTCATGAACTTCTTGAGTACATTCTGCGACGAAACACTACATCACAAGATATGTCTCAGAACAAGTTAGCGAGTATTTTGCGGTTGCATCTTCCTATAATGAGGCTTTAAAAATAGTGCACAGGATATCTATAAAAACAATAATTAAATGGTCTCCAGGCACTTACTGGCTGCAAGGCGTCAACTGACTTCAGACTCCATTGATGGATTTTATCAAGCCTTATTAAAACTAGGTAAGGACTGTTCATTCTCTTCGATATCAGCAGAATAATATCGAACCGAATTGATACGAAATGCCTTCATAAATGGGCTACGGTCCACGAATATCTGAAAAGAATACTCGAAAAAAAAACACCTTAACATTACAGAAGGCCTATGACGAAGCAAGGCTGCTAGATGTAGTTAAAGATTACGATACAGAGACATCTCCACCTAAATTGACATCATCCAGCTATCGTATGAGACACTAAGCTCTTTGAAAATATCATCCTTAACTAAACAAATATGTTTTTTTTTCTTTTTTCTGTGGGTGGGGTGCAAGAGACACGCAGGGTCATTTTGCCCCGCTAGAAGGGACAAGTTCTATACATGTGGAAAGCAGGGACGTTGGGATAAAGTTTTTAAAGATAAGAAAAAGATGAACAAAACCTTATCTTGTTTGGAATGATTGAATACACGTGACTGCTTACCGACTACAACGAGCTAACGAACAGCCAGTAAAAGCATTGATTGACATGGGAAGCAAAGAAAACTTCCTTAACGCAAGCAAGCGAAAGTAAATTCGTGCAAAATTTATCCGTGCCAAAAAGAAGTCGCAATGGCTAGCTCATCTCTTTTTAGACAAATACGTAGATACTATTTAGTTGATCTACGAGTAGTAAGATCTACAAGGAGTAAGATGTCTATTGATGAAAGATCAATCCTGCGACCTCGTATTAGGGCACAACTTCTTACACCAACATTCATTAGACTTCGGAGACTCTCAGTCACCCTTTAAAATCGGCCGCCTAACAGCTATGAGAATACCATAACCAACAATTTAACACGGGATTGCAAGCCGGTAGCTACTAAATTTCGGCGACACACGGAGTAAGATAAATTAATTATCCAAACCGAATTTTCTCAAATGTTGAAGGAAGGAATAATCAATCCCAGCCATTCGCCGTGAAGAGCATAAGCCTTCGTACTCTTCTCCGACAACAGAAAAAAAGCGAATGGTAATCGACTATCCCCAAACAATAAACCGGATTACTTTATTGGATGCTTACACTCTGCCAAGAATAGACGATAGGATAGAGAAAATAGCCAAAAACTGTCTATTTAATACTCTAGACCTTAAAAGAGAAGGCCCAGCGATAAAACCTCTACGACCTTCACGGCCAACGGCAAAACCTATGAATTTCACAGAATACCGTTTGGCATGACTAACGGGTTAGCTAGTTTTCATTGAATGTTAGACAAAATCAAAAGAGAACTATGCGTACATCGATAATGTAACTATTTGCAGGAAATATCGAGCGAAACATGACTAAAATTTTGAATTATTCATGGCGACTGTTAAAAATGACAAACTTATGCTTAACCAAGACAAATGTTATTTTAGATATAGAAAATATAAAATTACTTGAGTAGATAATAAGTAAAAAAAAAACAACATAAAACCCGATCCAAAATGTCTGAATCTATGACTCGGCCTATCGGTTTCAAAACTCTGGCCCCATGCATTAGGAATGTTTACATACTATGCACATCTGATACCGTCTTTTTTAGAATTAAATCCACCCTCTAACAACAGTATCAAACTTCCACTTCTCTCTCCTAGCAGAGAAAGCGTTTACTTACTTAAAGAGGGGCATAGCAAAAGCAGCCATTACTACGACCGATCATACACTACGTCTGGTAGAAGAAACAGACGCCTCAGAATGCGTCACAGCCGCCTCTTTAATACGGCTGAGGAGACCCATAGCCTTTTTATTCAGAAATTTGTCAAAATCGGAGCGTAGGCATTCTGCCCTAGAGAAAGAAATCAATACTATATTCGAATCAATGAGAAAATGGAGGCATTATTTGATTAGGCGACATTTTAAACTAATTACAGATCAAAAATCAGTTTCATTCATGTTTAACCTGAACACAACAAGTATAATTAAAATGAGAAGATAACCAGATGGAGGATGGAATTCCCGTGATACTCCTTCGAAAACGCAACTGTGGGCGCCGTTTCTCGTGTATGTAGCTCGGCTGCTTATAAAGAATAGTTAAGCAAAATAAATGTAAAGTTGTGCCACCCAGGTGTTACACGCATCGTCTACGTGACGAAAATCAAAAACGTCCTCTACTCACTAGAGGATGCGAAAGAATTTATCAAATCGTGTAAGACTTGCAATGAAAATAAAACTAGGTGTCACTGATCTATCACCAGCAATGTCATAAAATCCACGCAACACCATGAACGAACGACATTGGATTTGAAAGTATCGCTTCCGTCAAAAAATCCGAACAAATATATTCTGATAATAACTGAAGAATATTTGCGGTTTCTTTTCACCATACACTGCCTCGATGTATCCTCTATAACGGTCATGAAAACACTATGATCAGTTTTGCCGTCTTCGTCTTCATTTGGACAGGGATTCGTACCTGACATACAAGACAATTTATACAAGACGTCAATCCACGGTATACGCGTGTCCGTTACCCTGATGAACGGGAAGACACAGTCCCACTAAGAGACATGACTTCAGCAAGGGATGAATCGAGACACCTACGCGAATGGTGTTTCCAGAACACTTCAACTTACTATGAAGAAACAGAGACAAGATTCCTTTTAATGATTACGAGGATCCGTTGATCTCTGGTCGCTCAAGCGGTGACTAACGGATTTCACAGAAGGGAGCTCACCCACCTAACGACATTTCAGATGCCGAGCAAGCAACTCGTTGAAGATTATAAAAACGCAACAGGATTCAATCCAGTTCAAACGAGAAAGAGTAAGAACCTCATTATACCTGTTCGATTAGGGACTTATTCCCTCTGTAAAAATAAGACAGGGAAGAACGTGTTATGATCCGTCACTCCCATTAATGGATCTGTCATGAACACACATATTCAGAAGAACTCTGTCTCTGACTCTGCGAATACAGTTTATCGATCTCTCTGTCTTCGGGCAGAGAAACCAGACGAAGCTATGCAGAAGGGGGGGGGTAAACAAACACGACACGTTATTAGGGAATATACGGGGAATTTTTGTCCAAACCTACGGGCTCCGAACGCCAGACGTAAAAAATAAACGGCCTTGTGCTACATCTTGCCTTTAGGTGAAGACTTCGGTAAATACTGACTTCATTAAAGGTTACGCATAAGCAAATACGTATTGTCTCGACCAATTCTATTACATGTCTACTCTCAATTTCTTCCAAGACATTAAAAGCTTCTTCTGCTAGAACTACATCAGTGGCGCATGTAGTTGGAAATAATCTATAAGTCAGGTATTTTTTCAGTTCCTGTCACTTGAGTTGGGTTACTTTCTTTTTCCTTGTTAAATGCCACCATTTTTCCATATAACTTCTTTATACAACGAAGTTTGTTTATAAATCTTTCTCTCAACTCCGAAACGGACAAGCGTTTTAATACCCTCAGTATGTTTGCCATGTGTCATTTCCTATATATATATATATATATATATATATATATATATATATATATATATATATATATATATATATATATATATATCCTTTAAAATATGGTTCTGTGGCAGAGGCATATCTTTCCAAAATGAGTGCTGATGAAAGTTTCGCAATCCGCTAAAACGCCAAATGGATTTTTTTTCCTTTGCTCGACTGTTTTGTGTGTCTTTACTTAGGCATTTATTTTTCTCTACCAAAATCTGATAACATGTGTTTAGTCTGTTGCCTTTTTTATCTGGTCTGGCTTGGTAAGTGTCTTTCTGGACCCTTTCTCATTCGGAGTCGGGTGATACATTCCATACTGCGAGGACTCGCAGAAGGTTAGCTATTTCTTCTAGACTGACTCTTTGCTGAATTCTGTGGTCTTTTGAAATCAAGATGTTATCAGCTGATCTGTCATTTCTGAGTAAGCGTCATCAGCGAAAAGGATATTTCTGGCGAGAGGCACTGATTACTCAGGCTCAGAAAAGTTCTAGTTTTTTTTTATTATTATTATTATTTACAAAACGGTGATGAGATTTGACACAGTAACTACATATTAGTAATGGTCAATCATACAAGATAGTTAACCATTACGCCGAGCCGAGACGCCCAGAGAGTGACTAGGCTGAATGAGCGTCTGTTTTTCCCACTTTAGTTGTACAAATTATATCTTTCAATCATTTTCTGTGGGGCTGTTTCACTATCACGAAATAATGTCTAGCAGCATAATATGAAATCTTTCATAAAATTTGATTTTGTATTAATTTACAAAAAGCGTTACTTTAAAAAATGTGCATACATTTGCAATCCCTTCTATATCTGTGTTCTAGAGGCTTGACTTAATATTGCTATATAGTAATAAAGTGTGGCTTCCGGCACTCGAGTTTGAACATAGATCGTCAGTGAGCAAACACAGGCGATCCCAATTTTGAATTATATGCATTACGTAACCATAGAGGAAAAACATATATAGGAAGTAGCGTGACGTCTAGATTGATCTTCATTCTAATCTATCCCCTATTACTATACGGACCGCTATTCTCTACTCTATTCACTATACTATTTCTCTATTCACATCACTATACAGATTACTATTCGAGCGAGTATTATCGAGCAAGTACTATTAGTGCGAGTGATATTCGAAGGCGTCTGACACTAACATTGTTCAAAGGCGTACTATAGTTTTATCTGCGATTACAAGGGCGCTACTACAACGAGCATTACGAAAGTGACAACGAGTATTCGTTGAATTCACAAGAAGTATATAGGCAATCTGCATCTCCTGAATAAGATATATGAACATACCCACCAGAAAAGAAACCACATACCGTGTGGTTGCAGGCAAACTTGACAAAAGATGACCAATATTTTTCTATAGTGTCAAGTATAATCCCGACCAATAACATAATGGGGACTCAAGTATAAAACCTGTTCAATCTTTCTTTATAGACTCAAGTATTAACTATAGTCTCAGGTATAAACCTAAATCCGACGAAAGTTTATCTATATATTTATGTACAAAACCATCAAATATTTCTGGTTGGTAATTTCTTATAGATTTAAGTATAAATACGACCGACGTTTGTCTATAGAGTCAAGTATAAACATAAGCAATATTTTCCTTATAGTCTGAAGTATAAAAAAGGCAATAGGCTCAAGTACAAAACCGAATAATATTTACCTATAGCGTCATATATAAATATGATCAGTCTTTAACTATAGACTTAATTACAAAACCCGACCAAGACTTGCCTTTCAAATTAAGTATATAAAATCTATCAACCCATCTCAGCTTTTTATATCTACGCACAACACTAGACAAGGAAGAAGTAGATAATAGATATATGCTTCATAAATGGCAACTTTTTTCTTTTCATATTTATTTCTTTGGTATTTGTTTGCCTTCACTCGTTGTTAGTTCGTCACACATTTTGTATCTCTCTAATGAATTTCATTGCTACGCACCGTCTTAGCCATCTTTGTTGTTCTTTCACACTTACGCCATTTTCTTCTTTCCAATCTCTTTCTTTCGCTCTCCCCTTCTTTAATTCTCCCCGTTTTCCCAACTGCACAATGAATCGCCTTCTTTTTCGTACTTTCACACAGGACCCGAGGAGACAAACGTTATGCTAGCCACTACAGATGACTGACAGAGGCAATAAATCAAACTTCGTTATAGCAGGAAACTTAATTTCAAATTACGTCTGGGTTTATATAAAGATTTCTTTCCAACACAAGGGAATTTGATTACTTCCTCTTCAGCTTTTACTAACCACAATTTTTACGAACACCCCCTATACATAACCCGAAAAGCCTCAAATTTAATTTAGATCTAGCTTTGGTAGCCTTAAAGACAACGGGCATTTATAAGCAAAGTCAAAGTTAAATAACGCGGATTCCAAGGAAACTATCTCCAGAATGTTTAAATCATATTCGTTAAATTTCTACCGACAACAACATTCGATATACTTGCTTTCAGTTGTTTGACGAATATCGGAAAAACAAAGAAGGTCACGTTCATAATTCTGGGAATGAAAACAATGCTTCAAATGCTATTATCTATGCTCCAGAGGCCAATTTGCTTTTAACTTAGATTTGACAATCTTAAAAAGCCAAACACAGACACCTTTCTTTCTATGTTTGCTCATGGGCACGATTCATTGAGAAATTGTGAACTAGAAATATATATATATATATTTTTACTTCCATAAGTATGGTTGATGCTAACCTCCAGGAGAGAAAGATGAAGAACATGCGAATTCTCGGCCTAATGTTTTTTGCTGATATGAAGTGGAAATATTATCTTGAATTAATTGCTAGGCCGGCTGCTAGGAAAGTTGATTCTCTGTGTGGTGCTGGATAATTATACTCGCCAAAATTTCTCTTACACATTTATAAGTCTACCAGTTTTCCTTTCATTGAATATTCTTGTCACATTTGGTATGATGCTTCTGTTATGTATTTAGAGATTCTTGATTTAATCCGCAGTCTCATTGGCCCTAACCTGGCATCTCGTCTTAATTCCCTATGATCGTAACATATTTTCCCAGTGCCTTTTCTGTAAATATGTCCAATTGTAATTTTTCTGGTGTTTCTTTTTTCTTTGGTACCTAGATTCTATGAATCTAAGCGCAGTAGTAGATGGGCACAAAATCTTATCATTTTACAGCTGAAACGGCTAGATATAAACGTAAGTTCTATGCTAACCATTTCTTTTATCTCACTTCTCGAATGTCGAAAATCCTTCTGAATACTTAATTTCCAGTAAACATTGATCTTCAAAAATTTAAATGCAATGTCAATCGTTATCTTCTGTCTCCTTAATTCATCTTCTTTTATTGTTTTCTTTCCTTAATAAAGTGTTCTGTTTCTCACATTTTCTTACGATCAGCAACTCCTTGCGTTTATTGTCTTTATTTCCACGCGAGTGGTGAAATGGTTTCAAGAATAGTCACAGTTTCTTTAACCCTGCTGTGCTAAGCATTTTTTGCTTTGAGGTATCTGGGTATGCTGGGAAATGTTTGTATTAATTTCTTTTTAAATTAAACTACTTTCATAATGCGATAGTTGTATATTTCATATAGGAATATTATATTGGACATACGGATTAGTTCTGTTTAATACAAAGCTGAAATCTAAATTGTTATGTGGTTACCACTATCAAGTCAAAAGATGATTTTATTTGAATAATTAAACAGCTTAATCTTAAATTCTAACAACACAGACACTTATTTATATAGATCACAAAACAGTAGATTTGGGATGAATAACAACATATTTAGATGTAAAAAAACAAACTATTTTAGCATTCAGTATATAAATTCTTAATCTCTATTGTGTGCAAGCCGACAATATAGCTTAGACTAAGCCACAAGCTTATACAAGCTAATGCTAATTTTTGTTAAAATATTTAATATGAGCCCAGTCCTAGCGGACCATTCGCCCGAGAAATACCTCGTCCCCGTGAGACGGGTTTAGTTAATCCCTGGCAGCTGAGTCTGTCCGAAATGCAGAAGTGCTGATGGGGATGGTGCAATTCTTCTTCCTGGTTTATATACCAGTGACTCCTACTTTAAGGTAAAATTTAGGTTTTATTTCATTCAATTGTGAGAACGAATAAATAACAATAACGCTTATTTTTATGCAGGTTTACAATTACTATTAGTTTGGTGCAAAAATAATATCGTTTTTTGACGTATTTTTAACGTCAAAAAACGATATTATTTTTGCACCAAACTAATATTACAGTTATCACCAGTGGAATACACCCCACACGAGCAGTACCTCTCCCAGAGATGTGTCGAAGCTGGGGTTAAATACTGACAACTGATAAGTCCTCAGTGCCAAAGAAAAATATCTATAGGCAGTAGGAGTCTCGTCAACTTTTAACTGAAATAATAGCGTAATTTACAGTTTTCAAGTAAAGAAAAAAAAATGATGAATTCAACTTGAGAAATCGGAGATCGAATTCCAGTCGCATCCATTACATTCACTTACGTGCTAATACCCTTGGGAAAGGTATGTATCTGCTTCTTCTCCCCAGCTATGAGTAAATAGTAGGACAGACCGGGTTCTATTGCTTTGGATGGCAACTGGTCTACAGCATGGGAACCTACTGCGGAAAAGAAAAACTGCTTCATCAGTCATGTATCGAAAGATACATGATCGCCTAAGTGTGTATCACGCATGACACATAACTACTGATTTGCAAGACTGGCAATAAATAGTGATATACAATTTGCCTAACGAGCATTTTCTCCATTTGGCTCATAATTAGGCTTCCCTAAGATTAGTAATTAGCAAAGTGGACATTATGTGATTATTATCAAACACACTTAAAGGCATTAAGTATAATAATTAGTAAATATTAAATATGATACCAGAATATCATCGGTGATGGTTAGTAAATAACCTATGAAAACTTTATGCAGATTTTGCAAGCATAGCTGTGGTACAAGGACGAAAGTTTTGGGTTCCCTGTGAGGATCGAACTCACTATTCAGTTGTAATTGATTTAGCGGGACAAGCTTGCTAATCATCACACCACGTTGAAGTGCCCCTATGGGAACGTTATTTTTGATAATTAGTAAATATCATGTGAGGACATCATGGTGTAATAATTGTAATTACCACAAAAAGTGATTTCCCAGAGAAGTTTTATAATGATAATATTCCAATTTCCCAGGGAAATAATTGAACGTATATATTATGACCGTTATCTTTTTTTAATTAGAGAAACACTTATTTGCGATTGAATCAGTTAGCGAGTAGGTATGATGTATTTCTAATTACTTCATGCCACCAAACTCGTTCACAAATATCTATACTGGCAATTGGAGACAAATGCCTTCTCCAATCGATGGTTAAAAATGGCTTCGGGAGAGTGAAGCGTGTAGTGTTGATCACAGTGAGGGCCAACCTTCTATGAACTTTGTGGACTGACGCTACAGAATCACAAATAAATAACTGTGACAGATAAAGGAAATCGCCTCCTTGAGGACGTTTAACATTAGCAACAACTAAAAAGGGTGGCTCATATAACTCGAAGCTAGAATAATGGTATAATCTAGATGATCACGTTCCACACTGCGTTAAACAAATGTTTAGGAAAAGAAACCCCATCAATACTAGTGATGCGACCAAGTAATTGGCTAATAAATAACAAAACAAGAAGTTGCAGACAAATAGTGTATTGAACAGTAAATACCAAAGAAGTGTGTTACACGAATTGGGAGTGTGTTTCGGTTGACCAGCGTTCAGTCTATATCACCGTTAATATTTAACAGCCTCTATTCACGTGGAATATATGTGGCACAAAGCCGAGTTTAACGCAGGTCATCCGAGCCCGTAGGCTCGGCCAAAACTCCCCGTAGAACCCGTATAAACGGCTTCAGCGTCTACCTACCTGCCTGGACGAAACTCTGCCCTTCGGCACAGCCTCGTCCGGTTTTCTCTCTGCCCAAGGCAGAAAGTTCGATAGGACCTGTGAACAGCCTCAGTAGACCAGTCCATATCACCTTTGATATTTAACATCAGCCTACGAGGGATGTATGTGGCTCAAGGCTAAGTTTTTCGTGGGTTATCCGATTCCTTAGGCTCGGCCAAAAATATTCCGGTAGAACCCGGATAAACGGGTTCAGGGTCTATCTAAATCCCAGGACGAAACTTTGCCCTTCAGCAAAGCCTCGTCCAGGTTCCTCTCTGTCCAAGGCAGAGTGTTCGACAGGAGCTGCGAACAGACTCAGTAGAACAGTCCATATCACCGTTAATATTTAACAGCCAACCCACGAGGGTTATATGTGGCACAAGGCCAAGTTTAAGTTGGGTCATCCGAGCCCGTATCCTCGGTCAATAAATTCCCGTAAAACCCGCAAAATCGGGTTCGGGCCTCCCCGGATAAAAACTTTTCCCTTTGGTACAGCCTCGTCCGGTTCTTTTCGGCCAAAAGCAGAAAGTTCAACAGGAGCTGCGAACAGTCACAGCCTCGGTAGAACAGTCCATATCACCGTTCGCCCGAGGCTTACTTTTCCTACTAACTTTATAGTAAGTGAAAGAGTCCATAATAGTCTGATTAGAGCAAGGGTCGGAAACCTACGGCCCGCAGGCCGGATCCGGCCCGCGAAGGCATTTTGTCCGGCCCGCGAGCCTGATTACCAATGACTCTATTTTTGACATGAGAGACGACCTTCAAATGAAATTTGTTATATGTCATTTTCCATAGAATGTCTACACATCTCAGTGCACAAAAAATATTAGACTATCTGCCAGTTATCTTTCATGAGACTTATTTTACCAAGTTGCGTTGCCTACGTTTAATGTCAAATAATGGATACATATTTGTTATGACCCTTGGCTACATTAAACGATATCAGAAGCGAAATGAACGATATAGTGAAAGATGCCAGGGAGGGACTGACATGCGAGGTAGCAGAAATCTGAAGACAGTTAAACATACGCGCATTATACATACATGCCTCATGAATGCCTGGATGATACCGCATGTGTACGTACGTAAGTGTATATGTTTGCAACTATTTGTACTCGTATGTATGGGTATATGTGCTTCCTTTTTGTTTGATGTGTGTGTGTGTGTGTGGTTCGTTTGTGGAACAATTTTCAATAATAGTTTCAAACCGACACGTCATAATTTCATCCATTTCACTTCGGTTGATTTTTTTCACTTTAAAATATTTTGACGTTCCTTAAGGAAAAGTAATTTTTGTTAGGGTGTTTTTTTTTTAATTTTAGATTTTCTTTTGTTTTTTAATTTCTCAATGTTTATTTTCATTATGGTTTTAAATATTTAGGTTAACAGGGGTCTGCATATGTAATTTTCCTTAATTTTTCATTAATGGCCTTCGCCCTGCCCGCGACCCGTCATTATAACACGATCCAGCCCGTGGTGTCGAAAGAGTTGCCGACCCCTGCATTAGAGGGAAGACACTTCCACAATTAGTAAGAACAATAACAGTTCCTGGACTTGAGAAAGTTATTTCCTAAAAAATAGTTTATATAGAAGTATTTTATATATTTCAAACGAATGTAGCTCTGGCTGCTCCGCCATTGAATACAGAAAGTTTCCATATAAATTAACCCAACTGCTAATATTATCAGTAGAGACAAGAAGAACTGATACTACACATTGTTCCTAGCCCGATGTACAGAGAGTGAAGAAAAGTTTAACTTGAATAGCACTGACTGTTCGGTCAATGAATGACGGATATTTCCTTATAAGGAAAAGGCTAATATTACCATTACTGTTAATATTTCCATCAAGATCTATAGACAATATATTAAATTAAAATCTTACAAACAAGGAAAAGATTGATAGGTTAAATGTCAACAAAGCCGATGTGCCAGCCCAAAACTCAGCATGATCAGATGGTCAATTATGGTTAAAAACTGCATGTGTCCGTCTGCCTAAACTAGGATGGTTCTCTGTGTGTTCTTTTTTCTTCAACGTCTAAAGAAAATTAAATTCCGCGATAGTAAAAAGAAGATACATCATGTCTGGCTAGAAGAATATAATAAAGTGTTGGGTTAAAGAAGCGGGTTAAAAAAAAAAGATGATTTCTTTCTACAGTAAATAAAATTGGAAAAAATTCCGTCTATAAAATTATTTCTATTTCGGTGATTTCATTTATCCACTCTTCTTCAGACGACTTCCTGTCTAATGTCGCGTATATTGCTGGTCTATGATCTGCATTGCATCAAGTATAGATGTGAGCAAAAGGTCACAAAAATAAGCAAAACAAGGTGAGGATGAAGAAAGTAAACTGAATAAAATCAACTCGCAAGATATCAGGGAAACTGGGTTCATTTTGCTTTATCAATCATCATTCGCCTTAAACTTCGGCGTATAACTCGAGTTTTCAGGTCTAAAAAATCTATCCAGAACTAGTCGTCGACTTATATGGCGGGTATAAAATGCAGACATTTACCACCGAGTTATAAACAAATGGTACAACACTTCTAGCAATTACTGTACACCATTTACTTTACCTCCAACAGAATGCCACAAATATATCCCATTAAAACTTAGAAAATTAACACAGGAATTAACATAAAATAAAATAGTAACACTAACTCAATATCTTATTAACGCAGCAGCATCCAAAATCTGATACATTAAGTTTAAATATTGACCGAAGCATTTTTACCTCAGACCGGCATTCAGACAACTAGATATGGTTTGCATCTTATCTACGCAATTTAATGATAGTAATGACAGTTTAATGACACATAATGGTAGTTTATTGGATATAGAGATTTGGAGGCCACTGTATACGGTAGGTATAGGCCAAATTCAGAAACCTGAGCTGAAAATCTTGGGGTTGACTTGTACGCCAGGCCGACATGTACGCAGCAATTTATCGTAGTCGAAGTAAAGGATTCTACTGACCTTAAAAGAAGACAGGTTCCTTTATGAAACATAGCTACATGCAGACGCAGTAAACGTGCAAGTAAGATAATATTTTATTAGATTCTTTTCTTGCACTTCTCTCTTCCGTTTTCTTGATTCCCTGTTACTGTACATTCTCCTAACTAATGTTTTCTCATCCTCTTTCACTCTCAGTACCCCCTTTCGTCTAAGTGGCATTATCAAATTCATTGGCGTGAAATGATAATAAAAAATATTTGAAGCCACGTGAACGTGTTGTTCTTTTTTTTTTATTCAAATGTTTATGATTTCACGTGAATGTGGTATTATCTATATTCTGTAAATCTAACACGTTTAAATTGTGTGTTCCTAAATTCTAAGTGATTTTGTTAATTGTCGGTGGTTTTGATCAGGATAGCTTCTAAAATTTGCACTGATTTATGCAGGTTCATTATTCACAAGTAGTTCAATTATGTTAATAGAAGATACGCGTTTCGTTATCATGAACTGCCGTATCGAGCTTTAGTCGAATATATGGCAAATGCATTTACAGGACAGATTTATAGTTGTATTAGGTTGGTGCAAAAATAATGACTTAATAATGTCGTTTTTTGACGTTACGTCAAAAAACGACATTATTAAGTCATTATTTTTGCACCAACCTAATATATCCTACATAAGAATATTTCGATATAATAACCATCAATGGCGCAACTGAATTTGTAAACAACATTAGTCTTACAAAAAGGATTACGTTGTATACAGGTTTATTATTGAATACTAAATTAAATTGTTCATTTCAAAATAGCAGCTAATACATCGCTGATATTCATTTTGCAAACGCACACACACACACACACACACATATATATATATATATATATATATATATATATATATATATATAAGTAGACATTGAAATCTTCAACTAGCGGTGACAGTCTGTTTCATGCTTAAACGCAACCGTGAGACCATGTGCGTCGTGTTTTTTCTCGACTATATATATGTACTGATCAGAGATTCTTTTATGGGTAGGCCTAATATTCTAAAGGTTATTTCGGTGTGTGTTAAAGCTTATGTTCCGAATTTTCTTAGAGGCTATTGAATAGCAATGATTATGGATCTGGGTGCAGTTATATATATATATATAAGAAAGAGGTTATAGTGGTTCCAACGAGAGAAAAGTGTGTATATTAAAAAGAAGGGAAGAGAGGTGCCGCAAACGTTTTTGGTTGTAAGGTGGATTTTAATTTTTTTAAAACTATGCTTTATTTTCCAGAATTTTACTACACGAGTTTCTGTTCTCGCGACCGTCTTCAGACAAAAGGCGGAGATTTCCACATATTATTAAAAATAATTAATTTTTTTCTTATGTTTTTCAATGTTAAATATTCTCGATATGAGACATTCTCTGTTTTTGTGTTAGTAATCCTAATGTCTTTGTGAAGACTTCTGCGCGAAGTGTCATAAAACAATTAAGGTTGGTCCAAGATATATATATGAGTGCAGTTATATATATATATATATATATATATATATATATATATATATATATATATATATATATAAGGGATTCTCGATTAGAAGAAGACCTCTTCAAAATTATTTTTCCTCGTCATTTGGTCAGGTGTATTTCTTGGTTTAACCGAGAACTCTCCTAACCACTGTTTTTATGTTAATCTGGCATTTTATGTTTCACATTTATGAATACATTCCGCAGATATTCAGAGACAAAGAGGAATTATTTCTTCATATGAAAAATGTGTAAAAGGTCTTTGTTTTTTGTTTGTTTTTTGTTTGTTTTTTTGTTTGTTTTTTTGTTTTTTAAGTCCGTTATCCGTTTCTTTTCTTTTTTACTTGATATTCCAACTAGTTCCCATAAAAATGGAGGGAACGATACATTTTGCACACACGTAATTTTTTATTGATCAGCTATTTCTCAAATCTCCCTCCATCTTTCAGTTTAGATGTGCAAATATGTGTGTCTCTTGGGTATTGTAGAAAGATGCCTGCCTTTGAATTCTTTTAATTTCTTTTTCAGTTGGCAATTTATTTGCTTTTTATTTTATCTACTCGCGCGGACATGTGAGTTTGCCTGATAAACGATTGTTCAAGACAAGGATATTGTTTCTTTCAGCAGGTGAAGCTTGGGCCCCAAGAGTAAGACCCGCTTACCATATTATTTCGTCTAGTGATTTTGGCAAACTCGTGGCATGACCAGCTTATATTACGACTTGACAGGGCAGCAGACGATCGATGCCTCTATGTAATAAGAGTCCACGTTCCAATCTTTAGTTTGTGAAATGCGGCCAGTGAACGCGACGGAATGTCACGCTAAACCCCGTGACAATCACACCTGAAAATAGGACTCTGTTAGAATAATTAGCTTTTTGAGACATTTTCATGCTAGAAATTTACTTCAGTAGCCACAGGAATAAATTATAACGTTCTACTTTTCGTACAGTAGAATTTATTAGATTCTAAAAATGAAATAAGGATGCTTGCTACAATTCCAACCGATAAATCCTGGGTAAATATTTTATTTGTGGCATATACAAAAAGGAAGAGAGAAAAGATGTCGTAAAAATACGCGTTTAACTGGTAGACGACTTAGAAAAGTAAAATATCTCTACCTATCTAAGGCAGGATATGTGTGTGTGTGTGTGTGTGTGTGTGTGTGTGACGAATGCACGGGCGCAATTTTCGACGGATTTGCACCAAAATTTACATGCACATGCGCTAAATTAGCGGAAAGCCCAAAACCGACTTTGCATTTCTCACCTCCCATCGATAGTGGAAATAATCGATTTTGTCATGCTTCTACGACAGTTTTCATGTAGTTTGCGGCCAATTTCTACTGGCCAGATTGAGAGTCTATAGCTGGGTGCTACGAACAGGGAGGAAGATTCTATTGGCCAGCGTGAGAGCCAACAGCTGACTGACACAAATGTAAACTAGAATGCTACCATGTAAAAAAAAAATCGATAGCTGCATTCGTCACACGTGGAAAAAAATTAAATCTGCATGGCACTTTACTCCAATTGGCTCATTCGCTTGCTTAAACTCAACGTTGATTCTGATTCCGCAGAACTGGGTTCGGTGTGAAAAAGTATTTGTTGTTAACATTCTTTTTCATTCGGTTTTCCAGTTACGAGTCCTTTTTTTTTAAAGCTGATCGTTTTGTGTTCATTTTGTTTAGTTATTTTTCCTTACAGATTTAATGTTTAGTATAGAGCTTAGAAAAATTCGCAGTGTGAGGCAAAAAGTAAGGCATGTAGCAACATCAGCATGGCAAAGGGCACTCCTTTAAATGCAAGGAAGGGCAAAAATATTTCATGTCAAGTGATAGCAATTGCTGTATGAGTCGTACGATTTTTGAATCACGCACGGGCAACGCCGGGCCATGCTGCTAGTATATATATATATATATATATATATATATATATATATATATATATAACAAGCGTTTTATTTCTCTGCTTTTAAAAATCCAACAATAAACTTAGGATATTTGATCCTTTTTTTTTTCTTTTTTTTTTAACCAACGTCTAGTTCATAGTTTTTCTCCATTTTTTGAACAAGATTCGATGTTTATGTCTTGTTCCTAGTTTAGGAATTTGTTTCCGGTTCGTTCTAAAGTCTACATCAACTTTATACTTCTGTCTCCGTCTAAATTGAAATTTTATTTACAATTTATTTATTTACTTTTTGGGAAATAAGATTAGATAAGTTTGTCTATCGTCCGGTTTATACACCTCCACGATCTCTTGAGCAGAAGTAGATGTTTATCCCGTTTTCTCATTTTTAGAATTCCAGTTACTTCAAAAGTCTTTCCATTCACCTTAACTCCCAGTGGCATGTTATTGGCATTATCACCTTGAATGTGGTGAACTAATTAAAAAGAAAATACTCAAAATTCATGCGACCAGCTTTTTAGCGTAAAACCTTCATTAAGTTAAGTAAAACCTTCATTAAGTTAAGTAAAACCTTCATTATTTGCTCACCTAGTTTCGCATACGTCAAGAATGTCAATATTAATGTTTTTTTATCTTGTCACAATGATTAAGCGTTCTGACATTCTATGTCCCTAAAACTATATGCAATATCAGTTCTCCTATAGGGTAGAGAATGCTGGGCAATAAACCGAGATGAAGAAGGGATTTGACATCACAGAAATGTGGTTCCGCAAAAGGATACTGAGAATACCGTGGAGTGAACATAAAGACTTAAATCAAATCGAAATAAAATGGACACTTTTTCTTAACACCAGAGAGACTGACTAAATTTCCATGAAACATAATTAAGAAAGATCGCTTTCAGAATTGGATAAACACAGGATATTTTGAATGTCATAGGGACATATGGGCCGGGGGATTAACCTACCTAATGAGATTCTATAAATGGATGACAGAATAGAGATTGGGTGGGATAACAAAAAGACAGAGCTTACTAAGAGGTACATAGAATAGGAAGTTGTAGAGCGCCATTGTCACAAAAGTGCTGAATTGACACGGCAGATAGGAGTATAAGTGTTCCAGATGCCATCTTCATTGTAACTGTACAGTGTGCTGGCTTCACTTACGTTGTGGAAATCGGTTAGAATAAGTTCCAAAGATGTTTTAGCTGCCAGCCACTCTCCTTCCAGCCGACATCCATAGGGCCCCCTTGTGCACCAATATGAAGACACATTTTTCTTGGTATTAGGTATTAGGTATAGTAGAAATTCAAAACAAGAAATTACATAACATTTTTATGGTTTTATTGGATAGATTGATTGTCTTTTTTTCTTTTTTTACGGTTATATCAACCCTTTGTGGTTTATTTAAAGCCGAAAATGTGTGGATAGTAAGAATAATTTCTTTTTTGTGAATGAATATTGCTTTTTTATTAAAACAATAGTGTTGTTTAGATACAAGTTCTACTCTTTAATCCATAGCCTGATGAAGGAGATGGATTCATACATTCCCTATAGGCATTTGAGCGTAAGTGAATGTAACCAACCCGATTGGAATTTAAAAATAACGCTCGTTTTTTTTTCTCATTTCTTGCGATGTTTATCATGAAAGTTTATATAAAATAATTACTTGGTTCAATTTCCACCCTGTCACCTTCGACCAACCCCATTTAAAGCCACATTACTTCACATTTGAATTTTTCAACAGACACCAGTAGGGAGATAGTGATCAATTTGAGAATTTCAGGAATAAGACATAATATTTCCTTTGGTACATTATTATCAGATATTACATGCCTTCTTCCGAGGAACCCCCCCAAAAAAGAATGTAAATACTTTGAATTCTGTTATTTTAATTCCTACTTACTTACTATTAGTCTCTTCGTGGGAGATAATCTAAAAAAAAAAATAATAAAAAGCATATAATAATCATGTATTTTAATGTCGACTAAATATTCGCTAATAAATGGGCTCTGATTTTCAAAAAGTACGATTCTTGTAACTAATATCCAAGATGTCGAATCCGAAAGCACGTCATTAAATGTCTTCGTCGTGTAATTCACATGACACACACCTGGGTATGATGATAAACTATATACGGCAGCACGCCATTTGGTCGGGAGTTTGGAAGTCTCGAGAAACGTGGAATCGCTTCTTAATTACTATTGTTCCCAAATTAACTCTGACCCAGGGTGGTAGTACCTGTTAGGGCCCTAGCTATCAGCAAACAGTACACCTCCAAAAGAACGCTATGAAAGTATAAAAATACATTTTATAGTAAAAATACCAGCAGTATATCTTTATATGAATTACTCCAAAATACGCAAATACTAATAAATTGTAATTACTTCACACAAATCTGTTTAAAATAGTGCCAAACAACCAACAAAAAAGAACTTTCATGACATTAATCCATATAATATCATACAAGTTCTTAAATCAAACTTTATTGCAAAATATAACTTCACCAAACCACAACATAAAATATGCATCCCCGCCTCTAGCAATTATGTTCACACAAACATGTATCTGAAGAAAAGCATATTATCTACCATGTACTCAATTGTGAAAGAAGAATAACATTTTTAGTAGTTCAAAGCTCCCAAGAAAATTATATTTCGATATTAAATTACCCATAAGCAGTCGACATGCCTTTAAACAGGCGAATCCCGAGGAAACGCTTTGTGTATGTCACGCACAAAACAAAATAGACCGTAATATTAGGTTGGTGCAAAAATAATATCGTTTTTTGACGTTAAAAAATACGTCAAAAACGATATTATTTTTGCACCAACCTAATAGTTGCTGCTGTTAGAAATTTTACATGAAGTTTAAAGCAATATTTCCGGAAACCCGCAAATCAATAACTCCTTCGGGGATAAAAGATTACATCTCGAGATTAAGCGGTGGTTTATTATGAAAATAAAGAAAGCTTTTAAATTTAAATTGGTCGTTTGTACACTTTCCATGGAAACAGCGATAGATCAGCGAAAAGATTGTGACGTTCCCTCCGTGGGAAAGGGGTTGTAGGGTGGGAAATAATTCATCACCCACAAGGACGCGAATCAAATAAATAAAAACACCTGACATCGGGCTTTCTATCCACAAAACTTTGTTGACTGTAATAATATTTTTATTGTCCGTTAAATGGAGGGAATTATTTTCCCAAACATTTGGTAGCTATTTTATTAAGAAAAACAGAGCAAGATAGGATATACTTGACTGATTTTGGGAAAAATATCTTATTATACTATATTTGTTTGTATTTTGTTTGATCGAGCAACAAGGATATTTAAAAAAAAAATAAGGAAAAATTTGTTTAATTACTTTATGTTATACAATATTATTCTATATATAAAAATATTACCCAATATGAAAAATATTATTCAATATATAAAAATATTACCCAATATGAAAAATATTATTCAATATTTAAAAATATTACCCAATATGAAAAATATTATTCAATATATAAAAATATTACCCAATATGAAAAATATTATTCAATATATAAAAATATTACCCAATATGAAAAATATTATTCAATATTTAAAAATATTACCCAATATGAAAAATATTATTCAATATATAAAAATATTACCCAATATAAAAAATATTATTCAATATATAAAAATATTACCCAATATGAAAAATATTATTCAATATTTAAAAATATTACCCAACATGAAAAATATTATTCAATATATAAGAATATTATTCAATATATAAAATATTATTCAATAATATTAATGATCGCCATTTAAGGCGAATGGTACTTTAAGGATCAAATTAGTGGCTATTGGAGAATGTTATGTAGTGATTGCTGGAGAATTTTATCCCACATAAAGTTTCAATTACCATACTGTCTCAGAAAAATACTTGTTTTAAAATGTCTTTCTTAAGAGATTGCCTGTAGCATTTAAAAGCAAAAACCTTTCACTGAAAGATCATCGATCGAACAGTAATTTTAAATAATGCCACAAATATAAGTGAATCAATCTAACCCTGCAGGAGTGTTTATAACATTTTTAAAAATCGAATCGGTGGGTGGCTCTATTCAAACAGAGCCGAGGAATTAAATTCAAAAGGTTTTTAACATTTTTTTTTCTTTAAACAATAGCGTTATTTAAATATTCACTTAACTCCGAGAATCTTTTATTTTCCAAATACAGTTTAATTTCCTTATTTTGTTGGAAACAATAGGCTAGAAGAATTGAACGAAATCTCCCGAGCGCTGAAAATACCGTCAGTAGGCGGCAAACGCATCAATACTGAACGCTGGAAAAAAAAAAAAAAAAAAAAACAATTTATCTAATTTAACCATCTAAGTAAATTGTCAGCACAAAGCAGTTTACTTTTGTTTCGGATGTGGTTAATTCTTTAATTAAATCTATAAATAATATACGACGTGAATGACTGCTGTAATGAAACCGTAGAGTTCACAGAGCATTTTCATCAAAGGAAGGAGTTTGGGAAGCCATCTGCTAGAATATTCTGACCTATCATACCCGAGAAAATAATCTAAAAATAGTTTCTCAAATCTTAACAATATGTATTAAAAATCAAATTCTAGAGAGTGAATTGAATTTAAAGACGCACTACCGCTTCATATTTTTCTAAATCATTGTATTGATTAATATGATGATAAATAAATTCTTCATTCTGACCAGACAATTGAAACTGGTTTGAATATGGTAAGTTTAAATCAGTTATGTTATATTTTTTAGGAGCAATCAATAAATTCATTACTCTAAAAATCTCTAACATCTACGTAATACAGTGTTCTGATGTTTTAGTTCATGCGAAAAATAATTTAATTTCGCTGTAAAGAAATTGTGTTCAAGGTCTTTTAAAATTAGATTTGTATATGAGAATTGTTTTGATTTTTTTTTTCATTCCTTCAACGCTAATGAAAAGACACAAATTTATGCTATTTCGCTATTACAATTCTATGACTGCACAAGTTGCTAATTTCGTAATAGAAAAATCTAAGGATTAACAAATTATATCAATGGTAAAGTTTAATTTTATTTTAATCTATTCACTATAATTTAACTTTCAGTTCGATCTGAATGCAACTTTTCTTTACATATTCCGTAAAGAAAATCGATTTACCTGATATAAATATTTCAAATAGATGAGTTAATATATTTGTTTTTGTTTTTAAGAAGCTAAGTTAAATAATATATATTGAGACAGAATAAATGTTCTTAGCATTTTTTAAGTTACCTTCAAAGACATTATTTAGGTATTTGTACATAGTTTTATTTAGCTGCATATGTGCAATTTTATTTCTCTACTTTTCACCTCCTTTGAGGTAGCGTCACGATTCCACCTTTCAAGATTTTTCGCATCATTCTGGATGGTGAACTGGTCTAAAAGGTTTTTAGTGGCTTACCTAGAATCGAAGTTCTTCCTATGGAGAAGATCTTTTAGAGATCGAAATAGGCGGTAATTCGATGGTGTAAGGTCATGTACATCGAGTGTTGTAAGAAATAACAGACAAGCTTCACCAACTTCTGTCGGGTTTGCAAACAAAACTGAGATGTGTCCATGCAATGAGGGAATGTGTCACTCTTCTGATTAACCCATTACGGGCCTCTTTCATCGATTGCTGCCTTCAATCGTTCAAACTGGGAAAAGTAAGGTCAACGCCTAATTTTACGGAAAACGCTTTTTATAAACAAGACCATTCTAATGTCTCCAGTAACACAGATTTTTCTGCTTGGGATGCAGCTGAGACTTTGTGAGGTTTCCAGTGGCCCATTCTTTTCAACTTGCGAGATTTTTCACTTCGAACTATATAGCAAAATATCCATTTTTCATCGTCTGCAAGCGTTTTTTTTTTTTTTTTTTTTTTTTTTAAATAGCTCCTTTTTTGTTACGTTTTCGCAGAACCTCGTAGATTGAAATGTTGGTCGATACAATTCATTCAGTTGAAACATGAGGCACCAACATATCGTAGGTATTCAGGATTTCAAATACTTCACAATGGTTACAAGAAGTATGTGCAGTATTTCTACCATGTCGCTTGCCATGCGACCTGGATTAATATTAATCAGTGAATCGATTTCGTTATCATCAACAACCGCATCTACTGCCGGAACGTTTTCTGGCTTCTTTACATAACTAACCCTTGGCTATGACAACATCTCCATAAATGGCACATATCTTTAATTGTTGAATTTCTAAAACTTTTCGGAAACAAAAGCATCAAATGATGAAAATGTATCTCATTATTATAAAAAAAAAACAATTGTAATTTGCGTACACAAAAAGACACGCTGATGAATGTCACAAGTCCCGAAACTTGTGTACCAAAATATATAGAATAAAGTATATACGAAATAAAAATCCACATTATATTCAAAAAACATTTTCTATCTTTAATACACACACAAAGAGGACACGATTGCCTTCAGTCTAGAAACACAATCTTATACAGCCATGCAGCCTCGTGTTTATTACCATTCGCGCGGCCGTATGTAAAAAAAATATCTCCCTGCATACGGTATGAATATCCTATCATTGTTAAATGGAGCAATTCTCAGTTAACTTACTACTACACACGTTAAACATTGAAGACAGACTAGCCATAAATGTACATGAATGACAATTATAACCCAGTCCTAATGGCAATACAGCGCAATTTACCCTAAATTTTCTTGAAACATAATAACGCAAAAACGAAGGATTTGTGAACATATGATTATTGGTCTTTTTTCCTTGTTTTGATGTGAGGTGCCCGCCCTCAAACTTTTTAATATATTTTTGATACACCCTGTATATAACCTCGCCCCTTTAGGACTGTCATAAAAAGACACAATGTATGTAATTTGTTAATAACAAAATAGTATTTATACCTGTCGATATATCTGAAATGAGGCATTATGATTACTTACATTATTTACATTATTCGGAATGTTAACCTCACCTTCATTGCCATATCCACAACGTTTGATTGGAATTTCGAATCGAACACTTTATTTTCTCCAGATTGTTCTGCAATATGAGCACTGGTAAAAAATGACTGCTGAGAAATGAGTTCGAACAATTCATACACTGATGTCCTCAGTGGATAAAGACGTTGGTTAGATCCACTGACTAGACCCGAAGAGTGGCGAGTTCAATAACATGCCACAGCAGTGGTGAACCAAGACTTGGAGAGTTCAGTTAAAGGAAAATAACTGAGACATCCGGAAGAGGCATGCTACGTGGAACTAGAACAATCTACCCCGATGGTCGCAATAAGGGGTTCGGCTCGAAATTACAATCACCTGGAGATAGCCGAAACGTTGTGAATATAGCAATGAAATTGAGGGTAACAGTCCGAATAATGTAAATAATTCAAGTAATAGTATTTATATTTGTGTTCTTACTTGAATATATATATATATATATATATATATATATATATATATATATATATATATATATGTATATATATATATATATATATATATATATATATATATATATATATATATATATATATATTCTTACGTGTTGGAAATTGTAACAAAGAAATAAAAATTACCAAAAAAAAGCGCTAATTCACAAACAAATATTTAATTTACAAAAACACAAGATAATATATATTCAAGATATGCAATTGTGACATACAAAACAGAAAACAGAGTTTACTGGCGAAGTGTTACGAAGCAGAAGGAAGAGGAGTCAAGTATCTTTACCCCGTTAGGGCTAGCGAAGTAATCTAAGTGTTATTACTGGAAATCCACAAATGTGATTATATATAGATTAATTTGTAGTTCGGTCAATGAAATATTGTCAAAATTCTGTTTACCATATCTATTCCATTAGGTTCACTTTTGGCAGCTTTTCTTAGAGATTCTTTCGGTTGGATATATTAATCCTCGAATCAAAAAGCTGGAGTTGATAATGGCAGAAATTCTCTTTTACAACTGACAACTCTTTTTCAAAAACCTATTTTTATAGGGGCTAGCACGTAATTACATTTTTCTAGATGTTTCTCGAATCATCTAGATTCTTCTCGAATATACTAGAATGATTTAGAATCTTTCAAAATGTTCTATTTCTAATTTCTCTATTTTACAACTACTTCATGACTCAGTAAAATCCCTTTTTATTATTTTTATAGAAATACATCCTTGTAACAATATATATATATATATATATATATATATATATATATATATATATATATATATATATATATATATATGTATGTGTGTGTGTGTGTGTGTGTGAACAACTGATTTTATATATGAACAACTGATTTTCCCTCTTCTTTAGACAATAAAAATGAAATAAAAAGAAAACAGCCATCACATTTTCAAACTGAAATTAATGAAATTATCTGCATTTCAAATTGCAGTCATTACCAAGTCTTAATACATTGAAATAGACACGAATATAAACACGTTTTCTTTCCGAATTCTTCACAAAATCACATTTATCAGAAAAGTAATATTTACCTACTGACTAAGTTTAGCCTGGCACAATGCCACAGTGTAAGTATATTTAATACGATCAAATTCAACATAGCGAATAAAAAATGAACGGCGAAACGTGTTTGTAGCCATCATCCTAAATTGATTTGTATTATAAGGCTTATCATCCCTTTCCAATTAGCATGCAACACGACTGAACCTGCAGGTTTCGGAGAAATATTCAAATTAAGTCATACATTATATTAATGAAATGAAAATTATTTAAAGAATATTGATTAAAACATATAGTTTCAGTTTTATTACACAGAATTTGATTTCGTTTATGTGTGGTAATATAAAACGTTCACAAGGTCATTTTATATACCTACTATCGCATGTTTCCACCTTATTCAGAACACGTGTTAGGGAATATCATAATTAGAAGTAAATATGACTTCAGTAGGGCCGATGTTGCGTTTGTAAAATGTGTGACGAGAATTATGGGTTTATATTCTGAAAAATATGAAATATTTAAAAAATTCAAAGCGACAAAAGTTATTTGCACTGTACTATATATATATATATATATATATATATATATATATATATATATATATATATATATATATATATATATATACACACTGCATATAAATACCTTCGCAGACCGCCAAAAAATTATTAGGTTGGTGCAAAAATAATGACGTAATAATGTCGTTTTTTGGCGTATTTTTAACGTCAAAAAACGACATTATTACGTCATTATTTTTGCATCAACCTAATATTACACACAGGTCAGAACCTATCTCAAAATCCAGAAAATATTTTTGTGGGGGTAATAATGATTGGCTGATAAAAGTCTTACTAATTAACCTATAGCTGGGGGCTTTTCTCAAGCGTAAATAAATATAATGGACCCGATTGGAATTGGATCTCGGTTCACTCATTTCTAATTCTGAGCTGTTATCCATTGCACCACCTGGGTATGCATACAGCACCTGATATGTCCAAGCTGGTATAGACGTAGTCTCGAATTTCCTTAACTTCGATGATGTTACGAGAACTGGCGTTTCAACGTGACATGGCCGTATGGACCAGTATACTAAAGTTACTAAATATCTACAGAGTAATAACCAAATATTAAAATCCCTAACTCAGAAATGAATTCAAGAAATTGCCGAATTACTCTGCAAGACGAACGCCGTAACGATCGAGTAGACGCTTAATGTTGCTTTGTCTCGCATTCAAACAAGTAGAGGCTTATCAACGTAAAGTTAATTCACTACACTAGTGAATTGATTCATTAGACAATCTTACTAATTCCCACTTTACGATATGTGTCTTTTAAGCTTGGTTTAATCAGAGCCTTTAGAATGGCCGCGATCAATGAAGATCGAAGTCATTATATTAACGAGAGTTTGTGAGATAACTGGGTTTTCGTCGATGCAATGCTAGTATGAGAGACTCCGCATTACTTTTAATCTTTCATTGGGTGCAAGATGCATTGTCAAAGTTTGTTTCACCATTTTGTTTAAAATAAGCGTACCCTCTTTTCCTGATGTCTGTAAATATGACATCAATTTCATAATGTGAAGAGTTCGCCTGCCATGAGAATCAGCATTCAAATAACTTCATCTTTAGCCAACAATTGGTCACTTGTGGTAAATAGGGAAGCAAACAAACAATTTTTAATAATTTATCTGTCCGTAACGATGTATGATCAGCTATTCTTTTTTAAATATCAACAACGCGCCCAAACAGGTTTTGCAATTTATAATCCACTCAAAGTCTTCAACTAAAAAAATAGAAGACATGTAGGTAACACAGATTCATCTAGAGAAATTGTAAAAATGATGGCTTTTAAAAAGATTTTAATATCCTTGCTAAACGTTATACACACTGACAGAACAATAATTGACATTTTACAAAGTCACACATATAGAGAGATTCTAACACGGACACATTACTGAAAAATGTATGACTTAACCGATTCCTTCCAATTTACTGACATTTAGATCGGGGTTAATCTTCTAAAATGACAAACCTGCATATATCCTTTATTTCAGTCTGGGTTGCTCTCATTGGCCTGGAAAGCATCCTTTATTTCTGCGCTTGAGTAACTTTTATTGGCCTAGAAATCGATCCTTTATTTTGTGCGTCACTTAATCTCATTCGCCAAGAAAATGATCACATATTTCTGTCTGAATTGCGTCCATTGACCTGGAAATCAGTCACTTATTTATGTGTACGTGTTACCTCAACTAGAGTAGAAATCAATTTTTTATTTCTGTCTCAGTTACTTTCATTGGCCTAGAAATTAATCCGTTATTTTGTGTCTGTGTCTCTCATTGGCCTAGGCATTAATCACTTTTTCTCAGTTACATTAAATGGCCTAGAAATTATTACCTTATTTTGTGCCACAATTATTCTCATTGGTCTAGAAATCGATACCTTATTTTTGCCTGAATCACTTTTATTGACCTAGAAATTGATCATATATCTTTGTCTGAGTTAATTTCATTGGTCCAGAAATCGATCCCTTATTTTTGTCTTAGTTACATGCATTAGACTTCAAATCAATCCATTATTTCTGTCTGAGTTACATTCACAGGCCTATAAATCAATCCCTTATTTTTACCTCAGTTACTCTCAAATTGATCAATGATTGCATGACGCCCTTTGCGTTATTGTGGTGCCTTCATTGAACCTCAGAAAATATACTGTGCGAATAATTTTAGCGCCAATAAAATTATAGGCAATTTTATCAATATGTCCGTAACCTTACATTGTTATAAGGTGAATATTGATCTGTAATTTTTCGATCTATGTGATTAATGAAGAAGAGTAGACTTAAGTTCATTGATAATGAAGGAGTTTAAGATAAATATACATATTTTTTGTTAAGTGATATTTTTTCATAATTACGCTACGCTCTAGGTGAAATGTATTATGAAACCTTTTTAATCGAAAAAGTATATTGAAAATACAACATTCTATCCACGTATATCACCCACAGATTGTAAAACTATATCTATGTATTGGATATTATGCTAACATTAAGACTTATTGGGGACCAAAAATGTTACATGGAGATTCAGTCAGATCATCTTGAAATGACTAAGGAAAGCTTTTAGAAATTGTGAATATTTTAGTATTTATTGCAACACTAAACAACTGATTCTTTAAAAGAGCGGAATGGTAATTAAGTCTGTTCAGTACAATGTAGAAGAAATAGTTGTTTCATTAGTAGAATATAATATTATTAATGCGTCATTACCCAACTGACATTGTCATCTGCCAGTTAATTAAACAAAGTTTAAATAGATGAGTTATCGGTTAAATATATGTAGAAACTATGAAAGATGAACAAAATGGAAATTTATGATGAAAATGCAGCAAAGTATACTTGAGATACAAAGTTGTTCCTATGGATATGGCAGGGCGAGTATAAGTCCTGAAATTCAGTTTTGAGTTTCGTATTTCGTATTAATACTTCAGCAAATATAGACATGATAAGAAGTTTAACCAATCAGTTTGATGGTCTATATAAATAACTGTATCCTTATCATACTAATTATAAAGAAATTTACGCTGCTTGAGCGTGCATCGGGCTTTCAGAAAGAAATGTGTGTTGCGCCCTTGCTTAATTTTGAAATTTCTAAAAAATTTTGGTACATTTTGATTTGTGTTAAAACAACTGCGCTTGTTTGTCATCCAGAACCAATAAAAGGGTTTCACTCAAAATTCCGAGCTGTGCTGTTAAAGGGGAAACTTGGGTTTGATCTTCGGAGTCAACAAATATTTGCTGCAGGTATCCAGGTTGCCACGGTCTAGAAACAAAAGAACATAGAATAATTTTGAAAAACCACCAAACAAGAAGGTCGCTCCCATGTCAACAAAATTTATTTGGCTGGTGTGTTTGATCTATTCTTCGCTGTTACCACAAAAAAATTGTATTAAATTATTCTTTGAAAACTATTCAGAGAAGTATACATGTTTTTCCTCACGTTTTGCACTTTTCTTTTCTGTAGACCTTTTTATGCAGCCTTATAATTTTAATTGCTTAAAGTCACGTTTCATTTGCATTGATATTTTATATACATGTTATTGGATATCATTTGTCACGAAAAGTATATAATTTGTATTATTCGTTATTTGTATGTTAAAAATAAAAAGTTCGTATATTTTAAAACTCAGTCTGTGCCTATATAAATTATGTTACCTAAAAAATTTATTTAAACTATTTTCGTAGCCTAATTTTTAACATAAAATCCTATATGATGAATAAAATGCGTTACAGAATTATACTAAAAATAAGACAAGAATATTATGTACTTCGTTGAGGTCTTTAGAAGAAAAAAATGCGATTTAAGTTGTGAGACCACTATCAGAGCAAGCAGTACAAAACTTGAATGACGAGTATCTATTGTTATGAATAATCAAGTGTAGTCTCCCCTTGTTTTGTTACTCTCCTCTTTGAGAGAGCTATTTCTGTTTACTTGGACATTAAAAGGACAGTATACGTGAACCTTGTATTCTCAGTTGAATAAAGCATATTCAGTAGCGAATATGTAGTTTTCCAGTAGTCAGCTCTGACAGTTAAATCTCTTTCGATTTCGTTGGAAATGTTTAATTTTTGTTACGTTTGTCACTTGTGTTTTTGGACGTACTTTATTTTGTTCACTGTGTAAATTTGTTTACTTCGTCTTTGTTGAAACATTTTTTTGTGTTTTTTTTCTGCTGAGGGGAGACTAGCACCATAATGGCTGAGTCTCCCCAGCAAAATATACAAGTGCCTGCTCAGCCATCAACATCCGTATGAGGAGCAGACAAGCCCGAGAAAAATGGCCCAGAACTTTTGCCGGTGCCTTCTGTTATGGAGTTAGTAGAAGCATGAACAATCTCTCTGATGACGGCCGATGTCAAGAGAAGAAAATTCATGGGTCTCAACAGAAAGGCAATGGAAGAGCCCCTTAAGACGTTATACATTGGGGCCAAGATTTTAGCTAAAAAATTTACCGCGACGTAGGACGTTCTGCTAGCAAAGGAGGAGGCGGAAAATACATTAGCCGGAAGTACGCACGCCACCAAGACGTTGAGGTTTCGGAAAAAGTATATGGGCACCCGGAAAACTCGTGTAACTTTACACGGAGTGCCTATGTATATTACTGAGGACTATTTGGGAGCTTTTTCATGTTTTGAACCGGTGGAGAGGGTGACCTCTATCAAAGGCAAGCCGGGCATTGCCACTAGTGATTTTGAAGACCTGGTGACTTTGACCCCACCCAAAATCAACGAGGTATCTAATGTTATAACTTGCGGCGGCAGAAACATCTACGTCATCGTCGAGGGACGACATTGTTGGGTTTGTGGGGTTACCGGACACTTGGCCAAACTGTTTCCGACGAGGAATCCGACACTAACTGCTCAACCAACACCTGAGCAGCTCAGGGTGTAAGCACCTAAGAAGGCCCCCAGTGGTCCTGGCGAATAGACTGAGGTGGGACCAAAATGACAGCCCCATCGCCCCAGGAGGATCTCCCTGGAAAATCTAAGCATCAACAAGAGGCACCAAAGCAGTAGCGGCGGCAGAAACAAAAGCTGCAGCAGTAGCGAAAATTTGAACCCCTACGGGAACAACAACAAAAGCAGGAGCAGCAAGTAGAGCAGCGGGCAGAGCAAAAGTAGGGAAAACACCAGCAGCAGCGGAAGTCGGAGTAGAAAGCAGCAGAAAAGGTCAACTAGTGTAGAGCAGGTTCCAGGGCAGCATCAAGTGGACGAACAAACTCTGTTACTTCCAGAGCTGGATTTATGCATGGAGGTAGAGGAAATGATTCCACTTCGGTCTTCCTCATTGGAAAGAGGGAAGGACGAAGAAGACGAAAAAGGCTCAAAGGAAATTTTTAGAAAAAGATAGAAAAAGCGGACGAAGTAGAGCGGAGAAGGACTTTATTATAGTTAAGACATAATCCGCCCACACTTCGCCATCCACAGATGATACAGTACTTTTTACCAGTTAAGGCAAGGAGACTTCCTCCATCCCCAGCTACGGCTCCTTTTTCCCTCCCCCAAACCTAGTCGATGAAAAGAAGAAGGAAAAAGACTATTCCCAATGGAGAAAAACTCTGTGCTGTCTACAGGCAGGGCCTTGAGAGGGACCTTTCTTCTCAGCAGAAGAGACTCTTAAGGCCATTGGATAAATGTACTTCCGTGAATGGAATGTCCACGGAAAAACCCTGAAACTTTCCCAAGACCCTGTGAGTGATCTAGCTCATAAGGAATACTGGGGGCAAAGTGTCAAAATAATTGGCCAAGGCGAAGGAAGTGCAGATGGAGTTACCCGAACTCAAAAAGATATCAAATGGGAGGGTCCCGGTTATACTCTACCGCTCTTTTTCTAGGTCAATCAAACTAACTTTCCCAAGGGACGTTGGCGGTATTTTCGCTGACGGTCGAATTACGATCGATATTAGAACTGGAAGCATGGCACAATGTGTTGGGGTCCCGACTCTCATAGATTTACACCCAGTCTGCACTAAAAAACAAAAACTTTGGCTGTAGATGTAGCCACGATCCAGAAAACACACTTTGTTGTTTATTCAGCATACGGGGAAGGGGATGCTAGGGGTATTTCCTTGTTAGTCAAACGATCCGAGCTGTTGGTCGTGGCCGATATTGCCGTGAGCAGTGGTTCATTTCGGGTCGTTGCGGTTTGTGCGCCCAACTATCAGAAGCAGCGTGTCGTCTTTTTCCGTCGGTGGGGCCGTTCCTGGTAGATTCTTCGCGCTTAATTTTAATGGGGGACTGAAATGCCGTCCTGGACCCCAGGACAGATAGGGGGCGGGATGCTAGCGGGAAGGCATCGGGCGATTGTAACTTGGTTGATCTGATCGGCGAGTTTGGGCTCGTCGATAGATACCCGGTCGATCATCCAAGGTGGTAGATGTGGACGTGGACCCTTTGTTGGACGTCTCTCCGGGTAGCTAGCTACCTGGACAGAATGTTAGCGAAGGAGCAACCTAGATTTACTAGATTGTCCCACGTTTCACAGGTTAGACTATTTGTATCAATGACCTGTGCCCGGATGGCGTTAGGAGTCAGGCTTGAATGGCTGGACACTGCAAGTTCAACGTATCTTTACCTAGATTAGAGCAGCGGGAATTAGTGTGGGCGTTTATTCGGAGTAAGTGGTGGGGAAGGCATAAGGATAGTATTAGGTCCTTCCCCACTGAATATAGCCAACTCCCTCTAGATAAGGCTAAAAAGGCGAAGGCTCTAGAGGATAGTCTTTCCCGAGCGGTGACTGGGAGGATTCCCTAGAGATAGCCGTAGCTGGGCAGTCCTGAAGCGTGAAGTTAGCAAGCGCTATCAGGGTCAGGTAGCTTAAAAAAGATGTCTAACGAAGCTGTAAATATGGGTGCAAAATTGGCAAGGAAGAGATCCGTTGAGGTCCTGATCGGTACATTCGTGGAGTCATTAACCCATGAGTCTTTTCGGTGGCGTTTCGAGAGCCGTTTTATCAAGGAGCCTGGTCTCATTGGTGACGAATTTCGTAGCTATTTGGCTGACTTTCCTCGGTTTTCGCCGAATGAAGCGGCTAGCTCCGAAGGTGAGATCACAGAAGTTTACTTGGATTTGATGGTCTGCCCTACGAAATATACTTGAGGTTGTCGTACATCTTTGTCCCGATTTAACAGTGATGATGGACCCTTGCCGGATTTCCCGAGGTGTGATCAGCTGTTGAAAAAGAGCAAGGGTGTTGGGAGTGATTTAGACCATTATAGGGACTTAACTCAGCTAATCACAGAGTTAAAGATTTTAGTAAAAATGCTGACGGAGCGTTTTCAGTCAGTTGTCGCGAGCTTGGTGGGACCCGAGCATACTCTTGCTGTGGGGGATCGAAGAATTCAAAGCAACCTGCATCTGATCCGCATGATCATAGAGGGTGTAAAAGACGATGATGTCGCCGCGCTGATCAATTTGGATCAGTCCAAGGCATTTGACAAGGTAGACCACCAGTATCTGGCTGCTCTCCTGCAGGCCGCCGGATACGAACTCGACTTCTGCAGGTGGATTGGCCTCCGCTATCGCTCCCTCAGAGCTGTGGTACAGGTGAACGGGAAGCGGTTGATCGCTTTTGCGCTGTCACAGTCGGTCCAACAGGGTTGTCCACTGTCGTCCTTAATTTATGATTTGGTTTTGGAGCCTCTCATTCGCCGGCTGAGGGACTGGACTGCAGTCCGGCCCTACGCGGAATCGCAGTTCTCCCTGGTAAAGATCGAGCTAGGGTTTCTGCGTACGCTGATGACGTATCGATTTTCGTGTCGTGCCGTAGCGACATTCAGGTGATACAGAAGGCGCTTGGACGGTACGAGAATGTGACGGGGGACAAGATTAACCGTAACAAGACTTCCAGATTGTGGTTAGGTGCCTGGAAGGCGGTCGCGCCTCCGGGCCACTTTGATTGGACTGATGGACCTGTCCGCATTCTTAGAGTGTGGTTCCGGCTTCTTTGTCCTGATAAGTTTGGGTTTTTTATAACTATTGTTGAAGGTATTTGTGATTTATTTGTATTTATTTTTTTCCTTTTTGTTTATCTAATTTTTTGTAAAAAAAGAAGAAATCTTTTTGTGATTAAGAAAAGTCTAAAAATGACTGGCTGTAGCTGGTTGGTTAAAAATTTATTTGGTCACAATAAACAAAAAGTAAATGAAAACAGTAAAGAAACAACAAAGTTTGAGGAGAAAAATAATGAATTGGATAAAAGTATGGAAGCTGAAAAAGGCTTAAATCTTAATGAATGTGTTTTCAAATTAACGTATCTAGAAACAAATAATGATGCTGACAATAGCCAGAATTCTAGCGACAATATTATAGAATCCGTATGCTGACCGAAAAAGGCCAGAATCCATCAATAGAAAAATCGACTGATGAGACCCGTTTTTCTTCTCGAGATTATGAAGGCATTCTATCTGAGGTGTTTTGATGGACGCTCGAGTGGTTTCTCTTGGCTGGTGAGCAAGTCTTTGAAGATTGTGTGTGATCTTGTTTTCGCAGACCCGGCGGGTAGACTTTGCTTTACGTTCTTGCGTTGGAGCCTTTCCTTCGAAAGTTAAAGGCGAATCTTGTCCTACACTGAGTTTCCCTATCTGGTGCTACTAAGGCTGCCAGGTATTCTGCCTATGCTGCCGACGTTTCGGCTATTGTGTGGAGCAGAGCCGAGATTGAGGAAGTCAGCAAAAGAATCAGTGGTTTTGAGATGGTGACAGGGGCTAAGATCAACCACGATATCTTTTGGCTTGCGGTTGAGTGCGTGGAAGGGAGTTTCTCTTCCCGGACTTTTCCTCTGTACGGATGGGTTGGTCAAGATACTCGGCGCCTGGTTTGGTACTGATATCCAGTTGTAAATGAATTGGTTGGAGTTACAAGGGAAGCCCGAGATCGCAGTTAAACTATGGTCTCGAAGGAATCTTTTCTTGAATGGAAGGGCGGAAGTATGTGCTTCACACATCTACCCGATTCTCCTTTACCGACTCTCTGTATTTCCACATCCGTATACCACATTAATGTCATTAGTAAGGCCCTTGTTTTCATTCTTGTGGATAGGCAAGGCCGATATGGTATCTCTGGAGATATGTTGCCTTCATTCATCTGAATGCAATCTAGGCATGCCTAGAATTGAGATTCGTAAATATATATTTCGCATCGGGTTCCTAGATCGATTAGGCCGAGAATCGGATGAGGAAGGTGCCTTCTGTAAGGAAAACGTCCGTAAGAACTTCACATCCTTGAGAAGTCTGCACTCGTGTGAGGAGGAGGCCTACCGTTTACTCTGAGCCGAATGCTCCTTCTACCGTGAATATTGTCTTACTCTGAAACACCTCTTAAGGGGGTCGTATGGCATCTCCAATATCCAGCCGTTGTTGCGAAGGGCATTATATCAGTTGTTATTCAGTGGGTACGTTCATAGTGAGCTGATTGACGATCTCAGGCTTACAAAGCAGGAGGCTCGCTCAATAAGACCTTGGGTGCCCGGGTTGAAATGTCTCAATAATGATGAGGTATCACTCATCTGACTGGTGATTCGTGGGGCCCTTTGGGTCGCCAAAAGACTTTGTTCAGCGGGCTTGGAGAAATCTCCAGGCTGCCGAGGCGGATGGGAAAGTCGAGACCCTGGATAAAGTCTTCTTTCTTTGCAGGGTGGTAGCGCTGTTGTGCAAGTTTGTTAAAGGCCTCATGGCTCGCATGGGGCAGGGGAAGTTCTTTGTCCTCAAGGCCTCTTTTGTCTGTAGCAAAATGGCACCGCCGTTGACGAAGACTGAACAATATGTGTTCTTTTGCTTGCTAGGTGTTATCAGAGTCGTGAATTGGACGACACATCAGAATAGATTCTATGGAGGCGAGAAGTTCACATCGTCCCAACTGATCTTGTTCTTGAAGTATCAAGATTAGGACGGAAAGCCGGCGATTCACTTCATCAGAATTTGGCAAAAGAACAGCGAATCTTTCGCGATTGTGTCGAGTGAAAGGGGCTGACCTGGAGTAGCACTTTGATGCCGGTTAGGCATCAGGATATTGTTCTTCCTGTGTTGAACATAGACAACCCCTGTGAAATTACGCTAGTGTAGGTTTTGTTTTTGAATCTTCAGGGGTTTTTTTTCAGTTAACTTACCCAGGGTATGTATGCTCATCGGCCCCTTTTATTCCTGTCCCATTTTTATTTGGTTTCATTCCCCACCCCCTCCCTCGCTAGGTGATCAGTGATGTCAGTTCTCTGGTAGATACTGGGTGCCTTTCGTTTCGCCTGTTCGTTTTCGTATTTGTTGTTGTGTCTAGATGAGTGTCTGTCCGTGTGAGTGCTTGGGATGAATGAATGTTTTGTACTATTATAATCCCGCATCATTCAGCTAACTGATGTTTTTGCCACATTTAACGATCGTGTTTTTTTTGTTTTTTTTTTATTATTAACATGATTTTGTTTAGTTCTTGTAAATAATTTTGTTCCATGTTTTACATAGTCATTGGGGCTAGTTTTTCAATTGTTGTTATATTCCCCTCCCTCCACATACAATGAATTGTACATATGGGGACTATTTTAGATTTTCATGGAGACATTGAGGTATTATGGTAGATGTAGTAAGAAAGGTAGATAAGAATGTGTTGTTTTGGTGTTAGGATTGTTGTTTGTGTCTTTGGTGTTTGGGGATAGCTAAGTTTAAAGTTAAGACAGGAAGAAATTCATCCTTTTCCTCAACCCCAATTTTGACCTTGTGCCACATTTTGTACCATAGTACAAATAAATATCCTCAGTTGAATAAAGCGTTATTAAAGCCTACACCTGCGTACTTTTGTCATTAGATCTGTGTTGCATAGATTACACAACACCATTTGATAAGTTACAAAACATGGATATTCTTGAAATCTGAGTAAACCTTTATTTATTTGGGAAAGATATTGGAATAATCTGGAATATTTACTCGTAACGAACGGATAAAAAATTAATCGGCCAAGTGCACAAAACAGAATATGTCTAAAACAAATATCTCTTCTCTTATTCATAATCAGAGAAACAATTATAAATGATTGGGTCCTAAAAGTAATTCTGGGTAATTTGCAGTGTAAGACCCACACTCAATTCAAAGGAAAATTTTCTTTAAATTTTCTATTTATGTGTAAATTTACACGCTTAATTGGAAAGTAACAGTTAAAGTTTGCGAAAATCTACCGTTGTGGAGTTATCGACAATAACAGTTCGGGCTCATTCGCGTCCATTCGCGTCGTCCGTCCGCCATTATTTGCGTTGTTTACATACATTTGCCTCGAGTAATCATGGGCGGAAACTTATTTAGAAAACGCCCATTTTACTGAAACTAATCGTCTCAATTACTGCGCAAAAACAAAAAAAAATCTATACACAATTTTTAAAGTGAAGCTTGTACTGATTTTTGTTTTTGTTGGTATATGTGTTATTTAGATAAATGATAAGTGTTTGTTTTTTTTATAGTGACGCTTTTGGGGGTTTTCTTTTCATCAAAATAAAATTGTGAATGCCATCGTAAAATGTAGCTTTCCCGAAATTGTCATGCTTAAATATACATTTTTTTGAAAATAATCATACTTTTTAAAACTTATTTAATAAAATGAAAAAATTGAACTATACATTTGTTCTTATTATTATTATTTCCTTTCTAACATTATTTTGTATTTTGTAAATAATCATGCTCTTTTTAAATTTCGCTTAAAGATTGCGCATTGCGTGCGAACTAATCAATCAAGTGAAACTCGAGGCAAACGAATGAAAACAACGCGAGTAACGACTGCTGTGCTGTAGCCGCGACGCGAATGAGTCCGAAATGTTATTGTCGATAACTCCAAATCGACAGATTTCCGCAAACTTTTATTGCTATTTTCAAATTAAGCATGTAAATTTACACCTAAATTGAAATTTTCAGGAAATTTTCATTATAATTGAGCTAGGGGCTTACACTGCGAATTGCCCATCATTCTTTCATTATTAAGTAAGTTTAGTTTAATCCATTAATACGCACCTTAAAGTCCATTATTTATAATACAAAATAAAGTAACAATTCAGTATTATATCGGGGTTGTTTAAAAAAGAAACGCTATTGATTATAGACTTATAAAAATTTGATATTAATTATTGGTTTCTACTCATTCATGCTCACCATCCCATTTTTGAGAAAATAAGTCGTACAAGGATTCATTATTGGCGGTCACAATATAAACCACATTAGATTTGTAGATGACAGAATGTTGATAATAGGCATAGAAATAAAATTACAGGAACTCATATTGAAGTTGATAAAGAAAATGTATTAAAAAAAGGACCACACATCAACTGTATGAATAAATGTATAGTTGTCAGTTGAGGCAACAGGAAGTAGTTCTCGAGAAGGATGCTGGGAATACGATGGACTGAACATGTGAGTAACGATAACGTTTTACGGAAAATGGAAACAAAAATGTCGCATTATATATATATATATATATATATATATATATATATATACACACACACATATATATATATACACACACACACACACACACATATATATATATATATATATATATATATATATATATATATATATATATATATATATATATATATATATGGTGGGGCTATTTTCTAACAATGCTTTATGGTAAATACAGGAACATTATTACGTGCTATAAAATGTGATTTACATTTATTTTATTGTGCACACTTTCCCATAAATCATTTTGAAGTTTCACTAATATTGTAGGTGAATCAATATTTTACCTGTACTTAGTTCTTTTGCGCGTACTATACATTTATAAACCATTCAAGTAAAAATTTAGAGAAGCAGAGTATCACATGCATTTTGCCAAAATTTCTAAGGAAGCACAAGCATGTTCATTCTCCAACGTCTTGTAAAACAACATAAAAAGAGAATATAACCGTTACTAATAATTGGAGACACGGCGTAAACGGAAATGCCATGTCAGCAAACATACGTTGACATGGCAGTCAACGTTTTAAAAACACCTTTGGCTTTAATACTAGCAATATTTTCGTATGAACGAACGAAAATTGTGTCTTTGTTTATTTTTCTCTTTTGTTTGAAAGCATTTTTTACTGCATTTTTATCGTTGATTTCGTTTATTTTCAGCTTCCATAGTTTCCATCTCTATTTCCTGTTAGAATCAGCGATTACTCTGACGATACATCCGACAGAAAGGATACTAATAAGAAGATTGGAGGTTTTGGAGTAGCTTAGAACCACCTCTAACCCGGAGTGGTAGCACCTGTTAGGATCTCAGATATGAGCAAATAGCGAACCCCCAAACAAAATCAAAACATTATGAAACTATAACAATATATATGCATAATAAAAATAACAGTAATACATTTTTCATATTAAAAAATGCCAATAATTCATATATATAGTAAAATGAGCTGCAATACATTTTATTTTGGAACTACCATCAATACATTTTATCTGTAATTTAAGTCATACAATTGCTTTTAAAATACATTTACCTGAATCCATAAAATTGTGTTCAAAATATAGAGATTTTGGCATTAAATGAACTATAGACGTTGATATGACGCTAAACGAAATCAACCAAAAACCCAATATGAAAGCACTTTTTTATGACATTAAACGATATAATAACCTACAATTTGTTAAAGAAATCAGACTATATTCCAATATATAACTTCAACAAAACTACAACATGAATCGCACATATCACAGCCTCTCGTAATCATGTTCGCACAAATATGTATATGCATAAAAACTGAGTATCATCTACCATGTATTCAGTTGTGAAAGCAGAATAACATATATCATATTTTTATTACTTCGAAGCTCCCCACAAAAATAAAAGTTCGGTATTAAATGTCCCAAAAGGATTCGATATACCGTTAAACAAACAAATCTACCAATAAATCTATTACGTCAGTTGTCTTTGCCGCACTGGATCTTCAAACTGAAATTAAGCCTCAGGAATCCGCAAATATATATATATACATTTTAATACTTTACAATATATATTAATGTGTCCCTGTGATTAAAATTACCAGTGTGTAGAATTAACCATAAAAGGTAGATAGTTATTGTCCCTGAAATTATTCGCAACATGTCGTAAGCTGGAATGAAGTTCAATTTTAAATGTAAACTACAAATACAAAGTGATATTGTGTCTCAATAAAGTGTAATTACTGTAGAGAGACATACACTAAGTCTGAACGTAAAAAAAAAGTAGATTTCCTATCCTATGTTTTCGGTAATTTATCAGACAAATTAAAGAAAGGGTCACGAGGAAGTTGAGGTTGAACAGCTTTAATTGTTTAGACACCATTTGATGAAGAAAAATATAGTTTTAGTGTTGAGTGTTCAATCAATTTGATCAAGAGGTGAGCAAAAATATTGCCCAGCCGATGGATGTTAACATCTAGAGTGAATGAAATTCTTGCGAATGTCTGTTTATTTTAGAAATGGCCTATTTACTAATCTACTTCCCTTTATAGGCTTGATTTATATTTCATAGATTTATTTTCTATCGATCATCTTTGTCGAAGGAACGGTCTTTCCCTTTCGAGTTTTACGAGTTTCCGTTGAAATGCTATTGTTGAATCATACGACAGGTGTGAAAATAATGTTTTGGATTTATTGAAAATGCTTGAAATTTATTCTCTTGCTAATGGGTAATTCTTTAAAAGACAGCCATTTTCATGCAACAGAATCAAGTTTACAGTTTTGATTTGATGGGGAAACAAATCACTTTAATTTTTTAGTTGGTTTGAAGTGATAGTGATCCATTAATTTTTCCGCCATCTTCAACATGAAAATCATTCAAAGTAAATTTACATATGCATGCAAGCAAACCGTGTTACTTTTCAATTCACAACATATATTCTTTTTAAAAATCTTTCACACTGAATATTACGTTCATCTCCATGGGTAATAAATATAGTTACCATTTCCATGGAGAGACTTAACTTTGAAATAAGTGTAGCATTTTTAGTAAGAAAACTACTTTATAGCGTAGTGAATGGCGTTGAATTAAAAAAAAATAATAATACAATGGAAAGATGAAAGAAATATTTCCTCTTGTCTTTTCGAGTCCATATTCAAATTTCAGACAGGTCAAAAAGAGTAATATATTTACTGATTGCAATATACTTACGTTATGCTTCAATCTAGGACACTTAAACTGTCCACTTCATGATATATATTTTTGAAACTTAATATTGTTACATTTTATTGATAGACAAACTATCGTTCTTTGAAAAGCCAAACAATTTTGAATCGTGCCGTCCACGGAAACCGTTTTACTTTTTTTGGTAATGTGTTGAGTGATGTCAAGTCACCATTACTTAAAACGCATACAATCACGTTATACTGATGGCGATAAAAACGAACCGGAGAGAATTTATTTTAAGTGTCTGACATTTTTCTATAGTTACTTTAATGCGTTCAGGATTTTTCTTTTTTTCTGATATTTTTTTTTTTTTTAATTAACTTTTTTCTTAATACTTTGTTTATTTAAATCGATTTTATCTCGTTATCTTTTTAGAACTCGAAGATGTCTTTTTTTCCTGGATTCTTTATTTTTAAAGAATTCACAGCAACCGCTTCAGGTTAGTTTCTGTATTATTTAATGTTTTTTTCATTTTATTTAAGTTCACATAATTTATTTGTTTTTTTATAAAACATTGCGAGTGATATAAAAATGTAATAATAGACGTTATCAAAATTTAAATTAAATAGAATATATGAGAAAATTTTATAATACGTGTACTATGCTTACTGATTACAGAAGAATTTGCAGCCTCCACTATAATAGATTAAGTGGATTTGTTAGACTTTAGAAAAAAGCCCTGCTCGTATTCTTCGTTAAAGCATTAATCATTTGAATCGCCTACGTCTGAGAGAAATGTCCAATAGGTCTTTAGCCAGTTTATCTCAATTTCACCAATAAGAAATGACATTGTAAGTTAAATGCGAACATAATCTAAGGTATATAATCTAATGTCTATAAATTATTAGCAGAAGGTTTTATTCTCAAAATAGGTCTGATTTTGGTTATTAATGTTTCCTTGGGGAGGAAAAGAATTCCACCAATCATTATCACAAGTAATAAGTGGTACTTATAGTTATATTTATCAAATTAAGTCGTTATTTGTTATTTGATTTTGTTTGATTATGTCATTTAATCAGCTTTTTTTAATGACGAGAGGAATGGAAGGACGACAGAAAGATAATATTGTGCCCAATTTCCATTTGGTGGGAGACGGTTAAGAAGAGAACCGTTTAAATATTGGGTTTTACTTATTGCGTTTTAACTGGCTTAAAAGAGGCCATTGACGCTTATTGTAAATATGCAATGATTTTAGACAGTAATTATCATTGTTTTTCATGTCATTGTCAGATTTTATATGCATTTTATAACAAATCTTTATCGCAATGTGTTTAGTAATAATCAACACGTTTATTAAAAAATTTTAATATATATATATATATATATATATATATATATATATATTTCAGAACAATGTTACGTGGCAACTGTATGATAAAATGGAAAATATCTACATACCGGATTTTGTTTCCACTTTAGAGGTCGTAAACGCATTGAACAGGACTTTTAAATTTTGCCATTCAGTCGTCTAATATTATACGTACATATATATATATATATATATATATATATATATATATATATATATATAGAGAGAGAGAGAGAGAGAGAAAGAGAGAGATATATGTATATATACATATATACATGGAATAATTATCATATGTACATATATATATGTATATACACACATATATATATACGATAGTATATATATATATATATATATATATATATATATATATATATAAAGATATATATATATATACATATATATATACATATATATATATATATATATATATATATATTTACGTATAATGTGCATATATATCTAAATATGTGTACGTATACATATATATATATATATATATATATATATATATATATATATATATATATATATATATATATATATATATATATATATTATCATCACTGTATCACAGCTGAGAGATACTACTCCAGGCTATCGTCGCACGGCAGCGAGAAAGGGAAATGTTAACGTTTTCTATACGAAATACGCCATTCATTACTTAACGTTTTATATATACATACATGCATATATATATATATATATATATATATATATATATATATATATATATATATATATATATATATATATAAAACATTGAGTAAAGTATTGTTATATGATTGTATAAATAATATTAATGTAATATATATTATTTAGGTTTTGTCCTCATTTTATTTTATATTTTACACATTACCTTATATTTTTAGTATTTGCAGATATAAATACATACATGCGCAGACACACACATATATGTGTGTGTGTGTTTGTGTCTATGTTCGTACTCGCGTATGCGTGTGTTTGTGTGTGTATTCGTCTGAAGAATAAAATATAGGTAATGCTTATTCTTATATATTTTAGACATATACACGTATACATATATCTTCTCCATACATTTAACCTTCTGTCAGTTTTGTGCTGCGCATAGAAAATCACTTTATACAGAGAAAGTAAGTGAGATAGAAAGAAAGAAACTGAGGGAAAGTGAGAGAGAGAGAGAGGGAGAGAGTTAGAGAGAGAGGGGACAAAAATATTAGGCTGGTGCAAAAATAATGTCGTTTTCTCACATATGTTACTATGTGAGAAAAATGACATTATTTTTGCACCAACCTAATACCATGTCAATTTTAGTCTAGAGTATTTGTTTTATTAGAATTATTTAAAAGTCCCTGGTATGAAATTCTTTATGCAACTCGTATGCTGTTTATACATATTGTAAATGATTCTATGGAAAGTACGAAAGTGTTGAAAACGATAAGAAATATTACAAAGTTATTGACTGTTCAAAAAAGCGCATTGTCAGAAAAAAATTTTTTAGACAGCACAGACCATTAAAAAAAGACATTGAAAACATGGTAAGAAAAAACTAATTCGTCTTCATAGATATTAGGAAAAATCGACAAAAACCGAAAGTTTAATAAGAAAATAATTGATTTTAAGAAAATTTCTGAAGAAACTGTTGTTGCGAATATAAATAGAAAAAAAAGACACAGAATATAAAGTCTAAAGGCATGAACTGTCACATTTAAGTAAACATCAAATGTGGAATTTTCACAAATATACATGAAAATAGATTTCTCACCGATACTTAATGATTGTACAGTTTTATTCGATAAAGATGATGACTAAGCTGTATTTTGTGTCATATGTATCATTTTACGTCAAGCAAGGCAACAGGGCCACTAAGACACAGGGCGGGTAAAAAGTGTGAATGAGTATGAGAAAAATAAAAAGAAATTACTAAGGAGTGAGAACAATAATAGAACAGAAATTAAGAAAACAAAGTATAACGATGGACATTGCATTTACCTTTTCGAAGTCCAAATTTGACAGGAAAGTAAGAAGCATGAAAAAAGTCCGACAAGCAAGAATTACAAGAATAAAAACATTTAGAATCAATACTGGGAGCTTTTAGAAAATATTCAAGCAACGCGACATAGATGAAAATGTTTGAGAGGGAATGTACTGTAAGAATGAAAGTTATAGGACACTTCTAAGTTGATAATAATGCCAAAATCACAGAATATTATTACTGTTTTTTCTTTGAATGGTAAAGGTGACAATGAAGATTATTTAAGCAGATATATATGAGGGTGTCTATGTACGTATATATATATATATATATATATATATATATATATATATATATATATATATATATATATATATATATATATGATAAAATAAGAGAACAAATAGGAAACATAGATCATTCTAACATGTTTCACTTTTATTAAATCTTCGTCATACATTAAGAGAAAACAGACAAAAAGACAGAAAACACTTATATTTTCCGTTATGTTTACCTCAGCTCTCATTGGTCAGACACGTCTTACGTGTATAAAAACCGCGGATAATTATATGTGTATATAGGTTTGTGAAGAGTCTTCTATGTTTAAGTGGGTAACGAATGATAATGAGTATTTTGTAACTACGTGCGTTTGTCTTCCCAGTAGGGAATTTTTATCTTGCCCTTTGTCCGACTCACCCTCGCAGCGGGAAGTTGCAGGATTTTGATTTTATGGACCGTTTTTGTTAGGAATTTATTCTTTGTATTAGACAGATATATGTTAGATTATTTAAGAATGGATTCAAAGAAAGATGGCGATGTAATGTTATGTTTTAAGCGTAGGTTTATAATTTGTAACAACGTTGTTATTAAGTTTTCAATGCATTTCCTTAAAGTATTATGTTCCTTTTTTCAGTTAGTGAAATGAAAGTTATGTCCGGCATAGTTTCAATGCAAAAGAGAGTTAGATTTATTTTACAAACGCTTCCTTGTGTTCGTAGATACAGGCGATGTCTCCCCACACCTAATATATATATATATATATATATATATATATATATATATATATATATATATATATATATATATATATATATATATGTATGTATGTATGTATGTATAAGTCTGATGCGAAAAGTGGACAGCTTTTAAGAAAACGCATTATCCCGACATGATGTGTGTTGGTTTCGGCATCTTAATGTCTGTTTGAAAGATAGAGAAACAAATACAGATTTACTCGAAGTGTGCTGATTTAAAATTTAACCGACAGCAACGGCGCATATATATATATATATATATATATATATATATATATATATATATATATATGTATGTATGTATGCAAACATTTTCTGCCCTCTGGGCGTCGTATCAAATAAGGTAATGTATTGCCCATTCTATTTTGTTAAAATGACAACGCATTTCATTTTGCAGTTAAAAGCTTTTCAACTTTGTCAGATCATCTCCACTTTTGTTTTGGATATTATTATGTATCCTACAAACACGCTCACACACAAACACACACACACATACACACACACACATACACACACACACATATATATATATATATATATATATATATATATATATATATTACAGTGATTTTAACACTTTACAAGGACGGGGCCACTCGAGATAGGGGTTACGTTTGGGGGTCATTTTTTTGTATTGATGTCGAAGATACCGGTTAAGCCTCTCCTAAAACAGTTAAGATTGTAGTGATCGGGGAAGCGTCCAGTTAGGTGTCAGTTCCACAGGGCATTGGTTCGCGGGAAGACGCTGCTCGGGTGGAACTTCCATCTCAACGATGGCATACAGAGGGAATACGGGTGGTTTGCTTCTATGTAATTGGCACGGCGTGTCCTTGCAGTGAAGGTTTGACTCGGCGGGACCAGGGAATGTAGTTCATCCTTGCACGTTCCGTGTATGCAGCGGTAGTGCATGAAAGGCTTGCCACATGCCGCCTGCAGGAGAGAGGTTGATGAATAAAGAATAATTTGTAACCCACGGGGACTCGGACAAGCTTTTGAAGTCTAGAGAGTGACATCTGGGAAGCAACCACCCTAAAATGTCGACAGTGCTCCATTTTTTGGCTGATCTGTGTCTTTTAAAGGAAGAGGAGAGCAGGAGAAGCCAAGTACTTATTATAGCGGTACAGAGAGCCGATCTAAAATGAATCGTATGTACGAGTTCTACTTGAGGTCCGGTGTTAGTGCTCAACAATTTTTCAAGACACGGTGCTTTCCCGAGAGTACCTCCCTTCATTCTAATTCGTTGTATTTCGGGGTCAAATCGGCAACGATGGAATGTAACTAGCTTGGTCTTTGAGACATTGAATGTAAGCAGCCAGTTTTTAGCCCATTGGATAGGTTGTGCAAGATCAGGGGAGAGACCAGTCGCCCATATCTGAACATCGGGAGCTTTAGAGTTGCTCCCTTATATAGTCGTAACATTGGCATCTGTTAAGGTAGGTCCATGAAAGCATTTATTATATTTTATTATATATATTTATTATATTTTATTATATAATTGAGGTGTGCTTGGTGTCAAGAGCCTCACTGATTCTGCGCGTGATGGTAGTTAAGACATCGGCAGTGGATCGGGCCGACCGAAACCTATACTGCTCGTCGCTGTAAAGGTTGTTCTTTTCTAGGTACTCGTCGACCCTCTTATTTATTATGGCCTCAAAAACCTTGCCAACGATACTTAGGAGTCCTGTTCTGTACTGGGAAAGAGAATATCCCATGCCCACGTTCTTGAAAATTGGGCACACGCTTGACACTTTAGGACAATGCTGGAATTTTGTTTAATCGAGTGGCTTTTTTATGACCACGGCCTTTGATAAGTCTAGAGACTTCCTATGCTGTACTGGTAATATTACTGAAATTTTGCTCATTGAGACTTGGGAACTTGGGGAGGGATCTTCTTTGTCAACTAACATTATGCTAGAGACAAAGAGGGAACCGGAGAGATTCCGCTTATCTGTTGAGAAAAATATCACCTCGGGGCCATTTATAACTGTGAACACAGCCGCTTTACCTCTCTTCCTGATTTGGTTGGTGATCTTCAAGAATTCACGAGATTCAATTTGTTTCTTTTCAACCTTGGTCTGGACTGTTCGTACTTAGCTGGACATGGCGTTTTCTAAAACTTTCTGGAAGTTCTGAATGCTGTGAGCGCCAAACTACATCGCTACGTGCGTTAGATACTGAAGTAATGGTTTTGGTAAGTTATGGTTGCAGCACATTCAGGGGTGAACCAACGTTGACTGATTTTTGTTGTTGTGGTTGCTTTTTTTTTTTAAATATTTTCGGTGTTTAAAACTGTCCATTCCAGCAAAAATTCAATCAGGCGCAAGGGTAGTAGTTTTGAGACAGCTTAGTAGAAGAGGTTTGGGAGGGGATCTTCCATAATATACGAAGATAGCTGTCCCAGTCTGCCTTCGCATAGCGAAATATCGTTCTTTGTAACAGTATTTCAGGAGATGCTTTAGGTTTGGCATCAACCTGGACACTGACTAGGGAATGGTCTGAGGTGTCTAGTGGAGGTAAGAATTTTGATAAGCATTATCATGTACTCGGGTACGTACTCTGATGACCTGGGTTAGCTTATAGGCAATGGAGAAGTCACTGCAATATCTGCCTTCAACATCCGTTTTGTTGGAGTGGATTAGGTACTCTTTATGATGGATATTGAAGTCTCTGCAGATATGAAAGCTAGCCAAAGTGAAATGAATTTCAATTTTCTCAGCTGTTTGGTCGAAGATAATGGTCCATTCATGCTGAGGACGGTAGAGACCAACGACGAATATGGTACTATGGATAAGTGACACACTGAATCACATGTGCAGAAGATCGGTTCCCTCGTTTTTTGGGTCCCAGCCACAGGGAAAGTCATCTTTGACGTAGGCTCTGAGTCGTTGGCCGTGCCGATTTATGTGGATATGTTTGGCTATAAGAGGGGAGTAGCCCAAGACTGTGAACTTCCCTAGTGCACATGAATCGTTTCAGAAAGTAACATGAGGTCTGGTTTAAATTTGAAAATATGATGTTCCACTTCTGGAATGTTGGAACGTACCACCCTCCCATTTGTGTCGGAATTGGTGTACGAGCAGTCTACTTTGTTTTTTTGTTTTTTTATTTTGTTTTTTAGTTTGAGTTTGATATCTTTGTTCACTTGCATTTTGAATGGTTTTCTTGTGAGCACTGGTTGGTGGAAGATTAGTAAGCAGAGAGACAGACACGCCCGCAGGAGTTACATGTATAAATATTAGGTTGGTGCAAAAATAATGACGTAATAATGTCGTTTTTTACGTATTTTTAACGTCAAAAAACGACATTATTACGTCATTATTTTTGCACCAACCTAATACATTGGTGAGAATCTTTTAGAGATACAGCCGTAGCAGTTCTCTTAACCATGGTATCGAGAGGCCCCACCGGAAACGACTGCACATTCCAGAAACCATTCACAAATTGTCAGTACAATAGCCCCGATATTATACTCATGCTGAAAGGATAGCTTCCTTTGGATTTACACGCATGTTCAGATCCTTGGCTATCTCCTTCTACCACCAACCTAGCGTGATGCTCCGAGTAGGCATGCCGCGACTGACCAGATATCAAGGCAACAGAACTCCTCCTTGGGTTAGAAACATCGTACTGGTCCAAAAACTAAAGGCACCGAGACAAGCTCACTCATGCACTTGAGGACTCAGAAACCCAATGTGATAAATAGGGTAGTAAAGAATTTTCATCGGGGATGTCTGTGCATCACCTACCCGAGAGTATATGGTTACAAGGGCGGGGGCCTGCAAAGGGAAAGTTATCCATTCATGAGAAAAAATCAGACTTACAAAGGAGAAGTATTATAGATTAGAGGGAGAGTTACGGACAGGCAGTGTGAAACAGCTTTTGAGTTTTAAATATTTTAAATTAAGATAAGTCCCAGTGACCACTTATTCTGAGGGTAAGGGAGTGGATATACTCCACCATAACGCATCAATTTAAGGAAAAAGTACAAATAAATTGAAAGAAAAATTAAATGAATAAAAATGAGAACATGAAACGATTCAAACAATAAAAAAATACTTAAACAAAAAGACAGTGTCGAAAACATCCGGCAGAAAAATATTATGGTTGAGATTTGACCAAATGTGAGACAGAGGCAGAATATCACTAGCGCTTTCGTGGGAGGAGGAGGAGGGTTTCACTGGCTGAGAAAAACAAACTACCCTATTAGTATTGGCGTGGGGGAAGAATTGATTTTTTGACATTTTACATATATAAATGGTGAATAATTTTATGATATATATATATATATATATATATATATATATATATATATGCAGATTTAAATTTTTCCCACTTGTGACGAATGCATCTATTGATTTTTTTTTGTGTGTGCATGCTACCATGCTAGTTAACATTCGGGTCAGTCAGCTCTTGGCTCTCACGCTGGCCAATAGAATCTTCCTGCCTATTCGTGGCAGCCAGATATAGACTCTCACTCTGGCCAGTACAAAATGGCCACAAACTACATGAAAACTGCCGTAGAAGCATGAAAAAATCGATTATTTCTACTATCGATGGGAGTTGGGAAATGCAATGTCGGTCATGGGCTTCCCGCTAACTTGGAGCATGTGCATGTCAATTTTGGTGCAAATCCGTCAAAAATTGCGGTTGTGCATTCGTTACACACACACAAAACACACACACACACATCCTGCCTTTTATAGATAGAGATATATATAAACAAAGATTTGTACCTACAGAAATAGAAAATAGAATTAAATAAAATGGACGGCATTATTTAACTTTTATGACCCTTTTGACCAACGCCTTTTCAAATGGTAATCGTTGGCGAAGCAAGAAACAATCGAAGACACATTAATAAATAACGAATAAGGACGGAAAATTGGAACACAATTAAAATAAAGTGAGTGACTTTTCCTCCATTTTATACTCTTTTGGAACTTCCTGTTTTTTTAGTCGTTAATTTATTTATAATTAAAATTTATTTTAATCGTGTTCTAATTCTTCTCTCTTCAATCCTTATTTATTAATGATTCTGCGATTGTTTTTTTGTTTATCTTTTTGCCTCGGCAACGATTACCTTTTGAAAAGGCGTTGACCGAAATGGTCCATAATGTTAATTAATGACTTTCATTTAATTTAAATCTGTCTTTATATATATATATATATATATATATATATATATATATATATATATATATATATATATATATAAAGTATATGTTTTTAGCGAGATTAATGATCGACAAGCGTACATACAATTTTCCATCATAATAGAATTATTTTCATTTTTTCGTTTTCATTCAAAATACTTAAATTTTAGGAATACGTTTTGAAAGCGTCGGTCATTTGACGACAACGCGACCACGCTTAAACGGAAAGCTGATCATTTAAAATTTTCAGTTATCTGTTTTGGATAAGTCTTGTTTTTATGTCCATCGTCTTTGTCATGTTGAACTGATTATGTTAATTGTATTTTAATGAATATTGTCCTGAAGAAGGTTTATTAAACCGAAACGTTAGACGTTGACATTTCATTCATATTAAAACAACATAATTGCATTTAAGGATTTTTGTTTGTTTTTTCCAAATATTTTTCTCCATATATATATATATATATATATATATATATATATATATATGGTTGTATATTTAGGCAGCAATCCTTCGTTTATGCATGTATCATTAAAAACGACAGACCCGGTACGACGGTTGAGCTTTTTATTTAATTTTTCGAACAAGAGCTTTCTTTTCTGGACAAAGTGTTTGTAATAACAGTTCAAATGTTTCATAGTTCCGAGCGCTTACACACACAAACTTACCAGACCCTATTAGGAACATACTAGTAGAAAACACAAAGATAATAACTACATCCGGTTGTAAAAAAAGATTAAAAATAATGGAAGCTTTAATAATAAAAAAGAAAAAGCCAACTCTTAACAATATTAACTACGAACAAGGTCAAAATGCATTAAAGATATTCGGAAATTAAAAAAGATCTCTACAACAAAGAAAGCTCTTGTTCGAACACAAGAAAAATTAAATAAAAAGCTTAACCGTAGTACCTAGTCTGTCGTTTTTAATGAGACATGCATATATATATATATATATATATATATATATATATATATATATATATATATATATATATATTAGATTGGTGCAAAAATATTGTCGTTTTTGACGTTAAAAAAATACGTCAAAAACGACATTATTTTTGCACCAACCTAATATATATATGTGTGTGTGTGCGTGCTGATCTTTGTTCGAAGGCTCATTAAATTTGTATATTCAGCCAGGAATTCTTCATTAATCTGCTACTCACCACCAATATAGTTTGTTTTAATGTCAGCACACACGTGTTTAAAATCATCTGAATCACAAATAAAGTTTATACCTATCATGTGGATATGTCTGCAACTACTGTAGCCTGCAAATTCTGTAGCCTGCAAATTCCGATTCCTTTAAACTCGTAAGCTCACGCTATCCTTGTTGACCCTTGACGTCAACCCACTGCCCTTGAAAATGATCAAAGATAGCCGAAACATTTCTCCAAATATTTGCACATTACATTCCCTTACAAATTTTCCATCGGGCATCAAAGGACTTATTCGACACGAGTAGAAACACACAAATTCCAATCAAAGGAAACTTAATCGCTCGACGTAATTTTTAAGATGTATGTGTGTGCGATGAGAAGGATAAATGATGATTCCCACCAGCTATATTCTTCTATGTGCCGTTTCCCTTCCGGACGTGGGCGATTATGGCTCTTCACAACCCCCTGTCCTTTGTCGCTCTTAGCAAAGTTTCTTTTTTTTTTTTCATTTTTTGTTACTACCTATTTCTTCTTGTGATATTCTAGTGCAATATTCTGAATAGTCTAAGATGAATCTCATAATTATTATTCTTTTATGTGGCAGATTCATTCAGAGTTTGGCAATCATGGTTCTCCACAATTTCCTGTCTTTTATAGCTCTTAGTAAAGTATTTCCTTTTGTTATCTTCCAAATCTTGCTAAGCCATCCATTTACTCAATAGTGAAGTTATCCGTTGTTTTACTCTGTCCCGCTTAAATTTAATTTGTCTTGTGAGTGTCAAATTTCCCAAGCCCTATTCCCTCATTAGATACCGTAGAAATTTTATATATTTATTCTAAATGTAATTATTCTTTTTGTTTCTATGTTCTCTAAAACTTCGTCGTTGCTCATATGTTAACTGCATGCTATCGCGGAGTTCTTTAAATTATGCTGCAAACAAATTGGCTGCAGACCCAGTCCGTTCTTTTATTTGCCTATTTCTATTTCTTATTCTGAATTTTTTCGATTTCATTAATTTTCTTTTAATTCATCTTTTACAACCGAATCAGTTATTTTGTAGGGAGCGTACCAGTTCGCTGCAAGGGTATATCAATTGTGTCAATATATGAAATAAATATTCAGCAAATAACCAAATACTTATTTTCCCACCAAACACAAATCAATATGTATGTATACGCACAAAAACACACAAATAATTCACACCCATATGTATATAATGTACACAAATCACAAATATATCTGAATTAATGTGTGTGTGTGTGTGTGTGTTTGTGTGTGTGTGTGTGTCTGTGTTGCAGCAAAATCCGACACTTGACTAAAAGAAAACGAAATAGGCAATAAAAACAATAGTTGTATATGCAGAGACTGGACAGTTTATTTAGCAATAATTAGAGTTACATACTACATTATTTTTCAATCTAAACGCCGCCAGCGGCGATGACTATCTCAGGGCGGGCCCGAAACGTGTCACACGCTTTGGCTACCATGTCCTTGTCCATAGCGGTGAACGCCTCCACGATGGCAGCGTTCAGAGAGTCGACCGTGTTGTGGGAGTTCTTGTTGACCTTGGCCTCGATCACGCCACAGAAGAAATAGTCAATGTGGTTGCAGTCGAGTGAGGAGGGCGGCCACAAGTCCTGCGACCAGTGGTGAGGAACATTATTGAGCAGCCACCCACTGGGTCGCCTTTGCCTTGTGTGCAAGAGCTGAGTCCTACTGGAAGACGTAGATGCGTCCGGCGGCTATCTCGTCCATCTTCACCACGCTCCTCAGCAACTCCTGGTAGATCTCAACGATGACTCTCAGGCATTTTTGAAAGAAGAACGTAGGCATGAAGTCCCCATAGCTGGAGATGACGCCAAGGACCATGACGGAGGAGAGAAACTTCGTATGCTTCACAACGGGAACCACCTCGATATCTTTGTAGTTCCACATGTCATGCTGTCTGTTGCTCGTCTGTTGCTCATCAGATAAGGACCTCAGCATCCCGGCGGCTCCATGCTTGAGCTGGTTTAGTAAAGCCACCGCCTTGATCTTCCTCGGCTCCTTGTCATTCGTGATGAGCACGCGGTGAGACTTGCGGTAGGAGGAGTAACCAATGTCCTTCTTGATCGTTCGGCAGATCGTCGACTTGTGACAGCTCATGTCAGCGGCGATCTTGGCGTAGCTCAAGCTTCCAACATTGTCGACTGCTTCATTGACAGCGGCGACGAACTCGTCGGTCCTAACGGCCGAAGAACAAATGTTGTGGGCCTTTCGTTTGGCGGTAAACTCGTCCTTGTACTCACACGCCTTCCACTTCCTCCAAACGTCCGTGATCATGGTACTCTTGAACACAAACCAGGCGATTAATTCCGAAGGCTTCTTCCCAACGCGAAAAGAAGTTACTACCGATGCTCTGTGTTTATATTCCATCTTGGAAAAGGGTAGAGAAAAAACGTTAGTTAGTTGTCAAACTGTCGGGTATCTGCATATACAATGTGTTTTTATTGCCTATTTCGTTTTCTTTTTGTCAAATGTCGGATTTTGCAGCAACACTCTGTACATATATATATATATATATATATATATATATATATATATATATATATATATATATATATATATGATAAATATAATGTATGCTATATTTATGTGTTAAAGGGGTCAATATCAGGATAGGGTGCGTGTAAATATAAACGTGAACATTGAAGTCCTCATCCAGATGCGATAGAAATGTGAGTGTGTGTGGGCGCGCGTGCATTTGTATTTTTGGCAGCATATCTTCATTCAAACATTTCATTAAATAATTTAGGCATATTGTGTCTACTTCTTTTTATACTGATTTTTTTCTAGTTGACTACTTAGTTTGTTATTAAATTCATCAAACAAGGTGCCGTAGTATTTTTGTTTGCTTTTTTTAACCCAAGTACTTATGTCATTTTCTAAGATAGAAAATTCCATTGGCAAACACCCTATTGAAATGGAATGAAATCTGCATTGATTGACATATTTATTAAAAAGAAAACCCGAAAAAACGCGCACGTGTTATTATCTTAGAAATTGTAAGATTTTTATTGTCGTGGATTTTTTTTACAAAAGAATTATTTCAATAAAATAGAGCTGACTGGAAATTGGTATAAATGTCAAATGGCATTAATGTTATATGCACTTTAATATGTTGTTGCTATATTCGTAATAAATTTTGTCGAGTGTTGGTAAGTTGATTTTGCTATAGAGGGCCTTGAGAATTTAAAATGATTTTTTATTACTTTCCTCTCTAACTCTCTCTCTCTCTCTCTCACACACACACACACACACACACATATATATATATATATATATATATATATATATATATATATATATATATGAAGAAATATAGTCTTAAGGTGTTCTATATTTATGGGATAAAGTGCTCAATATCAGAGATAGAGCGTGTGTAAATATAAAAGTGAACATAGAAGTCAACACTTAGAGGCGACAGGCTGTTTCATGCTATATGCAACGTGGCCTGACGATTGCATATAGCATGAAACAGACTGTCGCCTTAAAGTGCTGACTTCTATGTTCACTTTTACATATATATATATATATATATATATATATATATATATATATATATATATATATATATATATATGTCGGATAAATATGAATATAAATCTTGGAAGCTGATTGAAGTTAACTTCAGCATCCCTACTCTAGAGTTTCATCATTTGCTCCCTTTACTCGTCCAAGAGAGAGAGAGAGAGAGACTGTATGATCCTCTGCACGGCAATTACATGTTAATCTCCCTAAAATATTCACACACTCATCCTCCTTTTAAGAAACTTTTTTTAATTTTCTGCACATTGGCTATCATGGCTCTCCACAAATTTCCTGTCGATTGTTACCCTATGTAATTTTTTCCCCCTTTACCGCCCGTCTTTGATTTTGTGTTCAAACTCGCCAATTCTTTTGCTTCACTTGCTTTCAGTATGTCCTGTAATTCTTTCTTACATTTTTCACTTTAAACTTTATCCTTGTGTTCCCCTTAATCATGTCTGCACCCTGAAATTTCCTCTCTTCCAACGGCACTCTTGAAAAACAAACAGCGGAAATTCCAGTGGAAAAGATGATTGGAAAGTCATCTGGATTATTCACGCATTAACTCTTAAATCTTAATCTTTCCATTAGTTTCCGTGGATGAACGCCTACGAATCTTAAGGTCACACTGCACCTATGATTTCTCACTAATGTCTCACTGGTGATTGAATAAAACCTTCGATACAATATTGATTCAGGACAAGTCGGCGTAACCGGTTCTTTAAGATATTCAAAATGGTTAGCGGAGAGACCTTATATATATCACGTAATCTTAATCAGATCTTGTCAGCTTTTCGTGTTCGCAAATGACTTATTTATGTTAAGATCAATGAGACATAAATATACTATGAGAGAAAAACCTTAGCCGGCCAGAAATAGCAATACACAACGTTTATTAATTGGCGCCTGTTTTCCCACTCCAAAAATAAGCTAAGTCTATATTTCAAAGAGAGCGACTTGGGAATCAGTATATACAAAGTCTGGCATTTATTTGAAATGCTTACTTAATATCAAGGAATCAGTTCCTTGGTGACATACATCAGCTTCTATTAACACAGAGTTTACACTATGGATCACTTGATTCTACGCATATAAATCCCAAACCATATGCCCACCATTTGGGAGTTATTTGTGATCAGTACGTCCGTTACCGTTGGAACATTTTTCGATTCCCAAGTCTTGCTTGTGGGATTTAAGCATTCATTCTTTGTTTTTATTATTCTATGAAATATTTAAAATTAACTTGCATTCTTGTTATTTTTGCATTAGTCTTTCTTTTCTTTTTTCTTTTTTTTTACTTTCTATAGTAATTTCTTTTTTTTATAGATTAACGGTACGTTCATTTTTTTTCTTCTTTTTTCTTTTTATTCGTCGTCTATGAACGGCGTTCTTTCAGTGATGTTAGTGATGATGACTCTCCACAATTATACCATCTCTCCCAAACACAAATACATCATCCACTCGCTGAAGCTCGCCACATCACGTTGAAACACCGGTTTCTGTACGATCATTTAAGTCAAGCTTACTTGCACGGGTGGTGTAATGGATAATGGCTCGGAATTGTCAGTCGCAGAGCCGAGTTCCTATTCCAGTTAGGTTCGTTAGAGTCAATTACGAGCAAATACGCTTTGAAAAGTTTTGTATCCACCATTTCTTCTCCCAGCTATGGGTTAATTTTCTCCAGAAAAATAAATTTGCGTACAAAATATTTAGATTTTAGCATTTACTAACCGACAGAGACTGATAACAAAACAAAAACGACCATCCAACCAATCATGTTCACCAGATAGGTTGTGCTTTGCTTACCTCTGGCCCTCTTACTTCCTGCCTTGTGTGCATTAAATATTCCAAACTTTCTTTCCTCATTACGTGCCTAAGAAATTTCAACTGCTTCTTCCTGATGTCAAGCACAAATCTCTATTGACATCTTTATAACTTCAGTGTTTGGTCCATGGTATTCACATTATGCTTCTGTAGAATGACATTTCTATTGCTTCAAGTCTCTTCATCTGTGAGGAGATTGCTCGAGTAACAGAACTAATTTCAACTTGAAATAGAAGGGTAATTTGCATTTCAAGCCCCGCGCTCAATTCCTAATACAAAATTCCCGAATAGTTTAATTTAGGTGTAAATGTACATGCTTAATTAAAAAATAACAAAGTAATTTTGATAAAATTTACCGTTTTGGAGTTATCGACAATAAAATTTCGGACTCATTCGCGTCGCGGAGGGTGAAATTGAAATTAATTCTGCAACCCGATTCTCCAGCTGCCACTGTCATATAAAAGGACTGGTGCTACATACGAGTAGGTATCTTTCGCTATCCCAATGCGCCATCGGATTTCCACGTCGCAGTTTCCGTTCTGTTAATACGCTTCTTGGATCTCTAAATTGTTGCATATATTTGACTTCTGTATCGTCAATCTTTAGTTTGCATGTTGGACTGTTAATTTGCTACGTTAAGAAATCAGTATACATCGGAATTTATGAAGGAGCTTAAAGGGGGATCTGATTTAACCATGAGAGTTTGTTTTACTGTGACACACTGTCTTACAGAATAGGTAACGAGTATAGGCGACGTTTGAATTAGCTACATACCTACTCTCTTTGTCATTATAGAATATCGTTTGTTTATTCCCATTAGTAGTATTAAGTGATGGACAATCATGAGATTTTATCAACGAATGCTAAGAATATCATGGGCGAATAGATTAGCAACAAAGAAGACTTACGGAAAATGAGAATTCAGAAAAAAATGACATTTCTGAGGAAAGGGAGCATGGATAATCAGAGGTCATAGTGAAGATAAAAGAAGCCGAGGGAAACATTGTTAAAACTATTTTGTGTGAGTTTATTTGTAAAGTATGAATGATAAAATGTCGAGCTTTAAAAGACTGTAATTTCTGGTATGAAGAGTTATATTTATTGACATGTAGACCATCGTCCTTATCTTTTTTGTTGTTATCCCATAGTTGTGCCCTCCAAAATTCCAAACTGAACTCTTTAATATTAACTACCCATATCTAGCGATATCTCATCTTGTTTTTATTTTTAGTACATCCCATTTATTACTGGCCTTGTTTCCACTGAGTCTAAGTACACACTACCTGACCCAGGGATTGAATTCACAATTATTATGTCACCAAATTCACAAACCAACTATTTCATACACTGAGCTCTTGAAGACGATTTTTGGTGGAGAACTTGGGGACTTAAATCTGCTACTGTTTGTCACGTTTTAATGTATTCACTGAAGCATTGCTTTT